>JAYESD010000002.1:223755104-224332604 GCA_036927565.1 Tuctoria greenei | reverse complement strand
AGCAACAAGAGCAAAAGTTTCATCAAAATCTAGACCTTCAACTTGTGTGAAACCTTGAGTAACTAGCGTAGCTTTATTCCTAAGCACAACCCCATCCTCAATTTGTTTGTTTTTAAACACCCATTTAGTTCCTATAAATGTGTGACCATTAGGTGGAGGAACAAGTTTCCAAACATTATTTCTTTAAAATTTACTAACTCTTCTTGCATGGCAATGATCCAAGATTCATTAGTGAGTCCGTGTGATACCTCATTGGCTTCAAAAAAAGCATCAAAAGCAGAATGAGCATGAGAGTTTGGATTGAAAAACCTGGACCATGTGACTCTTCCGTGCAAGCTTTCAATAATCTATTGTGGAGGGTGGATTTTTAGGATGCGGAAGGGAGTAGACACTTCACAAGCTCCTTGTTATTCATTTTCATCAATAACATAAGAGCTTGTAGCTTGGGGATGATCTGGATCAGCAGCAGTAGTCGTTGCTGCTGGTTGTGGATCAAAATCAGGAGTAGGAACGACGTCATTAGCTTCTGAATTTTCAGGCAGCAACACCACTTCTTCCTTATCTTCAAGGAAAATACTCTCCCCTTGCAGATATGCATCTTGACATGCACTGTTTGAGCTTGTAGTTGGGCTAGCTTCATCAAAATACACCTCACAAGTCTCCACAATTTGTTAGTATCAAGTAAAAACACGCGATAGCCTCTAGTATGAGATGGATAGCCAAGAAACATGCCATCAACTGATCTAGCTTCATATTCATTATGATTACCATGTTTTTTTATCAAAGAATTTGCAACCAAGGACCCTAAAATGTGTAACACTAGGCCCATGTCCAAATCGAAGTTCATATGCGGTTTTTCCTAGCTTAACTCGTAAGAAACCAGGAATTGAAACATAACAAGCTATTGCAATTGCATTTGCTTAAAACTTTCTAGGAGTTTGATATTCATCAAGCATAGTCCTAGTCATTTCAACTAAGGTCCTGTTCTTTCTTTCTACAACACCATTTTGTTAAGGTACATATGGTGAAGAAAACTGATTATCTATTCATTGTTTAGCACAAAAGTGATTAAATGATTGGTTTTTAAATTTGGTTCTGTTATCACTTCTAATTGCTTTTAAAGATCCTAGGTGATCAAGTGATTGTCCGAGGCCCAAACTTCTAAAGTGATTGTGACACCCGGTTCCGAGAGTGAACCAAGTGAAGCGCATATGTGTGCCCAGGACGTTCATCACACATACACGAGTGCATAACAAACGATATTCAAAATTTAACCATGTCACGAATAGTAAATAATACCTTATTACAATAATACAAATGATCTCAAATGTACTCTTTAATTATTATTGTTGCAGATGAAAATAACTAAGAAACTAGCAGTCTCCAACTCCACAAGCAATCGACGGTAACACGCACGCATAGTACTCCATGTGATCCTCAGGGTACTCCCAAGTGACTCATATAACTGAATTAATGTGGGAATAACAAGGGTGAGTACTTGTCGTACTCAACAAGTGTGGAAAAGTATGACATGTAGCTTAAACAAGGATGGAAAAAATATTTCATTGAAGAAAGCAAGTTTCATTCACAAAAGTTAAAATGCAACTTAATTTACTAGGTGCGGTCATTTCCAACATAACCAAAGTAACCAACATATACCATATCCAACCTCATCATTTACCATTCTCAACCTTAAATAACCAGCCAACATAATTGACCATAACCATTCACATTCATCCATTATCATCCATGTTCAATCCCATAACCAAGTACATAACCTATTCCCAATTCCAAATCATTATCCAACATACTCAAGTCTATACTCTAATCATGTGAGGGCCCAGGTTGCTCATGACTGTAAAAGCCCAAATTTCAAAGTGTAAAGTTCAGTTATTAGAAATAAAAATAACTTTGAAGAGAAGAAATCAAAATGGCAACGGAAAAATCAAATTAGCTCAAACCCTAAATGAAAGATTTAAAAATTCAAATGTAGCTCCTGCTCAAACATTGTCAAAATACAAAATGGAGTTGCCCAATAAATTTCTCATAATTCAGAAAGTGTCTCTGTCGATTTTCATATTTTTTGAAGTATGTTTATTATTTAATTCAATGGGGGCATTGAATTGCCATTGAATTCAAACTTAAATTTAAATTCAACTGAAACATTGTCAAATGGAGATTTTAAATCCAGATTTGGGTTCCGCGTATTTAAATTGAGCTACATCTGAGAATTTTGGACACAATCTGGTGAGGGAATTAAGTTACCAGAGAAGAGGATGAGTATGGACCGTGTGGGACCCACTGGCCAGTGGCTCTTTTGAGCTAAACTGACTGAGCAGAGTTCCCTGTTTTCTTCTCACCCACGCCTCCATGTTGCTGTTCGATTCCAGCTGCAATACACCGCTTCACGCTCTCATCACCTCGTCCTTACCCTCTCCTCATCCTTCCCCAAGCACCAGAGTCGATAAGGACCTCTCTGTTTCTCTCCCGTGGTGCACAAGCTGGCCACCAGCGACCTTGTTCTGTCTCAGACGAAATCAAGCCAGAATAAATGGCTCCAATCTATTTCCTTTGTCATCTCTTCATCAACAATCTATGGTGCCACCCTCTGATAGATTTCTGATGCAGCTGGAGCCTCCTTGATGCAGAGCACGACGGTTTGCCAACTGTCGTTTTCTCTGTTCATGGTGGCCGCACTCTGCTCCACTGGTGCGCCAGCAGCTCAGTATTTGTCTCGTGCGGCTCCCAAAAGTTAAAAGGTGCGCAAGCCCCAGCTTGCACTTCCAGACCAAGTCTCTCCTTATTTCATCGAGTAAAGCATCGGTATTTCCTGTTTCCCCGACCGCAAGTTCATTGGCATAATGTTAGGTTTCACTTCCAATTCATTTTCAATGTGAAACAATCTTCTAATTCAATTAGAGAATGTACTCTAAACCCCTGTGCGCAACTCCTCGAAGCATATCCAAAGAAAACATTGGAGAAAATGCCCTATTCAATGAGTTCTTGCGCTGGCGGGCAAAAACCAACTAGGTCACTGTGGAACATTTGGTTAAAACCATTTTAAGCGATTCTTTGTTCCACTTTCATGCTCACCATCATTCCAGCTTCCTTTTGAAGCAAACCGCAATGCAAACAAGGCACTATAGAAGGAGAACTGTGCTCACCGGTGAGCTCAGTGCGCTGCCGCCGTGGGGAGCTAGGCTCCGGCCGATTTGAGCACGATTAGCCCCCACCATCCTACTCCCTGTACTATTTTAGCCTGTGGCGGTGAATTTCAAGGGGGGGGGGGGGGGGATCCGTAGAAAGGGTGGACGGCGACTGGGCCACCATGCGCCATCGGGGTGGCCACCAGCGCCGCTGGGCGCGTTGGGAAAGAAGACCCCCGGGCGGTCCCATCTACCTGTGACATTTGCTCCTCAGCCGGGTCAGATGTGGTCTCGGAATCTTTTGTGACAATGCACCCGCAACCCTGTGGCCCTATTGTTGTCGAGCGTCGAGTGGCTGCGTCAGCCGTGTACCCCACCGGTAGAATTTAAACTTTTCCTTTTTCCTTTTAAACTTCCAGATTTTGCCCAAAGTTTGAAAATCCATAGATCCTAGTAGAAGTTTTCAAAAATTATGAAACAAAATTTTGGTGGATTCCATTTAACCAGTAAATTGCAGTGGTGCAATTGGATTGGTACTAAAACTCCTATGATTTTCTCCAGAATTCCTTAAAGCCAGAAATTTGGAATTAATTCCAAGAGATCGCTTGTATGGAAAATTCCAAATTTTTGCCAGAAATCCCTCCATATATCTATTGATATTCAGTAAAAATTTTAGCTTCATTAGACTTTGTTTTATCAGTCAAACTGTGTTGCTTTTCCATATGTCCATGAAAATTGTAAAAACAACCAAAACTTTTTTAGGAAATATTCCCAACTTGTAAAATTCGTTTCTCCCTCTAGTAAGCTTAGAAAAATGTGAATCCAATTTTCTGGACTCCATTTGACCAACCCTACATGAAAAACATAATTTCCTGTATGAGAAAATTCCAGTTTTCTCTGTAAATTCAGAATAGGAAAAAGACTTAGGGAATTTTGTAGACCACATTCTTCCATACAAAGTTTGGAATTTTTCTAGCTCTCTCCTTATCACCTCTGTAGACCACTACAAAAATCCTAGCTCCAGTATGTATATTCATCAGATTCTATCATTAGTAATGTCCCCGCACATGAATATTCATATTGAAGATCTTAAGGTCATTCTCTATGTGATCTGTTTCCAATGTCCCTTCAACCAGATTTGGGTTCCCGTAGAGACTCCTCTGTAGTTTCTCTTCGCAATTTAGAACGCTCTTATAACTAATAAAGTATTTCTTCATTACTAAGTTTCAATTTCTCATATGTGCATTTCATATCGATAGTGCTCGTGACGACGAAGGACTTCGTGAATGTAGCCTAGAGGGGGGTGAATAGGATTTTTTAATCTTTGTTGATCCCTGAAACACTTAACAGAATGATCAAATACAGAGAGATCGGACTAGTCAGGTATTGTGCGGACTAGTCCGGTATGCACTGACTAGAAAGATCAAGATTGTTCAGTAATTTCACTTCTAGTACCCTATGCAGTGGAAAGTAATTTGCAACTTGGATGTATTACGACAATGAAACAATGTATGGCAAAGATCAACTTAATTTCAATATTTCAACATGAGTTACACAAGATTATGTAAACCCTAAAATGTGATGAACAATAAAATAAAAGTGCACGAGACAAGATTTTATCCCGTGGTTTGATTTCCATAGAGGAAACCTACATCCACGTTGAGGAGTCCACGGAGGATCGGGTCTTCACCAACCCTGCCCTCGTCAAATCGCCGCAGGGGCCGATTCTCTTCCACTAATCACAAATGGGCAAATAACTCGTTCAAGGGGCCTTCTGACAAGTTGAGGGCTCCCCAAGAATTACAACGAAGAACACCACCAAACAAAGTCAAAAGATATACAATAAACAACAAGAGTGTGTGTGAGATCAAACCCAAGAGCTCAATATGTGTAGAACAAGTCTCTCCTTTGATCAATTGCTAATACTCAAAGATTTGATCCTTTTAGGGTTAGAATGTGTGGAGAGATGTGTATTTTGGGCTCTTGGAAGGTGTGACAGCGCAGGGGGTCGAGAGTTGTTGATGTATGGCCGTACACCTCTATTTATACTAGGGTTTCCAAAAGTTACCGTTAGGGTTTGCGATGTCCGGACTTGTCCGTGGTGGACTCCGTACTTGTCCAGTGTGCGGCGTGTGGAAAACCCTAAGTGTTCAGATATACCAGACTAGTCCGTTACTGGTGCAGACTAGTCCGTTTTTAGTCAGAAACTTTTCGGACTAGTCCGGTTGACATCGGACTAGTCCGGTGTAGTGAACACCGTGAAGAACTGAGGACAAGTCCACACTGGAGGGACTTGTCCGATTTTAGTCAGAGAGTTTTGGACTAGTCCGGCTGATATTGGACTTGTACGGTGTAGTGAAAAGTTGTTGGGCTAAGGACAAGTCCGAACTTGGAGGACTTGTCCGATTTTAGTCAGAAGATTATCGGACTAGTCCGATGGATATTGGACTTGTCCATTTTTGTGCAGATGTGAAGTGCTGAGGACTAGTCCGCACTAGGGGGGACTAGTCCGATCTTAGTCAGACAGATATCGGACTAGTCCAGTGTATATCGGACTAGTCCAATTTGATGTGAATTGTGCAGTGAGTTGAATTATTTATTCACTTGAGCTCTTGGGGTGTGTTTCTATAACACACTACATACAAAATAATCTAATCTTTTCATCTCTTGAGCTCTTCTTCCTTTAGATCATCATTCTCCTTCCTTTTTGCGTTTGCTTCCTAATTTCTTTAAAACCTACGCTCATCTCAACAATTTTGTTAGGATCTCATTTGTTTGTCACAAATCAATCAAAACCCACAAGAGATGCCTAGATGCACTTTCAATCTCCCGCTTTTTGGTGTCTAATGAAAACCAATTGAAATTTACACAAATATGATAAAAATCCAGATTTTCATAAAGTGTGCACATATGAGCTTTGAGAAAAATAGGCAATGTAGACATAAGACATATGTGCACTCTTTATGGTGGGGTGCAAAACTATGTGTGTGAGCAATAATATTGATGTGAGTATCATAATGGGATAATCATAATATCATAAAGAATTTCAAGCATACATAGCAGTTTTAAACATAAACCATTGATCATAAGCATAACATAGTCATCATTTCACACCACATGTCCAAAAGCATGAGTGAGCATCATTAAAGTTTTACAATACCAAAATCATGACAGAGTCGCAACAAAAAACACAAATGGAGTTGTCTCTCTAAAAGTAAAGCTACAATCTAAGACTCCTCCTCAATCTCTCCTCTTTGGCATCAAGGCACCAAAAAGGACAGGAGGGATCTACTTGGCCTCGCCAGCTCACTCCGCGTTGTTGGTCCTTTTGTCATCTTCATCATCAGGCTGAGGAGGAGGAGGAGGAGAGGAACCACTCGTCGTGCCCCAAATGCCAAAGTAAGCAAGCTCGAAAGGTGAAAGAAGTGGAAGCTCTGAGAAGTAAGACGTGGAGTCCTCTGAGATGACTGGATACTCAATTGTCTTAATCTCCAGTTTTTGACAAATGGCTTTGATATTGTCCTTCATGTACTGCATTTCTCTTTTCTTGCCTTTTTCATCTTATGGACCTTCACCTCAGTCTTGCGGCAAGAACCAAAGATAGCAGCCATGTACTTCATGATCCCACTGGCAGATCATTTGTTAGAGGGAGGGGCCCTTGAGCTAAATGGAGGTCTTGCCTCTCCATGGGCTCTCCTAGGAGCCTCTTCACTTGAAACAGGGGATGGAGCAGTTGTAAGAACAGCTTGAGGTGGATTTTGAGGTCTTAAAGCTGTATGCTCAACATCCTTCACAAATTCTATGCATGTGACCTTCTCTATCATAGATATACGGTGCATAGCCACAGGAGCGATTAGGGGTGCAGGAGATGTTTACCATGTCGTTCCAGATGTAGCCAAAGATATCAAACTTTTTTTCTTGCTAATGTAGGATCGAAGAGAACGTTAAAGCTACCAGAGGGGGTGAATGGTAGATTTAAAAATCTTACGCGGCGAAAACAATTAAATCCCAACCCCTTCAGAAGAAAAACGATCTGTTAGAGAAATCGTGAGTGAGACTAATCTAAACATGTTTTACCGTGACAAAAGCGATAGATATCATAGAGAATCAAGTAACGAATATGAAACAAGAAGAATCACTCAAATCCGTCGAGAGAAACTCAAGTTATGATCGAAAGATCAAACAAAGGTCAATCTGTCCTACCCGAGAAAAACAGTTCTAGAACGCTACAAAAAAACTCGTCTATATCAGAAACCACAGATCCAATGACCGTGAAATTTTTACAGATGATAGATAATCAAGTTGTGAAGACAACCCAAAAAGAATCACGTCAATTGGATCTGTAAAACTCGAGTTATGATAAAACCACCAATGAAAGGTAGTGCTGTCCAGAAACTTGACGAGTAAAACTTATCTGGAACAAGTCGGACGAACAAGGCACAAAAGTTCCTTCAAACTACGAATTTTATTCAATAGAACACAAGAGGAACAGCCCCCAAAGTCGTGCACCATGAGCTCTAGCCTCCCTTGCTTATATAACCAGCTCGAAAGCTAACTCAACTCAAATCAGGACTCTAATCCTACTCCGTTCACGAATTGAAACTTTCCATAACTACTTAAGACTCTTCGATACACAGATAGAAGCAATCTTAAGACTTCCAAACACCTTAGAAATGTATCCCACATTCCTAAAACAACTCAAATTCGTGACCCACACGAAATCCTATCATAACCAACTCAAGACATTCCATATTTGAGTCAAACCCGACTCAGCCACAGCCTGAGTCCACTAGTCGGTTGGACCTTTCCGACCAATTCTTTACGTTCACATCTCTTCATCACGCCTCGGAACCATGTAGCCACATCCATGCACTCCTTGAACACGTGCAAACATCTTCCAACGACGTCCACAATACCTTCATATGCATTGTTCTTGATTCAAACATGATGCGCAACCTCCCGATCAACTCAACCACAATTCCTCCTGAACTTGGTTGTTGAACCTCATCCTCTCCCTAAGACTAGTTCAATGGATCCCGTCATCAGCCATATCTTGAACTCAAGCAACACCTGCACATGAACAAACAACCAATCCATACGAGCCCAAGTCCGCGACTTGAATCAAGTTAGTTCTGAAACTACAACACCTTACGTGAGCACCTCACATAAGCATGTTGCAAAACATAGCAAAATGATATAAGCCTTAACCACCAAAACACACCAAAAACTTAGTAAAAGAATACTAAGCAACCTTTCCATAAGTGTAAAGCAAGTTCGAAACATTTCACCTGAAAATTTGGAACATTACGATCAAGCTCCGAACCTTGCCAAAGCTAACCGGAGCTTGAGCTGGAGCTTACCAAAGCTAGTACAACCTAGCGCCGGAGCTTACCAAAGCTAGTACAACCTAGCGCCAGAGCCGAGCGCCGGAGCTAACCAAAACTAGTCGGAACTAGTCATCCCAAAAGTCAGAGCTAGAAAAACATGTCGGAGCTAACCAACATAAGTCGGACCTAGCAAGACATATCGGAGCTTAACAAAGACATGCCGGAGCTATCAAAGACATGTCGGAGCTAAAGACAAAGCTCACCGGAGCTACCCAAAAACATGTCGGATCTAGACAAAGAATGTCGGACCTATTGTCGGACATTGCAGAAACTCGGAGCTAGAGTCGGACCTTGCCAAAAAGATGTTATGGCAGCATTCAAAACTTTTATTGTCTAAGCCAATGTATTCAGCACACATTGGTATCACAATCTCCCCCTTGATGAATGCATTGGCAACACCATTTAAAATCCGAACATTGACATGAAAAGTTTTGAGAACAATTTTCCCCCTTTTTGAAAATCAAATGAGATAGAGATATAAATAAATTTCTCCCCTATACATATTTCTCCCCCTTGCATAATTCATCGTATTATCTCTCCCGCTTTGACAATGTATTCAGCAAGGTTCAAAAAAAAATTTAATTGCTATGAGCATATTATAACATATACATATAAAACAAAGCTCATCTAAGTCATACTATCAAGTAACTTACACTATTACAACAATGAGATACATAAAGTATTGTAAGTCATGCTAGAGATCAAATGTAATTTTCAATTTAAGCAAGTCATGATCTCACAAACTTAACTATTTCAATACATGGAAGCATGACACTTGTTGCTGCATTTTATTATTTTTCAAAGCACAAATTTAGATCATATAAAATTTGCAAGAGATTATATGCGCATCTGCCTTATTCTAACCAACCAAGCCAAGCCTATGTCATTTGACAATCAGAAGCTCAAGGACATGGTTTTAGTCATACACAACTTCTTCCAAGTTCATATCTAAGTGCAATGATAAGCCATCTCAAAAGAAGAAGTGCGATGCATGCATATTCTCTTGATCTTTTCTCAACTTATATTTGTTCACAGAAAACTCAACATGTGAGTTGATTACTTGATTAATTCTTTATGATTAAAAACATTTGTGAGCATGCAACAAGTTCAAAACAGCAAGAAAGTTCAACCATCACCAGGTTTAGTGTAAGTAATTATTCCAATTACTAGACATGGCAAAACTAGAAAATTTATAACACGAGTAATGTAGTAAGAACTTTTAGCATGTAAAAGGAATCACAAAGTCATATATGTATGAAATACTATGCTCATGTTATTTTAATTTCAGATTCACATATAGACTTCTCAAGTTTGAAAACTCCCCCTCAATTTAAGCCATGAGGATGCATAACCCTTATTTCACTATGAATGTAACAAAAATGAGTGAAATCCAAAGGTTTTGTAAAAATGTCAGCCAATTGTTGTTCGGTATCTACATGATGAAGCACAATGTTTCCTTTTTCAACATTATCACGGAGAAAGTGATACCTAATGTCAATGTGCTTAGTTCTAGAATGTTGCACAGGGTTTTTAGCAATGCAAATAGCACTAGTGTTGTCACAAAACAGTGGAACACTATCTAGATCAACCCCATAGTCCTTAAGTGTCTGAACAATCTAAAGAATTTGTGATCAAGCGCTAGCAGCAGCTACATATTCAGGTTCGGCGGTGGATTGTGCAACTGAACTTTGTTTTCTGGATGACCATGCAACAAGTGAATTACCAAGAAAATGACAAGCACTGGAAGTACTTTTCCTATCAATCCTACAACCTCCAAAATCAGCATCGAAAAAAACTTTCAAAGTAACGGTTGAGGAAGAAGGAAGAAAAATGCCAAATTCTTGAGTTCCATGTAAGTACCTGAGAATCCTTTTGACGGCTTGACGATGTGAAGCACGTGGGGAGGCTTGAAACCATGGTCAAAGACATATGCTAAATTGTATGTCCGGTATGGATGTCGTGAGGTACAAAAGTGATCCAATCATGCTTCTATATTTTTTTTTGATCCACGGGTTCACCATCTTCATCAAGTTCAAGTGTTGTTGTTGTTCCCATTGGTGTCCGAAGAGGTTTTCTTTTGTCCATGTTGAAGTGCCTTAGGAGGTCTTTTGTATACTTCGTTTGATGCACAAAGGTACCCTCCTTGGTTTGCTTGATTTGCAACCCCAAAAAGTACGTGAGTTCTCCCATCATACTCATCTCAAATTCTGAACTCATCATAGCTGAAAACTTGGACACAAGATCATGAGAAGCACAACCAAAGATAATATCATCAACATACACTTGAACGAATAATGAGTCATTGCCATGATTATGCACAAAAAGAGTTTTATAATCCTTGCCCATGGTAAACCCCTTTTCAAGTAAGAATGTTCTTAACCTATCATACCATGCTCTAGGGGCTTGTTTGAGACCGTACAAGGCTTTGGACAGTTTGTAAACATGATTAGGAAATCTGAATTTTCAAAACCCGGTGGTTGTTTGACATAAACCTCCTCATCTATGTAGCCATTAAGAAAAGCACTTTTAACATCCATTTGATATAGCTTAAAACCTTTAGATGCAGCAAAAGCTAACAAAATTCTTATGGCTTCTAATCTAGCAACAGGAGCAAAAGTTTCATCAAAATCTAGACCTTCAACTTGAGTGAAACCTTGAGCAACCAACCTAGCCTTATTCCTAACCACAACCCCATCCTCACTTTGTTTATTTTAAACACCCATTCAGTTTCAATTAAAGTGTGACCTTGAGTTGGAGGTACAAGTTTCCAATCATTATTTCTTTCAAAATTTTCTAACTCTTCTTGCATGGCAATAATCCAAGATTCATCAGTGAGTGCGTGTGATATATCTTTGGGTTCAAAAGAAGCAACAAAAGCATAATGAGCATGAGAGTTTGGATCGCAAAACCTGGACCGTGTAACTCGTTCGTGCAAGCTTCCAATAATCTGTTGTGGAGGATGAATTTTGAGAACCCAGAGGGGAGTGGAAACTTCACAAGCTTCTTCTTCTTCTTCATGTTTGTCGGAGTCTGGTTCTGGCAATTCTCCCGGCACTACCATTGGTAGCCCTCAGAGTTTGTAGTTCGGTAATGGGCGCGCAGAGATTCAGAACACGATGGCAATTTGACACAGGATTTACATGGTTTGGGCCGCCTAAGGGTAATACCCTACTCCACGAGGTGTGTGGTTGTTTTATTGAGCGTCTGAGCACTTGTGAGCGTGTGTCCGAGCTAAGTCTGGAAGAGGTCTGGCTGAACCATCCCCATGTATCGCTCAACCAGTCCTTTTATAGTACAAGGATTGGTCGTTACACCGTTAGCTTGGCCCGACATCTGGCCCTGTCGGTTAGTGATGTTTAATACACAATTAATGAGGTTAATTACCCGTAATAGTGTGGTAATGGGCCTTGATGGTGCCATTACTGGTATTTAGGGCCCTCCGATCGTGTGTCATTAATATGGTATTAATGACATTTAATCGGGTCTTGAAGTCCTTGATTGGCCCTTGAAGGTTCGAGCCATTGGGGGTCCTCCAGTCTGCTTGTTGAAGTTGAAGGTCAGGTGGTTGGACACGTGGCAGCTCTGGAGTTACCGTCTGGGACGGGTAGGTCCAGTGCAGTTATACACGTGTCGGTACCGGAGCTTCCCTCTGTCGGGGTTAGGTCCAGGGGTGCCGCACAGGTATTTAACCCAGAGCTTTCCCATGTGTGGGACATAGCTCCGGTTGCAGGATACACGTGGCAGCACCGGGACTAACCATAGAAGGGAGGCAGGTCCGGTCCCGTATGATGTGTGGGGTCTTTGGAGGTCTTCAACTTAGACAGGTGAAGTTCCTTTGGTCTTTTTGCAGTCCCAAGGGGTATATGGTATGCAGGGTACCGACAGTGGCCCCCTGGGCCCACCTCTTGGAGAGACCTTTTGGATGAAGTCGTTCTACTGGAGGTGGGTCCATCCTTCGGTTTTTGAGCCGTCTCTTCAAGGGTCTTCGGATGTGCCGTTGGTGGTAGTTTGCAGTTAAACCAACGCCGCGTGGCATATCCAGGATGCGGAAGGTGAGATCTGAGTGTGTGGATCTCACGCAATTGAAGGTCGCCGGTTCCCAATACAAAAAACTGTATCAGTTCCGCGCGCCCTGTTAGGCTGCTGCCCTCTGGCTTCCCGCCTTTCATGATGACAACCGTTCGCCTGAGGTAAGGACCTCGACTTGATCGTCGGGGTGGCCCCGGACCCCCTTGTCATTGGCAGGGTGAAGTTTTTGAACTGTGTCGTCGGCTCCTTTGCGGTTTCCATCCAAGCATTGCGGTGGCTTACTTAAGAAGGAAAGCGCGCACCATTTGGGGATTCTTTACACCTTCATTTGAACTTTCACTCGAATCCTCCAAACTTTAGCAAGCTTTTCATCTCTCGCCCCGCTGTGCTGCGATGGAGTTGGGTCTCTGCAAGAGCCGCCTTAAGACCGACGGTGATCTGAAGAAGGTCTGGGCCCTCATGGGGTGGTCCAGTGACTCCTTCAATCACCTAGTCCACGCTCGCAAGCTTCCGTTCAAGAAGGAGCACGCCGACGACATGGTGTACTTCTCCGCGTACGCCATGGTGGGCTGATCCCACCCTTCTCCACTTTTCTCTTGATGCTGCTAGATTTCTATGGTCTGCAACTGTACCACCTTGGCCCCCACTCCATTCTTCTGGTGTCGATCTTTGTCCACTTCTACGAGATGTGGGTGGGTATTCCCCCCTGCATCAAGCTCTTCCGCACCTTCTTCACCATCCACACCACTAGCAAAAGTGATGAGTACCTTGGCTTCTATTATTTTGTGAAGCGCAAGAAGTGTCGGTACAAGTACTTGCGGTCGTTCCCTTCTGGCAAGTGGGATGACTAGAAGAAGGATTAGATTGTCATCAGGGCAGAGGAGCTTGAGAAGCTGGAGCTGCCCGAAGGCCTCCCCAACATCAACACTGAAGCTTGGAGCGAAGTTTCAGTGCTATCGGACGCCTTCAACCCTGCTCTGACCAGGATCCGCCAATGAGTGGAGGGAGGGGTGACTCCCCAGGCAGTATTCTACAACTTCCTAGTCAACAGGTGGGCTCCGCTGAAGAAGAGGGAGAAGCTCGCCTGGGCCCTCAACAGCGTGATGGACGATGACCGGATTGAGACCAGTTTGAAGTCCAACCAGGAAGGCGCAGCTCTGGAGTTTCACCTCCAGCACGGCATTGACGTCGAGGGTGACGACTTGACTCTGCTGGCAGCTTTCCTCCCTCTAAACATGGAGGCAGAGTTTAGCAGGGAGCTCTAGCGGAAGATGTCGGTGCTTGAAGACCTTGGTGAAGTTGAGAGGCGTTCGACCACAGGGTTGGTGATCCCCGAAGCTTCTGAGGGCAGCCCCCCTTCCGCCCCGAGACAGAGTTGAAGTCGTGGGCAAGGGCAGAGAATTGGCCGAGCCCTCGAGCCGTAAGAGGAAGTTGAAGCACTCTGACAGAAGGTCCATCAGACTTGCTCCTTCCGCAGCAGCTCCTTCTCCCCGGAGGGGAAGGTCTTCAACAGCGACAACCACCCTAGCATCGGCATCTCCCAGGGATGCTAGCTCTGGCCATGTGGCTCCGGTACCTAGGCCTGCTGAGGGCTCCAGGTCCGGGGGTCCTCAGTCGAGGGGAGCCTCAACCAAGGCAACGCTGACGGCAGCATCAAGCTCCGGGGAACCTTCCGGAGCTACCACGCGAGTGGCAACAAGGTCCAGCCCTGAGCGTCTGGGGAAGTGGTTCCGCGCTAGCTGGAGCGGAAGCCTTCCGAGGTAAATTTGCTTTTTTTACCTCAGTTGTTTGTTTTTTGTTGTAACTACGTTTTGAATGTCTTTGTCCTTCATCCACAAGGCACCGAAGAAAGGGGCTGAAGCTCCGGTTCCTGCAGCAGCAGCTGAGGCTGTGCAGGTCGAGGCTCCAGCTCCAATCCCAGCGCTGCGCCAGGTGGTGACTAAGGTCGCGGTAGCCCTGGCGCCACCTGTCGTGGTTCTGGACCTCGACTCATCCCCTGAAGCTCCCGTGGTAGCGCCGGACCACAGGAATGAAGATGTACCCACGGCACTGGCCCAGGAGGTTGAAACTCCGACTTTGGATGCTAAGATGATGGACACTCCGGCCTCAGAGCCGGAGGTAGCTGCAGTCCCGGCCCTAGAGCCAGATGTTGATGAAGCCCCGGCAGCAGAGTCGGGTGTTGATGAAGCCCCGGCGGTAGAGCTGGTGGTTGATGAAGCCCCGGCGGTAGAGCTGGTGGTTGATGAAGTTTCGTCGCCTAAGCCAATCGTCGAAGAAGTGCCGGCGCCTGAGCCGGTTGTCAAAGAAGTGTCGGCGCCCGAGCCCATGACGGTCGAAGCGCCAGCGCCTGAGCCGGCGGTGGAGGAGGCGCCAGCGTTGGAGCCAGAAGTGGCTTCAGCTCTGGCCGAATCTTCAACGCCTGCCCTGGAGGTGATGGTTCCGGAGATGCCTGCGTCTGAGCCAGGGTGCCAAGATGAAGCTGCTGGTCCCCCGCCTGAGGGACCAGTTGTTGATGACCTGTCGGCAGGACCTTTGGAGCCAACTCCGGAGGTCGAAACTTCTGTTGCAGGACCTTCCTTGGCGGCGGCCGAGGCTATCCCGGAGGGCAGCCCTAGTGCCGTGGAAGCTCAGGGGACCGCTCTTGTAGAGTGGGACCCAATTTTTGTTATGGAGAACCCGCTGGAACCAGCGGAGAGGACCCCTGTAGGTCCGGAGCCGACCCCTCTGTCGTTGTCTATTGACAACGCCTGCTCCAGCCTTCGTCAAGTTCAGCTGGCCTTCTACCACGACGGCAAGGCCATCGAGGAGGAGCGCCAAACCCTTAGGAGGTGGCACAACTGGCTCTAATTCGAGACCAAGCTGGCGCAAACCAGGCTGACTGATGACAGGGAGTGGGTGATGAGGGAGAAGGCCCGGATGGAGTACTGGGGTCAGCTGTTGGATGAGAGGGAAAGCATGATGTGATCCCTTGACAACTAGTCCTGGGCCATCTACGAACAGGCCGTAGCTGCTAATAATGCAGCGAGTGATCGCCAAGAGAAGCTCAACATCATCCATGACAGTCTCGTCAAGCGTCAGGAGGCTCTCGAGGAACAGGAGAAAAAGCTCGAGGATGAAGAGTAAAAACTCCTGGAGCTGCAGGATGACCTCATGAAGAGGGACGAGGAGCTTACTCAGAGGCTAACTCTGGGTGACAAGAGTCTCGCGGAGCGCACCAAGAAGCTGGAGGATTGCTGCGAGAAGGTGGAGAAGAAGGCCTGGCAGCAAGGACAGAACCTCCACAAGAGGGAGAATGAAATTGTTGCCAAGGAGAAGAAGGTGCGGGGCCAGGAGAAGGACCTGGTCGACCGCCAGAACAAGATCCACCTCTGGGAGAAGGAGCTCAGTAAACTCGAAAGGTAAGTTGCTAAAAAGATTCAGCAGAACACTAAAGAGGTTGAGCGCCTTGCCTGGTAGAATTCGGAGCTTGCGGCGACCAGAAGATCCTTGGAGGAGATGCAAGGCTCATGGGCTGTGGAGTCCCAACAAGTTTGGGACTTCTTGGGCAAAGCCAACAACGCGTTGACGCCGATGGGTTTTAGTCCCGTGCGTCCGGATGATTCAGAGCCGGAGCTGGACCAGGCGTTTCATGCATTGAGCTCGATAGGCAACAAGCTCACCAAGATGGGCGATGTCATCATGGACCAGCTGGAAACCGAGGGACAATCCCTGGCGAAGAACGTCGTAGAGTTCATGCTGACGTGCTACACAAGCCGAGACCCTCACTTCCCACTGGACCCGGTGCTTGAAGGCCCCATCGACGGAGAGGGAGAATCTGCCAAAGCCAGCATGTCGAAGGTTACCCAGAAGGTCGCCTCGTTCTTCCATAGGGTCTAGGACTCTCTCTTTGTAGCTCCCACTTGTATTCTCTCTTCTTTTTCTCCAATTTTGTAATCTCTTGTCTCCAGATTAATGAAATCCAAGAATTTTATGAATTTCATTTTTTGTCTTCAACACCTTTGTCCCACTTGGCCCCCTGGTAGATGTACACAATTTGATTGTGAACATGTACCAAGAGGATGTAGCACTTTGTTGAAGACTTGCGCGCTTCGAACTTGTAGTTTATAGGTCCGAAGTCACCGATAGTAGGGGCCCCCTGAGGTTGTCAGATCTTAGTAGCTCCGGTAGTGATCCTTGTCAACACGTAGAGCATTGACGGATAGTCCTCTAGGGTTGTCGGAGCTTGGTAGCTCCAGCAGCGACCACTGTTAATACGTGGTGCTTCGACAGCAGACCCCACTGGGGAGTCTTCCCACCATCTTTTCTTCACGTTGACGGCTGGCCCCCTGGATTTGCCAGAACTTTGTAGCTCCGGCAATGTCTACTATCAATGTTTGAAACATCGACAGTAGACCACCTTAGGGGGTGTCGGAGCTTTGATAGCTCCGTCTTCATCCACCATCATCATGAGATCTTTATTTTTCCTGCACACTGAAGTCAAGAAAAACATTAAAATCCATTTTCTATCTATAACTCTTTTGCAGCTTACTATTCCCAAAAGAAATTTTTAGGTTGAACGCAATTCTAAATACAATCAAATGCACTGGCTTGTTTCTTCCAGGTTCGATCATTCCTGGAATCGCCTTACTTCGGCCTGCGGGGGTGTAGGTAGAGTGGTGTACTTAGGATGCAGGACCAGGCTAAGTCGATAGCACACTCCGGACCTAGATTGGCTTGGCGGCATTCAGACGAGTAGACCATTAACAATGTTTAGACTCGGAAGAATTGGCCATTTAACTTGAATTATATATGAATTGGTCGGACTAAAGTTTCTTAAGAATTGCACAACTTTGTTATAGACAAGAAAGAGAAAAATAAAAAATATTGAGCCTGTACAAAATAAATGCATGTGGAGTCTGTTTTCACACAATGATGTCTTTCATTATAGGTCCGGGGTACAGGGGAAACAAGTACACTCTTAGGGTACGGAACCAGGCTAAGTGTGTTTCATTTCTCGTTTGACCCAAGGTAGCTAGCTACACTTTTAGTTTTGAGACTGTGACAAGTGTTGCCTAAACTTTGCGGACCTTCCGGGGAAGGTCTGGCTACTCCCTCAAAGGAGCTACCCGACTCTGTACAATGACTCTATAACATACATCACATGTAATTACAGACTCACCTCTGTGATATTAAGCGTAGAACTTATGGAGGTGCTCAATGTTCCAAGGATTAGGGAGCGGTGTCCCATCCTCGGTTGCCAAGCGAACAGGATGAGATACTTTGATCACTCGGAAGGGTCCTTCCCAACTGGGGGAGAGTTTGTTTAACCCTTCTCGAGTTTGTATTCTCCATAGCACCAGATCACCTTCCTCGAGCTATCAGCTATGAACATGCCGTTGGTGATAGCGTTGAAGAGCTTGGCAGTATCGGGCATTCCGAACAGCTGCTCGGCACCTTCCCTCTTCAAGGAGGTCAAGGTCTTCACGCCGGAGTTGGTCCCGCGTGGCATCGTCGAAGGTCCGGACCCGGAGTGACCCCAAGGTGATTTCCGGAGGAAGGATTGCTTCAGCTCCGTACACTAGGAAGAAGGGTGTCTCTCCAGTTGATCGGTTTGGAGTTGTCCTATTTGCCCACAAGGTGGGCGGAAGCTCTTCGATTCAGTTGGCTCCATGTTTTTTCAGGCGCTCATATGTGCGCGTCTTGATTCCTTTTAGGATTTCTGCATTTGCTCTCTCAGCTTGGCCATTGCTTGCCGGGTGAGCTACAGAAGCATAACTGACTTGAATGCCGAGGTCTTCGCAATATCCTTGGAATGCAGATCTTGTGAATTGGGTCTCGTTATCAGTTATGAACTTGTTTGGGACTCCAAATATGCATATGATGGACTGCAAGAAGTTGATAGCTGATTGCTTGTTTATTATCACAACTGGAGTTGCTTCCGACCATTTGGTGAGCTTGTCAATGGCAACGTACAGGAACTTGTAACCTCCGACGACTCTTGGGAAAGGTCCCAAGATATCCATCCCCCACACAGCGAATGGCCATGTAGGAGGTATCATTTATAGAGGTTGAGCTGGTGTGTGAATTTTCTTTGCATGGAACTGGCATGCTTTGCGTTTCTTCACTAGCTAAGTTGCATCCTGGAGTGTTGTAGGCCAGTAGAAGCCATGCCGGAAGGCTTTACCGACCAGCGTGCGGGAAGACGCGTGGTTCCCAGACTCACCTCCATGGATTTCTGCAAGGAGCTCGCAGCCTTCTTCCCTTGTAATGCACCGCATTAGGACGCCGTTGGCACCACGCCGGTAGAGATCCCCTTCTACCAGTGTGTAACTTTTAGATAATATGACTATCTGGTCAGCGGATACATTATCTTCAGGAAGGAAATTGTCTTTCAAGTAGCTCCGGATCTCCGAGATCCATGCATCGGATCTAACTTGAGGATTTGAGTCTTGCATGTTGGGTTGCTCGGAGGTTCCTGCAACACCTATGACCCTTGATGGATGCCATGGTATCAGGGGCATCGGGACCGCCAGCTTTGAGGTGCTGGTCTTGCCACCTTCACTCAGTTCGGCAGGCTTAGCTATTGGTCTTGACAATCTCCGGACGAAGGTTCCGTCGGGAGCCAGAGCTCCAGTTGAAGCTTTCGTCGAGAGTTCGTCAGCTTCAGCGTTGTTGAGACGCTGGACATGGCAGAGATCCAGGACGTCGAAGTCCTTTTGAAGCTTTTGGACTTCAAGTAGGTATGCAACTAGTTGAGGGTTATTGCAGCAACATTCACCTTTGACTTGTTTTACAACAAGCTGTGAATCACCCTTTACCAACAGCTGCTTGACACCATATGATAGTGCCACCTTGAGCCCATAGATCAGTGCTTCATACTCCGCCATGTTGTTAGTCGCCTTGAAGTCAAGGTGAACCATGTATTTGACTTCTCCCCGGTCGGAGCGAGGAGAAGGACTCCAGCTCCGGGCCCCTGCTTTTGCACGGAGCCGTCGAAGTAGAGAGTCCAGTGAGGCTCGGTGAAGACCGGAACCTTGGGTTCCAGCTTCTGCTCACTGGGGCCCCCAGGATTTGATGGAGAGGGGGTCCATTCCGCCACGAAGTCCGCTAGTGCTTGACTCTTGATCGCTTGTCTTGGGGTGAACTCAAGATCGAACTCGGCCAGTTCCGCTGCCCACTTTGCAATGTTCCCAGTAGAGTTGGGATTATGCAAGATTGCACGCAGTGTATAAGAAGTTACCACTGAAATCTTGTGAGCTTGGAAGTAGTGTCGGAGCTTCCTAGAAGCAATAAGAACTGCGTAGAGCAGCTTATGCACCTCCAGGTACCAAGTCTTGGCATCATGAAGTACTTCGCTGATGAAGTACACTAGGCATTGGACTATCTGGACCCTCCCGAAGGGGCCCGGAGATTCCTCCTCATCAACACAGACCCTCCCGGAGGGGTCCGGACCTTGCTCGGGGACATCTGGGTTCCTACTAGAGGAACCCGAAGCTTCTTCTGAGGTGATCTGGACCTTCCCAGAGGGGTCCGAGTCTTGTTGCTCAGCAACAACAACTTATTCATTTGAAGGAGGTGGATCCTCTGGCATCCCGCCTTGAGGATCAGGGTCTGGGAGCTGGGACCCAGACTCGTCTTCAGGTAGCTCCGGACCCTCCCAAAGGGGTCTGGATTCCTGAACTGGAGATGGTTCTGGTCTTTCCGCAACCAGGACCATGCTGACAACTTCGTCAGTTGCAGAAATGTAAAGCAGTAATGGCTCGCTAGGATTCGGAGCTACTAAGGTTGGTAGAGTGGTGAGGAGCTGCTTCAGCTCCTGAAATGCCTTTTCTGCTTCTTCGGACCATTGGAATGGTCTGGACTTCCTCAATAACTTGAAGAAGGGTAGCGCCTGTTCCGCTTGTCTTGCGATGAACCGGCTGAGGGCCGCTAGACATCCAGTCAGCTTTTAGACGTCCTTGATGCGAGCTGGTGGTCACATGTCTTCAATAGCTTTTATCTTCGTCAGATTTGCTTCTATCCCTCGGTGGTTCACCAGGAATCCAAGAAGCTTTCCAGAGCTAACCCCAAATACACACTTGTCAGGGTTCAGCTTCGTGCGTGTGACTCGCAACTTGTCGAAGACAGCTTGCAAGGTGTCAAGGAATGACTCCTTGTTTTTGATCTTGACGACGATGTCATCGACGTACACTTCCACTACGTCTCTGATAAGCTCTCCAAAAGTTTTGTACATAGCTCGTACAAATATTGAAGCAGCATTTTTGAGACCGAATGGCATGGCAGTGTAACAATATAATCCATCTACTGTGATGAGGGAAGTATGCTCTTCATCTTCCCTAGACATTCTGATTTGATGATACCCAGAATATGCGTCCAGGAAACACAGTAATTCGCACCCGGAGGTGGAATCCACTATCTGATCTATTCTAGGTAGTGGGAATGGATCTTTTGGACATGCCTTATTCAATATAGTGTAGTCGATACACATCCGAAGCTTCCCGCCAGCCTTAGGTATAATGACTGGTTTCGCCAGCCATTTTGGGTGGAAGACTTCTCGGATGAATCCAGCTTCGAGCAACTTCTTCACTTCTTGACGTATGAAGTTTTGTTGCTCTACTGATTGCTTTCGAGGCTTCTGATGTACAGGTCGAGCGTCGTGATAGATCTTCAGATTGTGCTCGATCACTTCCCTAGGGATCCCGGGCATTTGTGACGGTTGCCAGGCAAACACATCAACATTAGCCCGGAGGAAAGTGATAAGCGCGAGTTCCTATTTGTCATTCAGACCTCCCAATATACGGGTGGTCTGAGCAGCATCGAAACCGACTTGGACGACATTGACGGGAATGTCGGTGTCGCTGCTTGGTTGCACACGAGATGCAAAGGTTGATCCTCTATGACGAATGCTCATGGGTTTCGAAGCATGCTCCTTTCCGGATTCTTCCTCCTGTGTTGTAGCAAGCACATGGAGTTCTTCTAGAGTAGTCACTCCGACGGTACGATCTCCATAGATCCGGAGAACACCTGCTAGTGTTGGCATCTTCAACCCCAAGTAGCCATAATGGGCGGCAGCCATGAATTTGTACAAGGATGGCCTACCCAAAATGGCGTTGACTGGTAAGTTGATCTGCGCCACGTCGAAGACCAATTTATTAGTGCGGTAATTCTCCCAAATGCCGAAGGTCACCGAGAGAGTAATGGAACCGAGTGGGGTTATGGCCCCCGGACCTACTCCGGAGAAAGGTCGGGAGGGGCGAAGATCCGAAGGTCGGAGCTGAAGCTTGACGAAAGCTTCGAAGTTTATGAGGTTCAACCCCGAACCTCCGTCCACCATCACATGGTGGAGCTGGATGTTGTTGATGGTCAGAGATACCATCAATGGGAGTTGGCCAGCTCCGATCATATTCCGAGGGCAGCCCGAAGCATCGAAGGTGATGGCAGTGTCCATCCACTTCCTATGTGGCTCTGCCCTGGCAGTGGGAGCTACTGAGGCCATGTCCTGCCGCATGGTCTTGAGGACACGGCGAGAGGTGATGTCCCATGAACCCCCAAAGATGGTGTTCATGGTCTTCTGGCGCTCGTTGTTGGAGAGGTCAGAGTCGTCGTCGATGGAGGTGTAAACAGCCTTCAAGACATTTCCTTCCCTTTGATGGAAAGGAACTTCTTGTTTGTTTTCCTTCCCTTTGAAGGAAAGGAACTTCTTCCCAGTGCTTGTTGTAGCGCTCGCCAAGGTTCAGGACCTCTCGGCAGCCTTCCAGGTTGTGGTTGTTTGTCTTGTGTATAGGAAACCACATCTTGGAGTTGCCTCCATCTTTGGACGACGGTCGAGGTCATTTCTCGGGGGGTGGCCCCCTACCACCCTAAGCTGCGGCAGCAGCGGCTGTAGGTGTGCCGGCCGACGGCTTCTTCTTGTTGTTGGACTTTTTCTTCTTCTTGCCACTCCCGGAGGTAGTGGCCTCTCCCTTGGAGGACTTTTTGTTGTCCTCCGGAGGTGGTTGGGAGTGCATTTCACTGTCCTCCGCATCTTTGGCGCACTTGTCTGCCAAGCTGAAGAGTTCCGTGACGCTGGTGACTTCCTTGGTCGCCAGCTTCTCCAGCATCTTCTTGTCTCGTATGCCTTGTATAAATGCCACAATGAAAGAAGCACTTGAGATAGAAGGAATAGTGTTTCGTACCTGGGAGAACCTCTAGATGAAGGATCGTAGGGACTCTCCCCCCTTCTGCTTGACAGCAAAAAGGTCCAGTTCGGTGCCCGGTCGGGTGTATGAACTACCGAAATTGTCGGTGAACTGCTGGCACAGTTCCGCCCAACTGTTGATGGAGTCGAGCGGAAGGCTCATGAACCAGGACCTGGCGGTACTAATCAACCTCGGGGAAATAATTGGCCATCACGACCTCATTGCCTCCAGCCGCAAGGATTGCAGTGGAGTAAATTTGTAGAAACTCAGCGGGATTGACAGTCCCGTCAAATTTCTCCAGCTGGTGGGACAGGAACTTCTACGGCCATCTGACCATGCGTAGGTGCATGGCCAGGGGAGAACAGCCTCCTCCTACTCCCTTGGGAGCAGGACTGTCCCGAGCCTCTCGCCTTTTGCAAGCGCGCTTGATATGGACGCGGCCATCCTGTTGACGGTAACGGCGATCAAGCTCCGCCCGAAGGTCGTGAGTCGAAATCCTGGTTACCGTAAGGGTACCTCGCGCCCCGGAAGGCAGCGACGTCGCCTGTTGAGACGCAGCTCGCCTCCTGTGTTGGGAAGCGAGCGAACCAAGTCTACCCGACACGGTCCGATGCTGCGATGGGGCCCGCCCCAAGGGGGTAGGACCTTGGTTGCTAATGCGATCGGATGCTGCTGCAACCAAGTGTTCCACATCAGCCCTCCACTGCTCCATTGCACCCTGGGATGCTCCTGGAGGTGGTGGACGTTGGAGAAGAGCACGCGCGGCATGGAGCGCGTGTTCAGGGTTGTTGTTCGCCGATGCCGTGACCGACGCAGACGCCCCACCCCGCTGTCCAGCTTGACTTGCCGGTGCGGACGGTGGCGGCGGTGGCATGACTCTTGCTGGAGCCACAACACCTGCTGGCTGCTGCATGTTGGAGGGATTGCCTCCAGCAGGTTGCACAGCAGGGTTGCCGTTGGACGATCCAGCAGCAGAGTTCACTATCCTTGAATCTCAGGACCCCTACCTGGTGCGCCAACAGTCGGAGTCTAGTTCCGGCAATTCTCCCGGCACTACTGTTGGTAGCCCTTGGAGTTTGTAGTTCGGTAATGGGCGCGTAGAGATTCAGAACACGATGGCAAGTTGACACAAGGATTTACGTGGTTCGGGCTGCCTAATCGTAATACCTTACTCCACGGGGTGTGTGGTTGTTGTATTGAGTGTCTGAGCACTTGTGAGCGTGTGTCAGAGCTAAGTCTGGAAGAGGTCTGGCCGAACCGTCCCCATGTATTGCTCGACCAGTCCATATTTAACATTAGGGGGTCTTGTGACCGAGTATGCACTGTGTGCATACTTGACCTTCTCCTTGACAAGAGAAGAACGCTTGTCCTTTGTCAAGTTTGGCTTTTCCTTCAAGTTAGTGTTATTTTTAGCACATGTACAGGCAATGACAGTTTCAGATTTTATATGTTGAGAAGGTGAGCTTGAAGAGGATGAAGAACCACTTTGCTCGAGTGACTCAACTTGTACCTCAAGGATCATGTTAACCTTGGTTAAGTTAGCAAGTTCATCCTTGATAGCCACGTTTGAGTCTTTTATGTTCAAACAAGCTTCCTTGCTTGAAGCTAACTCAAGTTTCAGTGAATTACTTCGCTCCTTTTCAAGCTCAAGGAGCTTTTTGATCTTAAGATATTCTTCCTATTGGAGGATGATCATATCTTCTTGATGATCAACTAGCTCCTCCTTATCAACAAGCTTATCCATTAGAAATCTCATCTTAGCAACAATTTTCTTGTCTAAACCCCTAAGCATATCTTCATCATCACTAGAATTATCACTATCGCTAGCAAAAGAATGTGAAGAGGAAGATTTAGTTGTTACCTTTCTTTTACCTTCCTTTTCCATTAGACATGTGTTGTCGTTGTCCTTCCATGCGCCCATGGTTGGAAGAGAGTGGATTTCTTAGTAGTCTTTTTCATGGCTATTGTCGACTGTTGGAGTCGGCAGATCTCCTGACACTGCTAAAGTGTTGAAGGAGTTTGTGATTCGGTGTGGGCGCGCGGAGACTCAAGAAGGTGAACTGCGATTTTACACAGGAGACACTAAGATTTACGTGGTTCGGGCCGCCTGAGCGTAATACCCTACTCCACGGGTGTGTTGGTGTTGTATTAGTTTGTCACGTATGATGTCCACGTTTGTGTACGTGTGTCCCCGTGTGTATCGTCGGCCTGTCCTTTTATAGCACAAGGACAGGCCGTTACAAGCTGGCCTGGCCCGACATGTGGCCCCGGCGGTTACTAGTATTGATACACGATTAATTGTTGTTAATAATCCTGTAACAGGCTCCGACAGTGCCGTTACAGGTGTTAAGATTGTCCGTTTAAGTGTCATTAATATGGCATTAATGACATTTAATCGGGTCTTGAAGTCCTTGGCTCTCCTTTGAAGATCCGGAGCCGTTACGAGGTCTTTCGGAGGTTAGAGGCTACCAGCTCCGACGTTTGGACACGTGGCAGCTCCGGAGCTTGCTGTGGGAAGCAGGAAGCTCCGGAGCTATCTGACACGTGTCAGGTCCGGAGCTTCTCTCGGTCAGGGGTTAAGTCCGGAGGTGCCATTTTGGTACTTGGTCCGGAGCTTCCCCCTTGTGGGCGGTAGCTCCGGTTTGGCAGTACACGTGGCGACCTAGGGATCAACCATGTTGGAGAAGCAGGTCCGGTCATGTCTGACAAGTGGGCCTCCGAGGGTCTTCGATTCAAGTAGACGGCCTTCCCTCGAAATCTTTGTAACCTCAGGGGGTGTACGGTTTTTAGGGTACCGACAGCTATGGTGGCCATCTCCTCTTGTTCTTTAGATGAGGATTCATCATTGGAGTCCCACTCCTTCCCTAGAGGCGCTTGGCCATATTGCTTCTTCTTCTTGATTATCTGCTTCGGTTGAGGCTTGTTGTCCTTAGTCTTCCTCTTATTTTCCTCATGTGGACAATCAACTATGGAATGGTCGTACTCTCCACAGTTATAGCATGCACGCCTCATTTTTGGTCATTGTTTGTTCTTTTTTCTTCTTTCATTTGAGCTACCACCCTTTGTTCTTCTCATCATTTTCTTGAACTTCTTCATGAACAAGATCATGTCTTCTTCATCGATATCACTGCTTTCATCATCGCTGTCGTCTTCTCCATGAGCTTCTCGATCTTCTTTTGGTGCGGGTTTGCAAGTTGACTTCAAAGCAACTCCTTTCTTCTTTTCCGAGGTAGGATCGGCAATTTCCCTGACATGCTTGGCTTGCTCCTCCATCATTTCAAAGTTGATGATCTTGCCAATAAGTTCGTCCGGGGTCATTTTCCGATACCCGAGGCTTTGAGGATGCTCTGAGAATCATCTTTACGACCTCATGATCATTCCACTCCTTGTTGCCATAAGCTCAGAGTTTGTTGATGAGATTCTTGAGTCTATTGTACATGTCTTGTGGTGATCCATCTTCTTCTATATTGAATCTTCCTAATTTGCCTTCAATCATCTCGATCTTGGCTTCTCCTACATGACGATCACCTTCATGTGCGGTTTGTAGTGTGTCCCATATCTCCTTGGTGATTTAGAGTCCATCCACCTTGGTGAACTCGTCTCTACTCAGTGATGAAGTAATCACAGCTGCAACTTGAGCATTTTGATGAATGGCTTGTTCTTGGCTTGGAGTTAGGTCTTCATCATCATCCGGGATATCTATCCCTGTACACACTATATGCCCAGGACTTGGGTTAAGCGAGATGAGATGCATTTTCATGTTTTGTCTCCACATTGAATAGTCATTGCCATCAAAGTATGGTGCTTTCCCTAGAGGAATTGATAGGTAATGACTATTCTTAGAATTCAAACGATCATAGTTAAAAGGATATCGGGAGTAGTCGGTGTGACTACTCCCCTTCTTCTTTTCGTCGTCGATCTTCTTCTTCCCTTTTGGGGAGAGAGCCTTCTTCCATAGAAGAGCCTTGAGTTGAAGTATCTCCTCATCATCATCTTGGATGGCGTCGAGGAGCTTATCCATCTTTTGTGTCTTTTCATCATCACCCTTCTCGTTGTTGAAGTTCTTGTTTACATCCTTGATGACCGACACTGTCTCTTCGAGCGGTGAGTCTCTTTTGAAGAGTTTGGCTCTGATACCAATTGAATGTACTAGAGGGGGGTGAATAGGCTTTTTGAAACTTTGTTGATCCCTGAAACACTTAACAGAACGATCAAATACAAAAAGATTGGACTAGTCCGGTACTGTGCGTACTAGTCTAGTACACGCGGACTAGAAAGATAAGGATTGTTCAGTAATTTCACTTCTAGCACCCTATCCAGCGGAAAGTAATTTGCAACTTGGATGTATTATGACAATGAAACAATGTATGGCAAAGTCAACTTTAATTTCAATGTTTCAATGTGAGTTAAACAAGATTATGTAAACCCTAGAATGTGATGAACAATAAAACAAAAGTGCGTGAGACAAGATTTTATTCCGTGGTTCGATTCCCACAATGAAACCTACATTCACGTTGAGGAGTCCACGGAGGACTGGGTCTTCACCAACCCTACCCTCATCGAATCACCACGGAGGTCGATTCTCTTCCACTAATCACAATGGGGCAAATAAATCATTCAAGGGGCCTTCTCACAAGTTGAGGGCTCCCCAAGAATTACAATGAAGAACACCACCAAACACACTCAAAAGATATACAATGAACAACAAGAGTGTGCGAGAGATCAAACCCAAGAGCTCAAGATGTGTAGAACAACTCTCTCCTTTGATCATTTGCTAATCCTCAAAGATGTGATCCTTTTAGGATTAGAATGTGTGGAGAGATGTGTATTTTGGGCTCTTGGAAGATGTGACGGCGCAGGGGGTCGAGAGTTGTTGATGTATGGCCGTACACCTCTATTTATACTAGGGTTTCCAAAAGTTACCGTTAGGGTTTGCAATGTCCGGACCAATCCGCGGTGGACTCCAGACTAGTCCGGTGTGCGGCGTGTGGAAACCCCTAAGTGTTTAGATATACCAGACTAGTCCATTACTGGTGCGGACTAGTCCGATTTTAGTTAGAAACTTTTCGGACTAGTCCAGTGTAGTCAACACTGTGAAGACTGAGGACAAGTCCGCACTTGGAGGGACTTGTCCGATTTTAGTCAGAGAGTTTTCGGACTAGTCCGGCTAATATCGGACTTGTCCAGTGTAGTGAAAAGTTGTGGGGCTAAGGACAAGTCCGGACTAAGAGGACTTGTCTGATTTTAGTCAGAAGATTATCGAACTAGTCCGATGGATATCGGACTTGTCCATTTTTGTGCAGATGTGAAGTGATGAGGACTAGTCCGCACTAGGGGGGACTAGTCTGATCTTAGTCAGAGAGATATCGGACTAGTCCGGTGTATATCGTACTAGTCCGGTTTTGCTGTGAATTGTGCAGTGAGTTGAATTATTTATTCACTTGAGCTCTTGGGGTGTGTTTCTCTAACACACTCCATACAAAATAATCTAATATATTAAGCTCTTGAGCTCTTCTTCATTTACATCCTCATTCTCCTTCCTTTTTACGCTTTCTTCCTGGTTTCTTTAAAACCTGTGCCCATGTCAACAATCTTGTTAGAATCTCATTTGTTTGTCATGAATCAAGCAAAACCCACAAGGGATGCCTAGATGCACTTTCACTTCGACAAGGGATATCTATTGGGAGGACCATCGGCTGATTATATCCTATTCGCGCTGACTTTGATTAAACCATTGAGCAAAGCAAGCCCCGGTTTGCGTTTAACAACTTTTACACTTTTTCCTTGTGTCACATTACATCTTGAGATGAATTGTGCATTAAGTATAGATGATTTGGATACCCCACTTGCATGTCCAGAACACCCCATGGATTATTTGGGTAGCTTTTAAGTCCTCGTGTAGCTGCTGCTATGCTAAATGTTGTATAGAGATCCGGTAGAAGCCGAGTAGTTGGAATCTACTCGTAAGATAGGTTTCTCTTCAGACAGGATTGGTTTATGTAAGAGAATGACTTATGGAAATGAATATGATACCATGTAGCGGGGTAGGATGTGTAGTCTTGCCTGTGTTGATTGAGGATCGATCCATGTGTGGGCCTGTTGGGCAAGTTTGAGCTGTACTGGATGCATACTGGTATATGGGACCTAGGAAACTAATGTAACTCATAGACATTGGTGTGGAAACATCTCCACTGTCCTTGAATGGAGATGTAAAGGCATAAAGGTGTAAATCTTCTAGCTGGAAACTTCGACATGTCCGTGTAAGGGACCTTTTGCTCAAGATGGAGAGTTGATTCCATATTAGGGCCTCTTGTGAAAAGTGGATGCATATGGCGTAGAGTGAAGTGCATTGATGTGGCTTCCTTGCGGGCGTATGTGTCGTGCATTCCGGGTTGTTATTGATTGCAATCACCGTCGCTCACAGTTATGGACTGAGCATACTTGTTCGCTGAGTCATGATGTAGTAAATTAAGAATAATGGAATCATATGAATTATGCTCTATGCTTAATCATTATTTACTACTTGTATGCTATAGTTATATTGCCAACTAAATTTACTTTTTATGGAACTGTAAACTGCTGCTAAGATATGAAAATGAAGGACACACTTTAGGCAAGTTTCTTCCATGCAAATTTAGCTGCCTATGTACTAGAGTTTCCAGCATGTAGAGTTGCATGTTTAAGTGAGACGGTTAAGTCTTGCTGAGTGTTATGCTCATGATTTGTGGATTAATATGTTTGGCAGGTAACATCGCATCTGACGGGTTCCGTAGTGCGGCATCACCCCTCTCAGGTTGTACTGCCGAGAGGAAAGCCTATGAGCTGCTACTTTTCTTCGTGTTGCTAGTGTGAGGTATTTTGGGCTGAATACTCTCACTTGTGCAGTAGCTAGGTTCGAGAGAGTGTATCATGTATCTTCCGCTGCTTATGTACTCCTTATGTGAATTATTTTTTAAACTCGAATACCTTATGAAATAAAGATTATGTATATTTCACGTATTTTCTTGTGTGTGCTGTTGGGTGCCGCATCGCACGACACCACCCAATGCAATTCCTGGAATGTCGGGACCCCAGTCTCTATAGCTTGGCATCAGAACTGCATTGAGAATAGCACGCGTGAAAAGAGCCTATTTTTGAAAACTTCTATGTTGTCGAGTGAGGATTACTCAATATGCCCACATAAGGTCTACTACAGTATTTGTTACTTAAGGTGGAAAGCTAATATATGTGTTATTATATTCAGTAACGATGCTCCGACATCAGGTAAGAGGTAAGATACGCCACCGCAAGCATATCAATTATGGTAAGCTCCCCCGTACGAGAGGTAGTACGGTGATGGTTTTCTTGGCTTGACACGGAAGTCAATATGAGTCTTTGAACCTTCTCATGGTTCTGGGAACATATGAAAATGCTGCTCCCAGACGTGCTTCAGGCAAAAGCAAGAATACCCCATCGTGGTTCAAAAACACGAAGTACGCAACTCTTGAACATTCGATGTTCAAAGGGCCATACGCAACCCTGATCCCTAGAGCAAGAAATAAAAGGCGTGGCCACCTATCGTGCGGCTGAAAAGCATGTAGTGTGTTTTTTAAGAAATTCGCGAAAGCGCCTCCTACTGGTGCAGCATTAGGCAAAGACGTGGGACCCCCGTCGGGTGGTAGAAAATCCGGTCATGTACCTCGAGAAGTGGCTCAGCTCGGGGCGGCCCATATGGAATGTTACGGGACGGGTGTTCTTACTTTCATATATATTATTGTGACTGCCTGAAATGATCGTCCGTTCGGGCCGTGCCGTACGGCACCATACTGAGTGTTCTATAAATTGAGTGTCTTATGCAGGTACACTAACCGCATGATTGTATTGCGCTTAGAAAAAGTTTGCGAGTGACCGTTTATAGTGTCACCGATTTAGACGCATATGCCGGTATAATCCGGTTAGGATTTTCACTTTCGTGAGGCACGTAGTACCGACATGTATCCCATCAATGCATTATGAAGATCACTGTAAAATGGACTCAAGAGGATGTAAGAATACCATCATTAGCTATTCATCCCTGATTTTTAACTAAGTTTCAAAGTTGGAATAGGTTTAAACACTAGTTATTAAAAAACCAGAGCCTCTTTTTTCTGTCAGGAGTTTGATCTGACTCTGAAAATCCATAACTCTCAGCGGAAAACTCCAATGAAGGTGTATTTCACATGGATGGAAATATTAGGAACTCTTCTACATCATTTTTTGTTGAACTCCAGAGAAGAATCCAATTCTAACATATTCAAAAGTTTAAAGTTCAAAAGTCTGCTAAACTGGACAGAAACTGGAACCCTTTTCTGGACCTTGTACTATTTTTGTCATATCTCTTAGTATAAAACTCGAATAGCCTCATGTGATACATTTCTGTAATAATTGTGATGTGTATTACAATGTTGTATTTTAAAGTTTTGGCAAATTTTGATATTATCTATTTGTAAAACTGTGGCCAAATCCACAATATACAAAGGAAGTGCTGTCAAAATTTCTCTGGAAATCTGGGAACTTTGTCAAACTTTAAAAATCTATATCTGCTCAACCACAAATTCTATAGGGTCAGTAACTACATTCTGGTAAGGCCTTTGAGTGTACTACAACTTTGTAGTTTTACTCAAGTCCTGATTTTGCCTCTAACTGGATGAAAATTTCAACTTTCTCCAGACTGTTCGGTTGGAACAGAAACTTGATCGGTTATGTGTACATTGAGATATGTTCCAACATGAGTGTTGTTATACTTTCACAAAGACCATACCATGTTCATGTTCTGATTATCTTCTCTTGACTTCTGAGTTTGAATTTTAACTCAATTCAAAATCCATTTCGTGCAGTATGGTGCGTACACATTGTCAACCCGAAGTTGGAGATTCTAGTCGAGGCATGAATGCCGCGATCTCATCGCAGGCGCCACCGCCAATTGAATTGACTGCAATATTATCCAAGATGGAGGAGTATCTGCAAACCCTTGTACAACAAGGTATATGACAGGAGACTTAACAATGTGCTCCAACCTCGAGCACTTATTTGGATTTTCTGGCGATGCAACCACCTACCTTCTCGGAAGCAAAAGAACCCTTGGAGCCATATCATTGGCTCGGGTTCTTAAATCCAATTTCGAGCAGCTACGATGTGATGAGTATCAAAAGGCTTCACATGCCGCTCAACAACTTCACAGAGCCGCTGGAGCTTGGTGGGTGGAATATCTCGCCACTCTTCATGATGATCGTCGTGTGACGTGGGATGAATTTTGGAATGCTTTCCGTGCACGTCGCGTCTGTTCTGGAATCATTAGAACGAAGTTTGAAGACTTCATGGAGTTAAAGCAACGAGAAATGACTTCTTACAAATATTTCAAAAAATTCAACCGCTTGATGCAGTATGTAACTCATTATGTGGCCTTGGAAACTATGAAATGTGATTACTTTTTCCGAGTCTTGAATGCTGAACTTAAGGAGCGAGTGGTTTTATTCAATAACAGTAACTACAACGAGTTGGTTAATGCCGCTATTGTTAAAGAAGATATGCATCTCCGTGGTGAAGCGGAGAAGAAAAGAAGCATACAACCGGATAGTAATAGTGACATTCCTCCCGAGATATCGAGTGAGGTATTATTTGCCATCCGGTCAGAAAATTCAGTCCGTGGTGCAACCATAGCAACCACAACTGCAGTTAATGAATTGTGCGCCTCCACGTCAGATGAGAACGCAAATATTTCCTACACCTCAACAGCAGCAACCAAATACTATTCGTGCAGTCCTACCACAAAGTGAGGTACAAGAGTTATATCCACCTCAATTCAGTGTAAAGCAAAGGGTTCGTTTAGCACGAGATTACCGTAAAGCTGAGAGGAGCTGCAGCCATATGCCAGCTCACGAATGCTCAGATCAGCATCTTGAACATTCGAAGAAAGCTTTATCAATGTCTGGCAGTGTTAACTATATTGTTGGTGATGTGCCCAAGAGGCAATCATAACAATTCGGGTTCAGGCCTATTGGATATTTGATCCATAAGCAATTAGAGTACTAATGGGCCTGCGACCTAAAAGCCCATTAGTACGCCTATAAATATGAGAGGTAGGGTTAGGGGCTAATCATCCCACCACGTGACAGCCCTAGCCGCCACCCCTCGCAGGCCTCACGCCGAGACCCTTACCGCGCACGCGGTGCTAGCACACCGGTGCACGGCGTTCCTCTTCGTACGTGTGGACTCCGTGGAGGCGTTGCTGCTACTGCTGCGCTGATCGGCTACGACGATCGTGATCGTCTACCTGCTGCTGTGACGAGGACGAGGAGAAGACGAACGAGATCGTCTACTTCCCTTACACCGACGCGCATCAACGTTCCGCTGCGCTGCGCATCTAGTGGTAACGATCCATGACCGCTGTACTCGCATGTTTCCTGGGTGATGCGGTAGAGTTGCTAGAGTAGCTTTCCGCTGATTTCCTAACAGTGGCATCAGAGCCGACTTGCATAGTTTTTGGTCTGGATCTACTGCAGACATGTTCATACGATGAATTTTTCGCACGGTTTTTGGGGTTTGGAATTGGTTAGAGTTGATTGCGATCGTATATGACTAAAGGGTCAGTTCGTGCTCCTTCTCTGCTGTGTGCGCAACCTGTCCCTACCGGCTGGAATCACCATCGGGACTAATCGCGTACATAGCTAACAGATTGAGCCAACAGACCACGGTCATGAGTCGCGATCTACTCATGAATAACCGATCACATTGAAAATTTGAGACATTCTGAATGTCTCGGATTCGGGGTGATTTGATCAATCCGATGAGATTTTCATAGTGATTTCGGGACCGCCGTTTTGCTGTCTGCTATAGCGATTACATAATATCGTTTTGCGCTAGAAACCGTTCTACGCTTAACTCGTTTTTGCAGGGAATGATGTGAATGGTATGGCCTAATGTGATGTGATAATCTGTGTGTAATATTCGTGCGGCCTGCGTGCTGCAAAATTAACACAACCGGGTTGAGGTTCTCACATAATTGTATAACGACCTGCGTGTCGACCTGTGATGCTTGATCTCTCTTGTAATTTATTTGATAGCTATTAATTGTATTAGCTTCTTTTATTATCATGGAGATGTCCTCAAGCATGGTGGAGATGAAGATCACCACAAGAAGGGAAGCATGGCAGCTCAGATCTTAATGGAACCATGGCGATGGAGACCATTATGATTCTAAAGGCCATACTATTCACAATGCGATATTATCATATGCCTGTGATGCTTATTACTTTCTTTTCATGCTCTTCATATGGTGGATGTTTTGTCATGATAGAATAGCTTCCCTCACAAAAGTTGAGCATTTGATGCCATTTACCAATAGCTGCACCTATGTTATTTTGATCGTTGTGTGGTAGGTTTGCCAAAGCAAAGTACCATCATCTATCATAATTCATAGGGTGAATGTTGGACATTCACATGCATAGTGTTGGTTTACTCAACAAAGCTATCAAAACGGTTTTGGGCTTTATGGCATAGAGTTGGGAGCCGGGGCATTGGATGTCACCCAACAAACAAGAGTCATATAGGGATATGATTAACAATTGTTGTTTACCTATGTCACTATATTCCTAGCCGTGAAGCCAAAGCTCACTAGGAATTAGTGAATATGGATCTTGAACCACTATATATCGTTAGAGGGAAGACGATGATAATATAGTGGTAATATCTTTTATTAAACTGTTAATAGAAGATTGGTACATAACATAGTGCTAAACCTTGCATATTTATTTTCTATTGTAGATCATGTCTGCTAGTAACAATTCCGGTTTCAATTTGCGATCTGTGCTTGAAAAGGAAAAGCTCAATGGAGCTAACTTTATCGATTGGTACCGCAACCTGAGAATCGTTCTCAGGCAAGAGAAAACCGAGTACGTTCTTCTGCAACCTTACCCTGATGACCTCCCAGCTGATGCAACTAATGCAGCACGTAGAGCTTATACGAAGCACTGCGATGATGCGCTTAATGTAAGCTGCCTCATGCTTGCCACTATGTCCCCTGATCTACAAAAACAGTATGAGCATACAGATGCTTATTCTATGATTGAGGGACTGCGTGGAATGTTTGAGAATCAAGCAAGAGCTGAAAGATACAATATCTCAAAGTCCTTGTTCTCATGCAAGCTGGCGGAGGGTAGCCCGGTCAGCCCTCATGTAATCAAGATGATTGGTTACATTGAAACTTTGGGCAAACTTGGTTCTGAACTCAAGGATGATATGGCTATTGACGTTGTTCTCCAGTCGCTCCCACCGAGCTACGAGCCATTCATATTGAATTTTCAAATGAATGGCATGGAGAAAACTTTGGCTGAATTGCATGGGATGCTTAAAACAGCCGAAGAAAGCATTAAGAAAAATACCAATCATGTGATGATGGTACAAAAGGAGAATAAAAAGAGGAAGCGTGTGACGCATCCTAAAGGCAAAGGCAAGGGAAAGGTTCCCGATGAGCCCTCAAGCTCAAAGTCTAAGCCAAAGGGCAAATCTGGCCCTTCTCCTGATGATGAATGCTTTCACTGTCATGGTAAGGGACACTGGTCTAGGAACTGCAAGAAGTACTTGGAGGATATGAAGAAGAAGAAGGGAAGTGAGACTTCCGCTTCAGGTATAAATGTTATAGAAATTAACATTGCATTATCTTCTAGTGAATCATGGGTATTTGATACCGGATCGATGATTCACACTTGCAAATCATTGCAGGGTCTAAGTGAGACTAGAAGATTTGCAAAAGGCGAGTTGGATGTTCGTGTTGGCAATGGAGCAAAGGTTGCGGTCATAGCTGTCGGAACTTACCACTTGTCATTACCCTCAGGATTAGTTTTGGAATTGAATAATTGTTATTGCATTCCTACTTTGAGCAAGAATATTATCTCTTCTTCGTGTTTAGAAGAAGTTGATGGTTATGAGATTGTAATAAAGAACAAATGTTGTTCTATTTATTATAATAATATTTTCTATGCTCAATGTCCATTGGTGAATGGATTATATGTTCTTGATCTTGAGGATAAAACTGTTTGTAACATTAATACCAAAAGGGCTCGTCATAATGATCTAAGTCCCACTTTTATTTGGCATTGTCGCTTAGGTCATATAAATGAGAAACGCATTGAAAAACTCCATAAAGATGGTTTACTAAGCTCATTTGATTTTGAATCACTTGACACATGCGAATCTTGTTTGTTTGGGAAGATGACCAAAGCACCCTTCACTGGTCAAAGTGAGAGGGCGACTGACTTGTTGGGACTTATACACACAGATGTATGTGGACCAATGAGTTCAATTGCCAGAGGTGGTTTTCAGTACTTCATCACATTTACCGATGACTTTAGTAGATATGGTTATGTCTACCTAATGAGGCACAAGTCTGAATCCTTTGAAAAGTTCAAAGAATTTCAGAATGAAGTACATAATCAATTGGGCAAGACAATCAAATTTCTACGATCTGATCGTGGGGGTGAATATTTGAGCCATGAATTTTATGATCATTTGAAACAATGTGGAATTGTTCCACAATTGACTCCACCTGGAACGCCTCAATGGAATGGGGTGTCCGAGCGGAGGAACCGAACCTTGTTGGACATGGTTAGGTCGATGATGAGCCAAGCAGATCTTCCACTATCCTTTTGGGGTTATGCTCTTGAAACTGCTGCGTTTACACTAAACAGAGTCCCAACTAAGTCTGTTGAGAAGACACCATATGAGATGTGGACCGGGAAACGTCCCGGATTGTCTTTCCTCAAAGTTTGGGGATGTGATGTTTATGTCAAACGTTTGACGTCAGACAAACTCACTCCAAAATCAGACAAATGCTTCTTTGTGGGATATCCTAGGGAAACCAAAGGGTATTATTTTTATAATAAAGCAGAGGGTAAAGTGTTTACCGCTCGCAATGGTGTCTTCTTGGAGAAAGAGTTTCTCTCAAAAGGAGTTAGTGGGAGCAAGGTGCATCTTGAAGAAATTCAAGAAATACCTGAAAATGTTTCAACACCCACCGATCCTATACAGGATGTACAAGATGTTGTGCAACCAGTTGATGAAACACCAGCCCCACGAAGGTCTACGAGGGTACGTCGTGCGACTGAAAAGTTAACGCTTCTAACCACGGAGCAGCATGACATGATATTGTTAGACAATAATGAGCCCACGACCTATACTGAAGCAATGATGGGACCCGACTCTGAGAAGTGGCTTGAAGCCATGAAATCTGAAATTGAATCCATGCATGAAAATCAAGTTTGGAACTTGGTTGATCCAATCGAAGGTGTGAGACCTATCGATTGTAGATGGATTTTCAAGAAAAAGACTGATATGGATGGAAATGTTCACATCTATAAAGCGCGATTGGTAGCGAAAGGTTTCAAACAAATTCAAGGTGTTGATTATGATGAAACTTTCTCACCCGTTGCAATGCTTAAGTCTGTTCGGATTCTTCTAGCAATTGCTGCATATTTTGATTATGAAATATGGCAAATGGATGTCAAAACAGCCTTTCTTAATGGAAGTCTGACTGAGGATGTGTACATGACACAACCTGAGGGTTTTGTCGATCCTAAAAATGCTAGTAAAATATGCAAGCTTCAAAAGTCCATCTATGGACTGAAGCAAGCATCTCGGAGTTGGAATCTGCGTTTTGATGAAGTAATCAAAGGGTTTGGTTTCATCAAGAACGTAGAAGAACCTTGTATTTACAAGAAGTTTAGTGGGAGCACACATGTATTTCTGGTCCTATATGTAGATGACATATTATTGATCGGAAATGACATTTCAATGCTTGATGATGTTAAATCCTCATTAAGAAAAAGTTTCTCAATGAAGGATTTAGGAGAGGCAACGTATATTTTGGGCATAAAGATCTATAGAGATAGATCTAAAAGGCTAATTGGATTAAGTCAAGATACATATATTGACAAGATATTGAATCGGTTCAATATGCAAGATTCCAAGAAAGGTTTCTTGCCAATGTCACATGGCATTACTTTAAGCAAGAGTCAGGGTCCTTCGACACCTGATGAGCAAAAGAGGATGAAAGCGATTCCTTATGCTTCGGCTATTGGATCCATCATGTATGCCATGCTATGTACACGCCCAGATGTATCTTATGCTCTAAGTATCACGAGTAGATATCAATCAGATTTTGGTGAGGCTCATTGGACCGTTGTCAAAAACATCCTTAAGTACTTAAGAAGAACTAAGGATGCATTCTTAGTGTTTGGAGGTGAAGAAGAGCTGGTTGTAAAAGGTTACACTGATGCCAGCTTCCAAACTGATAAGGATGATTCTAGATCGCAATCCGGTTTTGTATTCTGCCTCAATGGAGGGGCAGTGAGCTGGAAAAGTTCCAAGCAAGATACAGTAGCAGATTCAACCACAGAGGCGGAGTATATTGCAGCTTATGAAACTGCAAAGGAGGCTGTTTGGATCAGAAAATTTGTTTCTGAGTTGGGTGTTGTTCCTAGCGCGTCCAGTCCTGTGGATCTCTACTGTGACAATAGTGGAGCCATCGCACAGGCAAAGGAGCCTAGATCACACAAACGATCCAAACACATACTACGACGCTATCACCTCATTCGAGAGATCATCGACCGAGGTGATGTGAAGATATGCAAGGTGCACACGGATTTGAATATTGCAGATCCGTTGACAAAGCCTCTTCCACAATCAAAGCATGAGGCACACACGAGATCTATGGGTATTAGATACTTACATCAGTGATCATAATGTGTAGTGGGAGACTTGTGTCACAGCTATGTTTATGTACTATTAAATAAATTGTTATATGAGTAATCATTATCTACATTGATCATCAAGTATGTGACTTGTTCGTGAAACTCTGTGTTAAAAGTAATGTTACTCTAGATGATCCCTAGTCTATATCATTATATGAGATAATGATTGCATACAGACTAGCACATGTATTAATTGATGATCACGTTTCACGGATCATAGATATAGAGATATCAAATTAATAATGTGAACACATGTTAGTGAACATGGTGTTGGATTGACCCACTCCAAGACACTGCTGGGATTGTTATTTCCATATGTGCCATCAGTTGGTCTTGAGTGATACACCTGCTAGATCCTTAGACCTGAGATCGCCATTGTTTCTCACTATGCGTAGTTGTGTACTTTGAGACTACCAAACGCTACTCCGTAACTGGGTAGTCATAAAAGTAGTCTTCGGGTATATAATGAAACATAGAATGTGATGTGCGCGGATCAAGATGGGATTTGCCCCTCCTAAATAACAGGAGAGATATCTATGGGCCCCTCGAGATAGTTGGATCTGAAAGTGCATGGCCATGCCAAGGTGATTAAAGGTTAATCACAGTGACTAAAAGTTAGTCACGGAATGAATCCACTATTTGATCGAGTGAATGGTCGAGCTATCACAAGGATGGCACGCATCTCGCCTTGAGCTTGACTGGTATCGTGAGGCAAAGGGATTAGCATGTTGAATGTATCTAGGTTCGGCCGATATGATCTTTATGTACAGTCGGGAGTCAGTATGTCCTGCTAGGTACCTCTACTGACTTGTGGTTGGAAATGGTTTCCATTCACAACCGACTGCTCATGAACCTAACGGGTCACACACTTAAGGAGTTGGAATATCGAAAATCTTGGCTAGATGATTGTCTCTAGTGCAAGTGGGAGATTGTTGGTGATGTGCCCAAGAGGCAATCATAACAATTCGGGTTCAGGCCTATTGGATATTTGATCCATAAGCAATTAGAGTACTAATGGGCCTGCGACCTAAAAGCCCATTAGTACGCCTATAAATATGAGAGGTAGGGTTAGGGGCTAATCATCCCACCACGTGACAGCCCTAGCCGCCACCCCTCGCAGGCCTCACGCCGAGACCCTTACCGCGCACGCGGTGCTAGCACACCGGTGCACGGCGTTCCTCTTCGTACGTGTGGACTCCGTGGAGGCGTTGCTGCTACTGCTGCGCTGATCGGCTACGACGATCGTGATCGTCTACCTGCTGCTGTGACGAGGACGAGGAGAAGACGAACGAGATCGTCTACTTCCCTTACACCGACGCGCATCAACGTTCCGCTGCGCTGCGCATCTAGTGGTAACGATCCATGACCGCTGTACTCGCATGTTTCCTGGGTGATGCGGTAGAGTTGCTAGAGTAGCTTTCCGCTGATTTCCTAACAACTGCCATTGAGATCATTCCGGAAGGTGAACCTGTTTTAGCGGGCATGTTCACTTTACATGAGCAACCAACTCTCATTCTATTCGATTCTAGTGCCACCCATAATTTCATTAGCAACTCCTTCGTGCTGAAGCATCATCAAACATTCACTATCATAACACATCTGTAAAAGCCCAAAATTTTCAATCATGCACTTCAGCTTTGAGGTGTAAAAATGAGAAGAAGAAAAACAAAATTCCTGGAGTAAAAGAAAATGGAATTAATTTACACCTAACATGAAGGAATTCAAAAATTCAAACTAAGCTCCTATTCAAACCAAGTCAAATCACAAATTTGGGTTCACCATTGGGTTCCTCAGATTTCCAATAGTGCCCCTGCCAAGTTTCCTGATTTTTGAAGCATATTTGCTATTTAATTCAATGGTGACGTTGAATTGAACGGAAACTTGATCAAATGTGGAATTAAATTTCAGAATCTGATTCTCCCTAATTTAATTGGTCTCCCATAAAATATCTAGCATTTTTGGAGTAAGTTTGCAATATATTTAAAAAACAACATAGGAGGCACTTTCAACTTTGGATTCAAAATTTCAAACTCCAAATGGTCAAAAATCAAGATTTGAGTTTATCAATCATTCCTCATATTTTGTTTAGTGCCCGTGCCCACATTTAACACTTATAGAGCCTGTTAGATAGTTAATTGCAATTAGAATGAAGATAAGAAGGAGGGAGGTTGGTCCCACAGGTTGTTCCACAGGTCAGGTCGGCAACTCGGCATGCAGTTTTTCCGCTGCTCTCAGCGCTGCAAGCAGGCAGATGCTTGCCACCGCAACAGTCTTTCAATCGACAATATCATCCTCCTTGCTGCTTCGCTCACAAAAGTGTTCCTTCCTCCCATCACTGGTTTGCAGTTTGCACCATACACAGCGCATGAGCCTCTGTGCCCAGGGTCTCAACCATCGCCTCTGCTCGCCGTCATTTCCGTTGCTGCATGCAACCATCGGTGTTTGTAACACCCATATTTTATGTAAATAAAATTAATGAAACTATATTGCATCCTAGTGTGCATTTTTGTGTGAATTTTGAAGTTCAAACGAGTATACTTCGTTTAAATTTGAATTAAAAATCAAATCAAAGGAAAAGAAATGAAAAAGAAAAAGAAAAACAAAAGAAACCCCCCTATTGGGCCAAATTTCCCCCTTGGCACAATTCCCCTCCCCTTTCCCGCGGCCCAGCAGCCCTCTCCCCTCTCCTCTCTCTCTGAAGCGTGGGGCCCGCCTATCATCCCTTCCAGGGAGCAACCGCCGCCCTTCTTCCCGCGCCGCGCTCGCGCCGCGCCAAACCCCCCTCCAACCGTCGCTCCACGCACGAATCCACCCCAAGGGAACCGCCAACACGATCGCCATCAACTACCGCCCGTTTCCTCCCTACAAATTCCCGCTTTCCCCCACTCTTTCACCCTCTCCGGGCCAAACCCTAGCCTAACCCTCGCCAAGGTTCGTCGCGCCCGTTCCTGGCCCTTCGGCAGTTGCCTTTCTCTCCGTCTTCCTCTAATCGACTCGCCTCGTCGCTAGGAACGCGCCGGGCAAGTTTGCGTGGAGAGATCGCCGATATTTCACCGGAATCGACGGTTGTCGACGCCGGTTGCCGCCTCCCTTCGACGCCGACCATCCTCCGGCAGATTTTGTACTTCGAAACTCACCTAGGTATGCTCCCCTTCTTCCCCTCTTCAGTTTGATGTAGTTTGCGCATAGATCGGCAAGATTTTGGCTGTTCCAGCCAACGCCGGCGAGCATGGCCACCGCGGCCGCCGATAGCCGTCGCGCGCGCGCGATGTCAGCGCCGCCGAGGCGACATGGCCGTGTCTCGGCCTTCGGTTTAAACCGAACGACCGAAATTAGATATTCGTAACGGTTCGGTATAATTAAATCTCGTGCATCCATTTCAAAATCAACGGCCCACATTGAATCTCTTTTTCGTGCCGCCAGATTTACACCGTGGCCCCTGGAATCTTGCTAGCTACCCCCTGGACTTTGCTGGAATGCAAATCTAACCCCTAGAATATGCAAACTAGCCTCTAGACTGTCTGGAATTGGATTTAATCACTTAATTAATCAATCTGGCCCCTAGAAAATTGTAGAATTATGAATTTAGCCCCTTTACAGTGTAGGAAACTTATTAACCAGCCCCTGGACTTTTATTTAATTGCTGAATATTGTTTTTAGGAGTATTTAATGTGTAGAAAATAGATAAAAATGGTAAATAAGTGTAAAAATAGTAGGAAATTTTGTGTAAAGTATTTTATTGTTGTGATTAAATTGTAGAGTACAAATAAAATATATTTTCACAATGGAAAATTCAGTAAAAATGTTTATAATACATTTTGGCCATAGAAAATTCAATAAAAATGATCTTAGGCCATAAAAAATCCTTAAAATGTGAGATAAATATAAAATGAATATTTTTGGCTATGTAAAATAATAAATACTTCATAGGGACACATTAGTATAGAATTTTAGGCTTACGTGTATGTTTGATGCCATGTGTTGTGTGCACTTTACTTATTTTAGCCTTTATTTCTCTTTGCCATGCTTGGGCAACATATTTGGAGTCGTACTACGACCCCAACTTTAATCACCAAGACCAAGACTTCACCAACAATCAAGTCTTCGAAGAAGGCAAGTGCCCTTGACCATCTTGTACCAATTTTAGGATTTTAGTTAGATGCATGCTAATTAAATTGATGTCCTATTTCATGTTTCATGCCTTGTTCCATATAATTCCTTGTCACCTGATGTGGGTTGGGAAGTAGATAGGTATTAATTATGCTTATCCGTGCTTAGACATTGGGAATGGGATTTCATACAATTGTGACATGTTAAACTTTATGATTACTTTAATTATGGTGGATACACAATAGTAGTGGATAGGAATCTGGTGGTTGGATAGATTTGGTATGGTGCAGTTTGCACGAGACCTGGGATTGGGTTTGGTACCACCGGATTCTAAGGACCGGTTTATGGAGGAAGCCACTAAGCTTTATAGTACCACCACGAGACTGAGATGGGGCAGCTTGGTCAATTAATTATGTTTCTCCCGATGAAATGCTAGTAGTTGGATGGTGCGGGGAATAATGCAGGGGTACTGCTTTGGGAACCGCAAGGCTCAAGAGGGGGCTCTGAGGCGGAGGGTTACTTCGGGAATGCCTCAGTGGTGGAAACCTTAGAGGGCTAGCACTGGTCGGGAGTACCTTTGTAAAGACCATGTTGTGATCTCCTGGCCTCACACCAAAGGAAGTGTGTAATGTGGTTAGCTACCACGGGCATTCAGGGAGGTTCACTTAGTCCACCTGGCAACAGGGGATGAAATCACTGCTTGTGGGTAAAGGGTACACTCTCTGCAGAGATTTGGTAAAACTGTCATGACAGCCGTGCTCACGGACAAGAGCGGCTTGGGGCCAGTTCATAATTAGCTTATGGTTGGGAAGTGGTGGTTACTTATGATTCAAGTTATATTCATCATCTTTAATTATGTGTTGAATTACTTATTGAATTATGATATTGATAATTGAAAGCTAAGGTTAGGTTATAAGCATAGTGCTTAAGCCATAATTGGCCTTCTCTTGCTTTAGCCAATCATGTCATTATCTTCCCGCACTTGCTGAGTACTCTATGTACTCAAGCGTTTACTTTTCTATTAGAATATGAAGAAGAAGCGGCACCAGAAGACTTCTTCGTCAACCCGGAGGACTTGGGCTAGGCTGGCAATCCTTCGCGCGACTGACTGTGGAGTTGGAGCCGTTCTTATCTATTTAGCCTTCCGTTGTAGTATAATCTTTGTGAACTGTGTAAATGTTGTAAATAGGTGGTGGTGTGTATTTGTAGACCTTCGGGTTGTATTGTAAGACTATTTATGTACTCGAACATGGCTATGTAATGATATTTCACTTTCGTCAACGCATGTACGATTCAACTGATCCTGGCGTACATGTGATTAGCGTCTGTTCATCTTTATGATGACCGGGCATGACAAAGTGGTATCAGAGCCGTGTTGCCCGTAGGACACAAGCCTAGTTAGAAATGGTCAAAAATAAGGACTATACTATTTTCTTATAAAATAGTATTTCCAAAACTTTGTGCTTTCCATCTCAACCCTTGTGCTTCTTATCTTGTTGTACTTATTGTTTGAATTCTAACTTAATTTATTGATTACTGATCTTACTCTCTCTTATTTTCAAATGTTTGTAGATGGCGCGCACCAAGCAGACGGCGCGTAAGTCGACTGGGGGTCGTGTTCCTCACCACGCCCTAGCCAGCCGCTCCGCACCTCACACACCCAGGAGGGAGACAGTGCTGATCTCTTCTGGACGTGTTGTCCCGAGGATGCATGCCCGTCTTCGCTCTCTTCTTCGTGCTGTGGGGTACTGTGAGTACCGTGTTCGCTTCATCTACCACACCACCAGGATCTTTGTACCCTCTACTGGTGGACTGGAGTGGACTTCCCAGCTGTTCGTCTACTACGACTCGGAGCTGCTGCACTCACACTTCTCTCCGGCTTGGAGGAGCTCCCAGTGTGCGGCTGAGGAGGATGCTACATGGGAGGCGACTACCTACTGGAGTCACACCCACAGGTTCCGCCTCGGGTGCACGGAGCACGCGTACACCCCTCAGTGCCCTAGTGGCACAGCCGTTTTCACTGGACGTGATGTCGAGGGGCCTTTGTACCTCGCTCAGAGCGAGAGGCTTGTGGACGACGTTGTGGAGTTGTCTTCACGACTCCAGCATTGTCAGCAGGAGCTTCAGGACAGCAGGGACCTTGTTGACCGCTACGAGCGACTCCGCCGACGCTACACGAGGATCACTGCAGCTGACCCGAACTCTCCCCAGTACGCTTCAGACGTTGAGCCTTGGGACCCAAACTCTCCGGATCGTCATGAGAACTCACCCGTGAGATCGGGGGAGGACACGGATGAGGAGGACCCCGAGGAGGAGACCGAGGAGGACTCCGACGAGTAGGTGTAGACTTGTTACCCTATTGGACGACTCAAGACATCTACCCTTAGTATGTAGGAGCGTGTAGCTGCGCCCTCTCTAGTCTTGAGTTGTATTATCTTTGGTATTGTATTAGTTTGCTTCATGTTGTGTGTGTGTGTGCGACGTGAGTTGTGGAATGCTTCGGCATCCTGTCCACATCCACGTCATTTGTATATAGGCTTGTTAGTGTGTCGTGCGAGTTGTGGAATGCATTAGCATCTTGTCCACATCCGCACTAGTTGGTTAATGAATTTGCTTGCTATATATATATATATATATATATATATATATATATATATATGTGTGTGTGTGTGTGTGTGTGTGTGTGTGTGTGTGTGTGTGTGTGTGTGTGTGTGTGTGTGTGTGTGTGTGTGTGTGTGTGTGTGTGTGTGTGTGTGTGTGTGTGTGTGTTTTCCTTGATGCATGTAGTTGGGACCGTTTACCATAGCATACCCTTTTATACCTTATCTATTATCCTAAAGTTTCAATTATTCCTTATATAGATGGCTGGAAGAGGTAGAGGTAGAGGTCATGGAAGGGGTGTTGTGCCCCAAGAGGAAGGACTTGGAGGTGTGCCAGGATGGAATGGTAGGGGTGCTCGAGGAGCCCCAGCAGCGCAGCAGATGCAGCAGATGATGGCCATACAAACCCAATTACTCACCAACCTCACCCAAATTGTTACCAATATGCAGCAAGCCCCACCCCCAACACCACCACAATACAACCTTCCACCACCACCACCTTTTCCACCCAGGTCCTTTCTAAGGGACTTCCTTAACACTCATCCACCCACCTTTGCCACAGTCAGTGAACCAATGGATGCCGATGATTGGCTTCGAACGATTGAAAGCAAGTTGAGGCTTATACATTGTGAAGGAATAGAGAAGGTACTTCTAGCCTCTCATCAACTCCAGGGAACTGCAGCCGACTGGTGGACCGCCTTTACTGAAGCCCACCAAAGTCCGGAGAACATCACTTGGGAAGAATTCAGGACAAATTTTCGCAATCACTTTGTGCCTGAGGGAGAAGTCCAAGCAAGGCGTGAAGAGTTCCTCATGTTAAAGCAGGGCCGAATGAGGGTGCGAGCCTACTTAAATGCATTCACTCAGTTATCTCGCTATGCATCGACGGATGTAAATACGGATTGGAAGAAGCAGTTTTATTTCAAGAATGGGCTGGACAAGGAGCTGAAGTTTGCCATGTCCTCCAGTGACTACAGAGACTTTCAGAAATTGGTTGACAAAGCTTTCGAGGTGGAAAGGACTAAGAAGGAACTGGATGATGATGATAGGAAAAGGAAATTGGCTCTGGGACATGCCTCTAGCAGCAATATACGCCCTCATTTCGCCCCTCAGCCTGTAACACCCATGACTCGCCCTATGAACCACTCGAGACAGAGATTCCCAAACCCCAACTACAGACCACCCACACCCTACAATCAGCAGATGCGCCAGCAACAACAGCCTCCACGCCCACCAATGCAACCCCTCGACAGCAAATGCAACCCCCTTGCCCTTCAGTCCCAGCTAAGCGTCCCAATGGATAGCCACCGAGGAATCAACCAGGAGGTAATAAGAGTCAGAACAATGCTGCAGGAGTTCAATGCTATAAGTGTGGAGAATGGGGACATTACTCCAACAATTATCCAAAGAAGTAGTAGAACGCACCTGGACGTGTCAACCATGTGACTTTGGAGCAAGCGCAGGAAGCACCTGATGTGGTGATCGGTATGTTTTCTGCTAATTCCCACCCCGCCACAGTATTGTTTGATTCGGGTGCTACACATTCATTTATATCCAAAGATTTCATAAAGAAGCATGACATGGTAGTTACATTCTTGAATTGGGCACTGTTGATAAACTCTCCGGGAGGAGATATGGTGGCAAGGCATTTATGCCGTAAAGTGAGTATAAACATAAGGGGGGTAGTCTTTTGGGCCAACCTAATAGTGTTGGACTCGCAAGGATTAGACATCATTCTGGGGATGGACTGGCTGACAAAGAATCAAGGAGTAATTCATTATGCAACTAGGACAGTTTGCTTAACACACCCAGATGGCACTACAGTGAAGTTCAAGCCAGATCAGACACAAGAGGCAGTTGTACAACTCAACCATCTTGAGAGTACATAAGGCATCAGGGTTGTTTGTGAGTTTCCGGATGTATTCTCATATGACTTACCAGGTATGCTCCCAGATCGAGAGATTGAGTTTGTCATTGAATTAGTACCTGGAACGGCCCCAATATATAAGAGGCCGTATAGAATGGATGCTAAACAACTAGCTGAACTAAAGGATCATATTGAGGAGTTATTGGGGAAAAGATATATTCATCCTAGCTCATCGCCTTGGGGAGCACCAGTCATATTTGTACCTAAGAAGGATGGTACTCGAAGGTTGTGTGTTGATTACCGTGCCTTAAATGCGGTAATAATCAAGAATAAGTACCCACTGCCAAGAATTGAAGATTTATTTGATCAGTTGAGAGGAGCATGTGTGTTCTCTAAGATTGATCTTCGCTCAGGTTATCACCAATTGAAGATTAGGCCCTCAGATATTCCCAAGACTGCATTTGTCTCTCGATATGGACTATATGAGTATACAATTATGTCGTTTGGATTGACCAATGCTCCGGCATATTTTATGTATCTAATGAATAAGGTATTCATGGAGTACTTGGACAAATTCTTAGTGGTGTTCATCGACGACATACTTATCTACTCCAAGACTGAAGAAGAGCATGAGGAGCACATCAGGATGGCTCTACAGAAGCTTCGCCAACACCAATTATATGCCAAACTTAGTAAGTGTGAGTTTTGGCTAAAGGAAATGTCATTTTTGGGTCATGTCATATCTGAAGGAGGTATAGCAGTGGATCCAGACAAAGTGGCCGATGTCCTTAAATGGGAAACACCTGAGAGTGTACATGATATATGAAGATTCTTAGGCATGGCTGGTTATTACCGTTGATTCATCGAGGGATTTTCAAAGATCTCTCGACCACTAACCAAGTTGCTTGAGAAAGGAGTTGCTTTCAAGTGGACCCCCGAATGTGAAGTGAGCTTTGCCGAGTTGAAGAAGAGGTTAACCAGTGCACCGGTATTGGTGATGCCTGATATGCAGAAGGAGTTTGTAGTTTATTGTGATGCATCTGGTCATGGTTTAGGATGTGTCTTAATGCAAGGAGGACATGGTGTAGCCTATGCTTCAAGACAGCTTCGGAAACATGAGAGGAATTATCCAACCCATGATTTAGAATTGGCAGCTGTTGTCCATGCATTGAAGATATGGAGACACTACTTGATGGGAAAAAGAACTGAGATATACACGGATCATAAGAGCTTGAAGTACATATTCACACAACCAGATCTTAATCTCAAACAACGTCGTTGGTTGGAGTTAATAAATGACTTCGATGTGGGAATCAACTACCATCCAGGAAAGGCTAATGTGGTCGTTGATGCTCTAAGCAGAAAAGGACAATGTAATAATTTGTCAGTACAAGCTCTTCAACCCCAGTTATGTGAAGAATTTGCAAGGTTAAATTTATGTCTAGTGTCTAGTACTGAAGCAGTTACTATGGAAGTGGACTCAACCCTTGAACGTGATATACGATAAGGACAAAAGAATGATGAGAAGGTCAAGGAGATCAAGCAATTGATGAAGAAGGGAAAAGCTCCGAACTTTAGGGAGGATGAACAAGGAACCCTATGGCTTGGAAGGAGGATTTGTGTTCCAGATATCAAGGAGATTAGAGAGTTGATACTAAGGGAAGCTCATAACTCATCATACTCCATTCATCCCGAAAGCACAAAGATGTATCAAGACCTTAAAGATCGATATTGGTGGCATGGGATGAAATGGGATGTAGCAGAATATGTGGCCATATGTGATACATGTCAATTAATTAAAGCGGAACACCAAAGACCAGCAGGGTTGTTGCAACCAATCAAAGTGCCGGAATGGAAATGGGAAGAAATTAGTATGGATTTCATTGTGGGACTACCAAGGACACAGTCTGGATATGATTCTATATGGGTCATAGTGGATCGTTTGACTAAAGTTGCTCACTTTATTCCTGTGAAAGAAACTTACAATGGTCCCAAGTTGGCGGAACTATATATCTCCAGGATTGTATGCTTACATGGAGTTCCTAAGAAGATTATTTCAGATCGAGGCACTCAATTTACCTCAAGATTCTGGCAGAAGTTGCATGAATCAATGGATACCCGTTTAAATTTTAGTTCGGCGTATCACCCTCAGACTGATGGTCAGACAGAACGTACCAACCAGATATTAGAAGACATGTTGAGAGCGTGTGCTCTAAAGAATAGACAAAGTTGGGATAAAAATCTGCCATATGCCGAATTCTCTTACAACAATAGTTATCAAGCCAGTTTGAAGATGTCTCCTTGAAGCATTGTATGGGCGGAAATGTAGGACACCGTTGTTTTGGAATCAAACTGGGGAAAGCCAAGTCTTTGGTCCTGATGTATTGAAAGAGGCTGAAAGACAAGTGCAAGAAATTCGGAAGAACCTAAAGGTAGCCCAAACAAGACAGAAGAGTTATGCGGATACTCGAAGACGTGATCTAGCATTTGAGGTTGGTGATTATGTGTACTTGAAGGTGTCACCTATGAGAGGGTTGAGAAGATTTAAAGTAAGAGGCAAGTTGTCACCCTGCTACATTGGTCCATTCAGGATATTAGAACGACGAGGTGAAGTGGCTTATCAGCTTGAGCTTCCACCACACTTGTCAGATGTACATAATGTGTTCCATGTATCGCAGCTTAAGAAGTGCTTAAGAGTGCCTGAGGAGCAGTTACCTATGGAAGCAGTTGATGTACAAGAAGATTTGTTGTATGTGGAATAGCCTGTCAAGATACTTGAAACATCAGAAAGGGTGACCAGAAACAAAGTCATTCGCATGTGTAAGGTGCAGTGGAAACATCATTCGGAGGCAGAAGCAACATGGGAAAGAGAATAAGATCTCAAAGCTGATTTCCCTCATCTTTTCTCTTAGGACGTTCGAATGTCGAGGGCGAGATTCCTTTTAAGGGGGGTAGAGTTGTAACACCCATATTTTATGTAAATAAAATTGATCAAACTATATTGCATCCTAGTGTGCATTTTTGTGTGAATTTTGAAGTTCAAACGAGTAGAATTTGTTTAAATTTGAATTAAAAATCAAATCAAAGGAAAACAAATGAAAAAGAAAAAGAAAAACAAAAGAAACCCCCCTATTGGGCCAAATTCCCCCCTGGCCCAATTACCCTCCCCTCTCCCGCGGCCCAGCAGCCCTCTCCCCTCTCCTCTCTCTCTGAAGCATGGGGCCCGCCTGTCATCCCTTCCAGGGAGCAACCGCCGCCCTTCTTCCCGCGCCGCGCCCGCGCCGCGCCAAACCCCCCTCCAACCATCGCTCCACGCACGAATCCACCCCAAGGGAACCGCCAACACGATCGCCATCAACTATCGCCCGTTTACACCCTATAAATTCCCGCTTTTCCCCCACTCTTTCACCCTCTCCGTGCCAAACCCTAGCCTCACCCTCGCCGAGGTTCGTCGCGCCTGTTCCCGACCCTTCGGCAGTTGCCTTTCTCTCCCTCTTCCTCTAATCGACTCGCCTTGTCGCTAGGAACGCGCCGGGCAAGTTTGCGTGGAGAGATCATCGAGATTTCGCCGGAATCGACGGTTGTCGACGCCGGTTGCCGCCTCCCTCGACGACGACCATCCTCCGACCGATTTTGGACTTCGAAACTCACCTAGGTATGCTCCCCTTCTTCCCCTCTTCAGTTTGATGTAGTTTGCGCATAGAATCGGCAAGATTTTGGCTGTTCCGGCCAACGCCGGCGAGCATGGCCACGGCGGCCGTCGAGCGCAGCCGCGCGCGCGCGAGGTGTGCGCCGCCGAGGCGACGTGGCCGCATCTCGGCCTTCGGTTTAAACCGAACGGCCGAGATTAAATATTCGTAACGGTTCGGTATAATTAAATCCCGTGCATCCATTTCAAAATCAACGGCCCACATTGAATCTCTTTTTCCTGCCACCAGATTTACACCGTCGCCCCTGAAATCTTGCTAGCTACCCCCTGAACTTTGCTGCAATGCAAATCTAACCCCTAGAATATGCAAACTGGCCCCTGGACTCTCTGGAATTGGATTTAATCACTTAATTAATCAATCTGGCCCCTGGAAAATTGTAGAATTATGGATTTAGCCCCTGTACAGTGTAGGAAACTTATTAACCAGCCCCTGGACTTTTATTTAATTTTTTAATATTTTTTTAGGAGTATCTAATGTGTAGAAAATAGATAAAAATGGTAAATAAGTGTAAAAATAGTAGGAAAATTTGTGTAAAGTATTTTATTGCTGTGATTAAATTGTAGATTACAAATAAAATATATTTTCACCATGGAAAATTCAGTAAAAATGTTTATAATACATTTTGGCCATAGAAAATTCAATAAAAATGATTTTAGGCCATAAATTAATCGTAAAAATGTGAGATAAATATAAAATGAATATTTTTGGCTATGTAAAATAATAAATACTTCGTAGGGACGCATTAGTATAGAATTTTAGGCTTATGTGTATGTTTGATGCCATGTGTTGTGTGCTCTTTACTTATTTTATCCTTTATTTCTCTTTGTCATGCTTGGGCAACATATTTAGAGTCGTACTACGACCCCAACTTTAATCTCCAAGACTTAGACTTCACCAACAATCAAGTCTTCGAAGAAGGCAAGTGCCCTTGACAATCTTGTACCAATTTTAGTATTTTAGTTAGATGCATGCTAATTAAATTGATGTCCTATTTCATGTTTCATGCCTTGTTCCAAATAATTCCTTGTCACCTGATGTGGGTTGGGAAGTAGATAGGTATTAATTATGCTTAGCCATGCTTAGACATTGGGAATGGGATTTCATACAATTGTGACATGTTAAACTTTATGATTACTTTAATTGTGGTGGATACACAATAGTAGTGGATAGGAATTTGGTGGTTGGATAGATTTGGTATGGTGCAGTTTGCACGAGACCCGGGATTGGGTTTGGTACCACCGGATTCTAAGGACCGGTTTATGGAGGAAGTCACTAAGCTTTATAGTACCACCACGAGACTGAGATGGGGTAGCTTGGTCAATTAATTAGGTTTCTCCCGATGAAATGCTAGTAGTTGGATGGTGCAGGGAATGATGCAGGGGTACTGCCCTGGGAACCGCAAGGCTCAAGAGGGGGCTCTAAGGCAGAGGGTTACTCCGGGAATGCCTCAGTGGTGGAAACCTTAGAGGGCTAGCACTAGTCGGGAGTACCTTTGTAAAGACCATGTTGTGATCTCCTGGTCTCACACCAAAAGAAGTGTGTAATGTGGTTAGCTACCACAGGCATTCAGGGAGGTTCACTTAGTCCATCTGGCAACAGGGGATGAAATCACTGCTTGTGGATAAAGGGTACACTCTTTGCAGAGATTTGGTAAAACTGTCATGACAGCCGTGCTCACGGACAAGAGCGGCTTAGGGCCAGTTCATAATTAACTTATGGTTGGGAAGTGGTGCTTACTTATGATTCAAGTTATATTCATCATCTTTAATTATGTGTTGAATTACTTTTTGAATTTGGATATTGACAATTGAAAGCTAAGGTTAGATTCTAAGCATAGTGCTTAAGTCATAATTGGCCTTCTCTTGCTTTAGCCAATCATGTCATTCTCTTCCCGCACTTGATGAGTACTCTATGTACTCAAGACTTTACTTTTCTATTAGAATATGAAGAAGAAGCGGCACCAGAAGACTTCTTCGTCAACCCGAAGGACTTGGGCTAGGCTGGCGATCCTTCGCGCGACTACCTGTGGAGTTGGAGCCGTTCTTATCTATTTAGCCTTCCGCTGTAGTATAATCTTTGTAAACTGTTTAAATATTGTAAATAGGTGGTGGTGTGTATTTGTAGACCTTCGGGTTGTATTGTAAGACTATTTATGTACTCGAACATGGCTATGTAATGAAATTTCACTTTCGTCAATGCATGTACGATTCAACTGATCCTGACGTACATATGATTAGCGTCTGTTCATCTTTATGATGACCGGGCGTGACAGTGTTATCCATCGCTCAACGTCTCTGTGGTGTTCCATCCCACCAAGACGTAGCGCCTGCTCCTCCCCTACATCCTCGACCCGCACCGACACCATCTCTGGCGGAGTTTATGGAACCCGGCGCTATTCTTCCTTCTTCACCATTGTACCACCTCTGCTCCGACGTCGCCCAGCTGTGTCCGGCAACCCCTCGCTCAACCAACTCAAAAATAAGGTTCACAGTAGTCCCTTATTGCTTTAACGTGCATGTTGTTTCCTCCTTTCTAGCTCTGACTCACCGGATTAAAGTTTTCTCCACCGGCGTTCACATAGAACTTACCACCTTCACCTGCGAAATTCGTCCTTCACAATAAAAATCACTTCATTTCGCTCGAGAGGTAGCTTCTAGACCAAATTTTGAACACCACCATGCAAACCAATTAGAAAAAGAGCAAGACATAGCACCAGATTATTGAATCTTTTCCCCGCCGACAAATTGCGAGCTAGGTCACCGTCGGAATTCATTCTATAGCCTTTTACTTGACGAGAATGGTTCATTTTATTCCTCGACATGTTGACACAGTGCTCTAGGGTCAAGTTCCGTGCCATTTGGTCCACTCCCGAGCAAGAACAACATCGCCGGAGTAGACTCATTCGCCGCCGTCGCCGAGGGCTCACTTACGGCCATCTTCGGTTGGTTGTGGACCTCACTGGTGGACTCCCCACTTCTATTCACTCCCTGGCGGCATTTTTGGTCGAGTTCCATGGAGGGGGAACGCCGGTGTGGTGAGGCCGCTGCCGTGCGCTGCCACAGGTGCGCCGCCGGCCTGAGGTGGAAGAAGGTGCCGGCGGGCCCCATTTGTCAGTGGTGGTCACACACTTCGGATCATTCTGTGGCCGGGGTCACCGGTGTGGCTGCGGCTTAGTTTGTGGCCTCTGTATGGCTGCAACCTCAGTGGCCGATTTGATATGGGTGGGCCCGGGTCAGTTTATTTAACCTATTCCATTCTAGAAATAAATCCAGAATTGATGCCAAATTCAAAAATCTATGTCTCCAAATAGATTTGCTCAGAAATTTCCAAATAAATTATGGAATACTTCCCATGACACATACTTTGCAATGATGCAATTTAGTTGACATGAAAATTCCAGTATGTGTATAATTAATCCCTTCATGTATATACCTTGGGAAATTAATTACCCCTGTTCTGTTAATTGGAAAATTCTCAATTTTGTTCAGGAAGCTCATTCAAGTACACTTGATGTCCAGTAAAAATTTCATGTTCATTGGACATCATTTACTTTGTGAATTAGTGTTCCAATTCTCTATGTCAATTGAAACTTCAAAAATCAACAGAAACTATTCCAGATTTTATTCCGAACTTGTAAAATCAATTCCTCCCTGTAGGAAGCTCAGAAAATTGTGAAAAAAATTTATTTAGAACCAGTGAGACCTCCTATAACTAGATACCTCACTTTTGGCCATGTAGAAGCTCCAGATTCAGTAGGAAATTTAGTGAAGCCTAAAGCTTTGTGAAATTTTGGAGACCACATCCAACCATTGCTTGTGCTGAAACTTTACCAGCACCTTCCTTAGAACATCTGTGAACTACTACAAAAATATCCTCTCCATTAGGAGTGATCTCTTAGTACAATCAATTCCATTTGTATCTTCATTGCATAATTGTATTTTTCGAAGTTCATTACTGCAATGCTTTCAAATCTATTTTGCTCAGCTCAATCTTTTCCACCAGAAGGAAGGGCAACACATATTATTTGCTGTATCCCTGGTTCAGCATGAGTGTTCTCTTGTCATTCATATAGTTTTACTCTTGCTAAAACTATATTCTCTTAAGTGATACATACTTCACTCCATACCCATGTATACTAAGTCTTCAATTGAATTTCTCCTATGTTCCTATTCACAACAGAGGCAACTCAGTCCTCCAGCCAAGTTACTACTTCACAAACTGTAAACACATTCTTTTGTTCAAGTACTTAGTTGCATTTTCTTTTGTACGATTCATGTCGATCGTGAATTCGACGAAGGCGATGGACGAGAAGCACTATGGGAGGTGAGGAATACTGTATTGGATCATCAAAGGCGAGATCCAAGGATCATTGACTGAAGCTTCACAAACTTTTAAACTCAATCGAAGGCAAGCCCTAGTTTGCATTTAAGAGATTTTGAGAAGTTTTCATTTGTATCACTATTAAGTCTATAGTTTGATTTGCATTATGTCTAAGGTGTATTGATACTCCAAATGCATGACCCACAATCTCATAGAGTATTTGGGTAGCTGTATAGCTTGACATGTAGAATTGTCATGCTAATGTTATGTGAAATCCGATAGAAGTCAAGTAGTTGTAATCTACTCGCGAGATAGAGTTATCGTCACATGGGGTTGGTTTATATTGAGAATGGCATATGTACATGAATATGAGACCGGTCAGCGGCGTAGGAAGCAGCGAGACATGGTCTCACGTGCATAGCGCTGTCTATGTCGATTGAGGACCAATCCGTGTGCGGTCCGGCTAAGCAAGTTTGAAGTGTACTGGATGCATACTGGCTAGATGGGAACCAGGAAACCGATGTAATTGGTTAATCTGGGTGTCGAGGCTTACCCTACCATTTTATAGGAGTGTATTGAGGGCAACAAGGTGTAAGTCTGCCGGCGGGCACAAACACGCTTCGCGCGGGGACCTCGTGCCCGTTACAGATGGACCGGTTCGACATTTGGGTTTCTTTTGAAAGGTTGCTGCATACAACATAGTATTGAAGTGTGATTCTCTCCACTTCCAAAATGGGTGTATGTGACACGTTATCTGAGAGTCTACTGACTGCAATCACCGTCCATCGTGGTTATTTGAGTACCACTTGGTCACTGTGTTGTGACGTACTAAATACTGAAGAAGCCAGAAGAATATGATGTATTGAATTATTATTGCTTTGCAACTATGATTGCTATAGAATACGCTCACTAAAGTTACTTTTTATGAACCTTTAATCTGCTGCTAATAACTTGAAAAATAAGCATCAACGTGTAGGTGAGTTTACTGCAATATCTCTTCCTATGTTAAGTATCCCTGCATGTAGAGTTCCATGTTTAGGTGAGACGGGTATGTCTTGTTGAGCCTTCGTGCTAACGGTTGCTATATTAAATTGTTTGCAGGTGAGATGTATGAGGAAGGGCTAGTTGACGAGGCAATGCCTCCGTCGGGGTATACCGTCGAGTGGGAGCCCTGCACACCATTGTGATCTGTTGTGTGCTGCTAGTGCAAAGCGTCCTAGGTCATGGACGTCTTTTCTTTTGCATAGCTAGTGCCGAGAGAGTAGCTATGATGTATAGGGTTCTTTCCTATGTTAAGTGTTGTAAAACTTCCGCTGTGTTTATAAATAAAAGACTTGGTTTGTATTTTGTCTCGTTCTTTTCAGGTATGCTATTGGGTGTCACATTGCACGACACCACCCAATGAGATCCTTGGATGTCGGGACCCCGATCCTCATAGAATGGTATCAGAGCATCATTGGGAACAGCGTGCCTGAAAAGAGCATATTTTCAAAACTTATAAGTATATGAGTGAGGAATAGCTATATGCCCATTAAGGACTATTACTAGTATAAGTTATTAAGGTGACAAATGCTAACATACTTAATATTATATTCTGTAATGATGCTCCAACGTTAGGTAAGCGGTAATGTACGCCACTGAGAGCGGATGAATCTCGGTACTGCTCACCCATGCGAGGGTAGGAGGTATGGGATGTCTCTCGCCACCTAGGCGCGAGGCAGTGAATATGTTTGCTAGAACTCTTCATGTGCTAGCAACATATGCAACGCTGTCCACCGGTGTTAATGGTGTGGAACCCTGTCGGGTGGTAAATAACTCTATAGTATGCTCTCTAGAACTCTATGTTCTATGGGACATGTGAAAGCGTTTTCCCCAGCATGCTTAATTGGGAAAGTGGGCGAGCCCGTGTTGAGTCGGTTATAACTTGTCCATGTACCTCGAGGCATGACTTCGCTTGAGGGCGACGCGATTCCCGAGACGTATGCATTACTTTCAAATATATATTATTGTGACTGTCTGTCGTGCTGCCTTTGTGGCTTGCCTGAAAGATGGCTTATTGAGTGAATTGTGAAGGTGTGTCTTCTGCAGGTACACTAACTACGACAATGACCCATGAACAAACGTTTGCGAGTGGACGCTACTAGAGCCACCTATAGATGTATCCGGATATACCGGTTAGCTTTTCAAATGGCGAGGCACGTAGTACCGTCAGTATCACATTTGATACTTCGACCATCCCCCACAACAGAATGAATGCAATATGTTTTGAAATTCCGACTATCAGTTGCTGGTGTGTTTTGGACATTGCAAAGTGCTTTCTAATCAAAGCTTGTGTAGAGAATCAAGGTTCTTTGTTTCTGGCAGAAGTTTGATCAAATTTGCCAGGTTGAAACCTTGGTTAAATATCAGTAACCATAATGGTATATGCTACATGGATGGAAAGGTCATCAAGTCATCTACAAGTTTCCTTTTGATCACTGGTATAACAAAGCCTCCTAAACCTGTATAAACTGTACCCCATGAAAACTACTACAGATGCTTGACCAATTGACCCCGTCTCTGTATTTTTACCGTAACTCTTGGTGGAAAAATCCCCTGCCTTATTATGATACATATCTGGAAAGTGTAGAAGCATCAATACAACTTTGTAATTCGAAGTCTCTTACCATTCAACCCGCAACCAATTCTAATTCCAGGTTCAAACTGGTACTCTGCAGAACTGGTGGCAGAAACCAGGCAGCTCATCTGTCAACTTAGACAGCTATATCTCCTAATCTTACAAGTTGACATAGGAAAAACTATACATTTCTGGAAATATTAGTAAGTCCTCTACCAATGTATTATTCAAATCCTGAGCTAAAACTTATATTAACAGGGCCTAATTCAATTTTTCGCTAAATCTGTTCTAGCAGTCCAGAACTAGAACCTTAACATACCAGTTTGAAGTTTGTGAGCTATAACCTGTATAACACTTGTTGAGGGTTGAACCATTGCATTTCTAGGATCTTAGAATGATTTTTTACAATTTTGTAATTTACATTATCTCCATATCTTGAAATTTAATATCTGTATAAACTGTGGACAAAACCCACGTATACAGGGGAGGTTGTCAAAATTCCCAGAAAATATTGTCAAATTCAAACCTGTATAACTTTTGTTCCAGAGCTCACCTGGAGGTGTGAGAGTACAATATGGAAAGGGTAGGAAGTGAACTAAAACTTTTGTATTCAATTAAAATCCTAGTTGTGGCTTAAATGTATGGAAATTCCGAGTTTATACAGGATGGTCAGCTGTAACAGAACTATGATTCACCCTCCAGTTTTGAACTTCTTGTACCAGTTGACTAAAACTTCCATAACTTTCACTCAAAAAATGATATGAGGGCAAATGAATGTGATATGGAAAGGTGTTTGAGTGTACCCCAACTTTGTAGTTGAACTCCAGTCAAGATTTTGCCTTTAACTGGTCAAAAAGTTTTAATCTTTCCAGACTGGTCAGCAGGACCAGAAACTGGACAGTGAAACCAGATTCTGAATATTGCAATTCAAATCAACTTGCTTTAAATTTCTCGTGTCACTTGTATTAGAGGAGAACGAGTTGATTGTATTAATATCAGGTAATAACAGCGGTACACCTTATATAGGCTAGCTAGTGTAGTGTGAAACCAAAGCTAAACCCTTTCACACTACACAAATTCATATGCTACATTAATGACTATTGACTATGCACATTCCAACACCCCCTCGCAGTCTCAACGTCTAGCCACAACAGATGTTGAGTCTGGATCAAAATTCCGAGAATAGCGATGATGGGAGCCCCTTTGCGAAGATGTCGGCGAACTGTGATGTCGTCGGGACGTGGAGAACCCAAACCTCGTCACATGCAACCCGCTCACGAACAAAATGAAGATCAACCTCCACATGCTTTGTGCATTGATGCTGAACGGAGTTAGTGGAGAGGTAGACGGCGCTGACGTTATCGCAGTAGGCCTACGTACTCCATGTGACGAGGGAGTGTAGCTCCTGAAGTAGCTGCTGAAGTCAGGAAGCCTCAGCGATGCCGTTAGCCACGACGCGGTACTCCGCCTAAGCACTCGAGTGCGACACCACAGGTTGCCGCTTTGAGGACCAGGAGACGAGGTTCCTGCCCAGGAAGACGGCGTAACCAGAGGCGGAACGACGGGTGTCTGGGTAACCCGCCCAATCATCATCGGTGTAGACAACCAACTCAAAGGCTGAGTCAAGTCAAAGGAGGAGGCCGTAGTCGAGGGTGCCATGCAGGTACCAAAGGATCTGCTTCATAGCGGTGAGGTGCGGCTCCCGTGGGTCATGCATGTGAAGACACATCTGCTAAACCGCGTAGGAGATGTCCGACCTGGTGAAGATGAGGTACTAAAGTGCTCCTGCAAGACTCCTGTAGGGGGTCGGGTCACTAACAGGTGTCCTATCGGCAGAAGAGATCTTTCCCTAGGTATCCTTCGGCGTGGAGCACGGCTTACACTCAGCCATGCCTGCTCGCTCGAGGATGTCCAGACCGTACTACCGCTTGTGAAGGAACAGGCCACCTGGTCTGTTCTTGACCGCAATACCTAGGAAGTGGTGGAGCTGGCCCAAGCCCTTCATAGTGAACTCCTGCTGTAGGGCAGAGATAGTACGCTGAAGTAGAGATGGGATGGATGCTGTTAGCACAATGTCATCGATGTATAGGAGAAGGTAGACAATGTCACCATCTCATTGATAGATAAACAACGATGTGTCCGACTTGGCCTCAACGAAGCCCAATGAGATTAGGAAGGTGGCAAACCGGCTATACCAGGCTTGGGGTGCCCGCTTCAGACCGTACAAGGCCTTGTTCAGCTAGCCGACCATGTCTAGATGAGCTGAGTCAATGAACTCTGTTGGCTAACTGTAGTACACTGTCTCCATCAGAGTACCATGGAGGGAGGCATTCTTGACATCCAACCGGTGGATGGGCCAAGAACACGAGAGAGCAAGCGATAACACAGTGCGACTCGTCGCTGGCTTCACCACCAGACTGAAGGTCTCATCGTAATCCACTCCAGGGCAGTGAGTAAAGCCCCGAAGTACCCATCTAGCTTTATATCTCTCCACGAAGCCATATGCCTTCCTCTTATGTGTGAAAACCCACTTTCATGTGACAACATTGCCACGAGTAGGACGAGGAACAAGGTCCCAGGTCCAGTTGGCAAGAAGGGCCACATACTCTTCTTCCATAGCACAGTGCAAGTGAGGGTTGGCGAGAGTGCTACGAACGGAAGATGGTCTAAGCGATACTGAAGGGGAGGTAGACGGTGGAGGCATCGTTGACGAGAGGGCGATACCGGAGAAACGCTCAATAGGTCGGAGAACTGTTGTCAGCTGTTATACCAATTTCACTTGTCAATATAACTCCATTATGTGAAGGAATTGTCATTTCTTGCAAACATCACATTTTTATTTAACCTATTTTCACTTCTCCTTGGAGAATGTATTACATGCAGGGATTCTATGCAGTAATGAAGTGAAACAACGGGATGGATCCTTAAAATATCATTCAAGCCAATCAGGCGATGCCACATGGCACCACATGGATCAAATGGCCCACAAATAGAAGTACCCGAGGCCATCCAATGGTGTAGCACCAATATAAGTCAAGGGAATCCACTTGTCAGACACCTGGAAAAAGCACACCGCAAAACGGGCTGAGACCAGGTCGGCTGACCCCCGCTAGTCAGACGACTAGTTCCTGATGCCTTTCTCAGTCAAACTCCACGTGGTGGCTTCTCCTTGCTTGAAGTGGTCATGGGTGACTGATTCGCACGATTTTGGTGGTGGGAACCGACCCTTCTCCAAGCTATAAATAGGACCCCTCACTTCATGCACACCACTTGAGTATTCATCCATTGTATCCACTACTCTTCATCGGTTTAGAGGAGTATAGGCTGTAGAGAGGAGAGTCTCTAGTCCATAGTCCAAGTAGGAGAGGAGTAGAAGAAGTCTCTTCTCAATTGGGAAAGGTATGCCTTCCATATTCCTAATTGTATTTGTGACTTTATTCATAATAAAGATGATATCTTTAGTCTACTATTGTTCATATACTTGGATGAAGCATTTATTGTTTGATTGTGGATTCCATGTATGTGGTAGGAATAGTATTTCTGATTCTGCTATACCATGCTCATTACATTATCATAAACACTATAAACCTCCACTACAGTCTAATTAGCTATGATATGACTATGTTAACATGAATCACTTATGCTATGAATAAACATTGGTTCAACGATGATTTAGTTCATAGCCTTAGGGTGGCTTGTTCCTATTCTCATAAGGTAATTACTTCATATGCTAGCATGGTGCTAGGATAGGGAGTAGCGTTGAATGTCTCGTAGACCCACGGATTGAAGAGGTAGGTTGTAGGTAGTGACAGTCCTATCTGCCCTTTGTAATCCTCCACGTTCGGCTATACCACAGGCTATTGGCAGGAGTCGCCTAGTGTTGCTAGGGGTAAACCCGTGCCCGATGTGTTAACCAACTTAGCATGAGAATTCATAATTAACATAATCATTAGTAACTAACTTAGACTATGTATATGTACATTAGAAACATAGTAGGAGTCTCTACATAACTCTTAGCCTAGTCCCACTATTACCTCTTTTATCCCCTTAGGATAGAATGCTCTTGTGTGTGTCACACTACCTCAATTACCCTTTATCCATCCTTGCTATAGCCTTACCAAGATCAACCTAGCCTTTCCACTTGATGATTGTCGTTCTTCCACATAGTCCTCCTTTGGGAAAATATAAATGACACCCTTTGGGAATACTCTTTAAAGGGGAAATGCTACATCGATAGTTTTTGTGTGCTTGCGGATGTTCACTTGAGAATTAAAACCTACCAACAGGCATTTTTGGCACCACTGCTAGAGATGAATTGTTAGTAGTGCATAGGAAATATCAACAAGCATTTTTGGCACCGTTGCCGGGGAAGGCAACCAAAGTATTGCATGGTTGAGTGAATAGGATAGGAACATGGTAGGTCTTAGTAGGATGACCCTTCTTTGTTTTCACATTTTATGTGAAAACAGGGTAGTGTATGTCTGGTTTCCGCTTGTCGAAAAACTTTGTTGAAGATCTCGAATCCCTTCTGGGAGATTGACCTCGGGTCGTGACCCCTCAAAAGCTTCGAGTGGCAAAGCAAGCCAGCACAACCGCACCAATAACTGGAAAACCAGTGGCCCAGAAGACCCTTCATGAGTTTTCGGCTCCCTCTGCTAACAATGTGTCTGTTGGGCCCACTGTTAATACGGGAGACGTGAACTTCGAAATCAAGACTGGCTTAATAACTATGGTGCAAGTCAACCCATTTTGTGGGAAGTCTAACGAGGATGCAAGTGCTCACCTACAACAGTTCCTTGAGATCTGTAGCACTTTTAAGATAAAGGACATATTTCCTGATGCTGTCTGTCTTAGGCTGTTCCGGTTCTCTCTTCTTGAGAGAGCGAAACAGTAGTTCTACAAGAATCAAAGTTCTATATACACTTGGGATAAATGTTCTACAACATTCCTCGCCAAGTTTTTCCCGTTGGGCAAAACCAATGCCCTACGTGGAAGAATTTCTAGCTTCCAGCAAGATGCCAAGGAGTCTATTCCCGAGGCTTGGGAAAGGCTGCAGGAGTATATCCTAGCCTGTCCACACCATGGGATGGACGACTAGCTCACAATCCAAAACTTCTACAACGGGCTGATCCCTTCCACTCGTGACCATGTGGATGCTGCTGCTGGAGGTGCCTTCTTCTCATTGACGTTGCCCAAAGCCATAGATTTGATTGAGAAGATGGACACTTCCCCCGGACCCACTGAAAAGTAGCCCACGGAGGTTCTTATGTGGTTGGGGGACACAAGATCAATATCAAGATGGTGACCTCAGAGATTTACGTGGTTCGGGTCGCCTGAGCGTAACATCCTACTCCATGAGGTTTGAGTGATTGTATTAAGCGAATGAGTTCGCTTAGATTAGGTTGCGATAGCTTGGATCATCCTCTGCTATACTCGCGCGGTGCAGCACTTTTATAGTTCTAAGGACTGACCGTTACAAAGCTAGTCTGGCCCGACATGTGGCCCTGGCGTGCTTAATGACCTAATACACTGTCTAAAGAGTATTAAGTACAGTTAATGGTGTGGTAACGTGCCTTCATGGTAGCGTTACCACTATTAACGGTACACTGATCGTGTGTCATTAATATGCTATTAATGACACATTATTAGACCTCGTAACTGCCGCCTTAACCATCCTTGAATGTCTATAATGATAATGATCGGCTTGTATTTTCATTGGTGACGAAGGTCCGGAGGCTCCACACGTGTCGGATCCAGAGCTTTCCCTGCGGGAGAGTAGGTCCGGGGTCGCTGTACACGTGTTAGTACCGGAGCTCCTCCCTGACGGGGGCTAGGTCCGGGGCCGTTGTACACGTGTAGTCGCCGGAGCTTCCCTTGTTTGGGATTTTTGTTCCGAGCTTATTTTACAAGTGTTAACCCGGGAGCCAGCCATGTGGGGGGAGCGGGTCCGATGCAACATGACATGTGGGACCAGTAAGGGCCTTCGACTTTGACAGGTGGAACTTTCTTGCTCTTGTTGCGGTATCGTGGGGTACCCGATACGTAGAGTACCGACAGTGGCCCCCGGGCCCACCTCTGGGAGAAACCCCTTGGGTTAAGTTGTTCTGCCGGAGGTGGGGCCATTCTAGATTCCCGAGCTTCGATTTTCAAAAAGTCCTCTGATGTGCCGATAGAGTGGCGTTTTGGAGGTGAGCCTTCGACGCGTGGCTTGTCATGAATATGGCAGATGAGATCTTTGAGTGCGGATCTCATGCAATTGAAGGCCGTCGGTTCCCAATACGAAAACCGTATCGGTTCTGCGCGACCTGTCAGAGCGCCAACTTTGGGTTTCGCGCCGCTCGTCATGGCAACGGTTGGCCTTGGGTAAGGACCTCGATCTCTTCGTCGCGGTGGGCCCTGGCCCACTCGTCATTGACAGGGTAGATTTTTGAAAAATTCTCTTGACCTCATTGCGGTCCATCCAAGCGTCGCAGAGGCTTACTTAAGAAGGAAAGTGTGCACGGGTTGAGGACTCTTTACGCCTTCGATCATCTTTGCACTCAGAGCCTCCCAAACTCCGCCTAACTTTCCATCTTTTGCTCCACTTTGCCGCGATGGAGTTGGGTCTCCCCAAGAGATGCCTTAAGAGCGATGATGATTTGAAGAAGGTATGGACCTACATGGGGTGGTCCAGCGACTTCTTCAACCATCTGGTCTATGCCGGCAAGCTCCCGGTCAAGAAGGAGCGCAGTGGCGACAAGGTGTACTTCTCTGCGTACGCCATGGTGGGGCTGATCCCACCTTTCTCAACTTTCCTTTTGATGTTGTTGGACTTCTATGGTCTGCGGCTGTACCACCTTGGCCCCCATTCTCTTCTTCTTGTGTCAACATTTGTCCACTTCTACGGGATGTGGGTGGGTCTTCCCCCCTGTGTCAAGCTCTTCCGCACCTTCTTCACCATCCACACCACCGGGAAGGGATCCAAATTTCTTGCCTTCTATTATTTCGTGAAGAGCAAGAAATGCCCCTTCAAATACTTGAGGTTGTTTCCTTCCGGCAAATGGGACGACTAGAAGAAAGATTGGATCATCATCACGGCAGAGGATCACGAGAATTTGGAGCTGCCTAAGGGTCTCCCAAATGTTGACAATGACGCATGGAGTGTGGTTCCGGTGCTGTCAGAGGCCTTCAACCTTGCCCTGACCAGGATCCGCGAATGCGTGGAAGGTGGAGTGACTCCCCAGATGGTCTTCTGCAACTTCCATGTAAACAGGTGGGCTCCCCTGAAAAAGAGGGAGAAGCTTGCGTGGGCCCTCAGTAGCGTGATGGATGAAGACCAGATTGAAATTGGTCTGAAATCTAACTAGGATGGCGCATCTTTGGAGCTTCATCTCAAGAAGTTCCAGCATGGAATTGACATCGAAGGCGTTGACTTAACTCTACCGGTGGCTTTCCTCCCTCTGAACATGGAGGCGCATTTTAGCAGGGAGCTCCGATAGAGTATGCCGGCGCTTGACGATCTTGGTGAGGTGGAAAGGCTTCCGACCACCAGATTGGCGATCCCTGGAGCTTCTGAGGGTGGCCCTGCCCCCACCCCAAGCCGAAAGACTGAAGATGTCAGCAAAGGCAAGGGAAAAGAGTCAGTTGAGCCTTCCAGCCGGAAGAGGAAGTTGAAGCACGCTGACGGGAGGTCCGTCAAGCCTGCTCCTTCCACGACGATTGCTTCTCCCCGGAGGGGGAGGTCTTCTGCTACTACTCCTATTCTGGTGCAAACGTCTTCGAGAGGTGTAAGCTCTGGGTAGTCGACTCTGGCTCCAGCATCGGCTAGAAGCTCCAAGTCCGGGGGTTCTTCCCGGTGAAGGGAAGCTCCAGCTGAAAGAACTCCGGCGGCTGCGAGTGTTCCTCAACCGAGGTCTGAAGCAGTTGCCTCACTAGACTTGGTGGGCTCTAGCTCGGGGCCTCAGAAGAAGAGGTTCCAAGGTGACTGGGATGGTAGCATCCCGAGGTAAGCATTGATTGCACTTTGAAATGTTAATCTTGCTTTTGGATGTGTCTTTACAGTTCTCTTCCCTTTATTTTTAGGGTATCGAAGAAGGGACCCGGTGCTTCAACGCCTGTTGCAACGGCTGGGGATGCACCTGTCGAAGCTCCGGCTTCAATTGTTGAGCCTCCTCGTCAAGCGGAGGTGGAAGCCACAGCAACTCCGGTGCCAGCTATCGTGAGTCTGGACTCGGAGTCCTCATCTGAAGCTCATGTGGTAGCACCGGACTGCAGGGGTGAAGTTGAAGATGTGCCCCTGGCTGCAGAGGCTGGTGCTCCAGCACCGGCGATGCCAGAAGTTCCAGCTTTCTAGCTGAAAGTTGTCGAAGCCCTGGCTGTTGAACCAGAGGTAGTTGAAATCCCGGCTATTGAGCCAGCGATTATCGAGGTTCTGACCCTTGTGCCAGGAATGGTTGAAGATCCGGCGGTAGAGCCAGAAGTTGTAGAGGGTCCGACTACTGAGCCGGAGGAGGTTGGAGGTCCGGCAGCTGTGTCGGAGGTGGTTGAAGGTCCGGTGACTGTGCCCGAGCAGGTGGAGGTTGAGGCCCCAGTTGAAGCTCCTGCTGCTGCTCCAGAAGTGGTGGTTCTGGAGGTACCAGGGCCGGAGCCAGAGCAGCTTGCAGGACCGGCGACAGGTCCTTCAACGTCGGAGCTGTCGACTGAACACCCGAAAGCGGTGCCTTCACCTACTCTGGAGGCGGAAGTTCCCCCCATGGGTTCTTCTGCTGCCACGGAAGGGCTCCAGGAGAGCAGCCCCAACGCCGCAGGAGTACAGGGGACCACTATTGTAGAGTGGGACCCCGTTTTTGTTATGGAGAACCCGCTTGAGCCTGTGGAAATGATCCTGGCAGGCCTGGAACCTTTCCCTCTGGTGTTGTCTATAGAAAACGCCTGCTCAAGCCTTCGACAGGTCCAGCTAGCCTTCGACCATGAGAGCAAAGCTTTGGAGGAGGAGCGCAACACCTTAAGGCGTTGGCGCAGCAGACTCCATTTTGAGACCAAGCTTGCTCAGACGAGGCTGGCTAACCAGAAGGAATGGATATAAGGGGAGAAGGCCCAGTTAGAGTACTGGGACAAGTTGATGGAGGAGAAGTAGGCTGCCATCCGGGCGCTCAAAGCTAACTCCAGGGAAATCCTGGAGCAAGCAAAAGAGAGACGTGACGCTGCTGAAGAGCGTTACGAAAAGCTTGCAGAGTTGAATGAAACTCTCATGAAGCGTCGAGCTTACATGGAGGCGAGGGAGGAAAAACTCCTAGGGCAGCAGGAGGATGTGGTGAGGAGGGAAGCAGAGGTCACCCAGAAGTTGGCTCTGGGTGAGAAAAATTTGGCGGATCGCAGCAAAAAGATGGATCTATGGAAGGAGGAAGAGAGGAAGAAGAACTGGAAGGTGGGGCAAGAGCTCTCGAAAAGGGAGTCTAACATTGCCGCTAGGGAGGAGAGAGTCAAGAGCAGGGAGAAGAACCTTGCTGAGAGGTGGAACCGCATCCACCTCCGGGAGACGGAGCTGGCTGACCAGGAGAAGCAGGTTGCTGAAGTCAAGCAGCAGCATGCTAAGTTGGCTGAGCATCTTGCCCGTGAAGGTTCGGAGCTTGCGGCTGCCCAGAGGTCCCTGGAGGAGCTGCGGAGCTCAAAGGCGATTGAGTCCCTGATGGTATGGGACTTCCTAGGGCGTGCAGACAGGGCCCTCGTGCCCCTTGGGTTCAGTCCAGTACACCCAGAGAACCCGGCGTAGGAGCTTGACCAGACGCTGGCGGCACTTAGCTCTGCTGATAGCAAACTCGACGCGATGGGTGACATCATTGCTGATCAACTGGTGACGGAGGGTAAGTCCTTGGCCAAGAACATCGCTGGGTATGTCTTGGCATGTTACCGGAGCCGAGGCCCCCAGTTCTCTCTTGATTCGGTCTTTGAAGGAATCGTCACAGAGGAGGAGGATGTCGTCAGGGCTAGTGTCCAAGAAGCTGCTGAGAAGGTTGCTTCGTTTTTCTATAGGACCTAGATCCTCCGGTAGCTAGGACTTTTCTCCCTTTGTCCCTTGTACTCTCAATTTTTTAATCCAGTTCTTCTGCTTAATGAAATCCTCCTTTTGCCTTGAATTTCGCCTTGTTTTCAATATATTGTGCCGTGTCTTGTTGGCCCTCTAGTACATGTGTACAGTTGAGGTGTGTATATGTACCAAAGGTTATGACAGTATCTTGAAGTCTTCAAATTTGAAGCGTCGAAGACAGGCCCCCTGGAATGGTCGAAGCTTGGTAGCTCCGACGTCAACATATTAGATATTGACGACGGACCTATCTTGGGAGATGTCAGAGCTAGGTAGCTCCGGCGTTATCCACCATCGCTGTGAATTTTTGCTTTTCCTGCACATTAAAGGCAAGAGAAAAAGTTGAATTCGTCCTCTTGTCTATAAATTGGTTGTGACTTATTGTTCTTATTTGAACTTTAGATCCAGAGAAACTAAACATGATAACAAGCATTTCGATAGAATCTTCCTAGATCCACATGCTTTTTTAGTACTCACCCTACCGAGGCCTGCCGGGGTGTAGGGAGAGTGGCATACTTAGGGTGCAGGACCAGGCTAAGTCGATAGCATACTCCGGACCTTGGTTGGCTTGGCATTCGGGCAAGTAGACTATGTGGCGGTGTTAAGGTCCAAAAAGACTATCAATAAGGCTGGTAATGCATGTGAATTACTTGGGACAATATTCAAAAAGATTTGCACAACTTCATTATAGACAAGCGGGGTAAAAATAATTTGACATATTGAGCCTTGTACAAAAGGTAATGCACGTGGATTTTGTTTTCACACAATAATGCTTTTCATTATAGGTCCGGATTAAAGGGGAGACAAGGACACACTTAGGGTGCTGGACCAAGCTAAATGTGCTATACATCTTGTGCTAGCCCAGAGCAAGTAGTTACACTTTTAGTACTATGACTGTGTCAAGTGTTACTTGAACTTCCCGGACCCTCCCGGAGGGGTCCGGATGTTCTCCCGGAGGACTTGTGAAAGCATCTAGGCCCCCACGAGGTACGGTTTCGGTGATTAATGACAACCGTTATTTACTACTAATGAGTTTGTGGATGCGAGGTTTCATGTACAATGAATCAAACGTCGATCAATCAATCATAAATGTCATCTACTGCTCATTGGATGCAAAAGGAGACCCCTCAACGAACTAACCTAAGGGGTTAATCGGAAACAAATGAAGAACTCGCACAACGACGCAACCTTATCAAAATTGGCAACACAAGAAGCTTCATATCCATCAGAAGAGCCATACAAACAAGTGTTCAAGAGGTCACAAGTCCAAAATCCAAAAGATCAGTCTAACTCAACTCGAAGGAAACGAATTGTACACACCGGATCATCCGGTGATCTGAAGAATGACTGCATCGGTCGATTTGGACTCAACAGAAGAAGAAGACCTCAGAATGAAGTACACACCGGATCATCCGATGTGTATCCAGTGAACATCGGATGAATACAACAGTAAGCAAATTTTCTGAAGTGTTCTGAAGGACTGAACACCGGATCATCCGATGTTGAAGGCAGATGCACATCGGTCGATTACAACAGAAGCAAATTATCAACTCAACCAGACTGAAGATCTATTCATCGGATCCTCCGATGATGAAGAAGGTGAAGCATCGGTCTAATAACGGTCATTTCTGACAAAATGACGTCAGCTAATCAAATTAGACCGATGCTCATAAAAGGGGGTCATCGGATCATCCGATGTACACAGAAAAAGTAATCAGCCCACTTTTCCAACGGCTAATTCGGTTGGGCTGAGTATTTAACCCCCTCCCACCAGTCATTTCGACGACGCTGAACAACAAGAGCACCACTACACATTCCCCAAGTGTCCAAGACTTAGAATACTCATTTTCACACTCTTGTAATCCTTTCACACCTCAAGATATAGGCTAGTTCCTCTTAGAGTTAAGCTTGTGTGCGTCCTCTCTGGGTGAGTGGAGACTCTAGAATAGGGAGAGCCGTGAGAAAGTGCATTCTTGGTGATTGCACTCACCTTGTATCAAAGAGGAGAGTGAAGAGATCGCTCCGGAGCTTGCCGAGACCATTGTGGAAGCCCGGAGGATCGAAGTTGTACAAGGCTTGAGCTCCACCTTGCCAAGGATGGCGAACGGAGGAAGTTAGTGGATTCCCTCGTCTCGGTGACTTGGGAGTGGCGATACCCTTAGGTGGGTGCCACAACGTGGACGTAGGTGGATCCTAGTGATCTCACCGAACCACGGGAAAAATCGACGTGTCCCCGTGTCTTCGAGCGTTTGCATTCCTCCTCCCTACTCCTTTACGATTACGCAATTCTCAATTCCGCACTTAATTCTCTTAATTGCACTGTTGGCTTGCTTAGAGAATTAGATTTCACTTAAGCTTTAAATTGACTTAAAATTTGAAGTAGCCCAATTCACCCCCCCCTCTTGGGCATTCGATCCCTACAATTGGTATCAGAGCAAGGTTGCTCATTGGATCATTCTAGCTTCACCGCTAGAGAGCAAAAATGGCCAAGAATGGGGGTTCGGTTCCTACCTTCGAGGGCAAGAATTTTGCTTATTGGAAAGCACGCATGCGCGCTTACCTTGAGGCAATTTCTCCCGAAGTGTGGGAAGCGACCCATGCGGGGTTTGGCAACCATGAATATATTGGTGATCAACTAAAATGGGATGCTAAGGCTAGGAATGCTATTTATGAGTGCATTAGTCAAGATGTATTTGCTAGAATTGCCAGTAAGGAAAAAGCTTGTGAAATTTGGGCTTGCTTGATTGAGATCCATGAGGGTTCCTCTCGTGTCAAAGAGCTCAAATATCACTTGCTTAAATCCAAGTATGATGATTTTAAAATGCTTCCTCATGAGAATGTTAATCAAATGTTTTCTCGCTTAAATGTACTCATTGAGGAAATTAATGCTCTTGACATTGCTTCTCTTGGCAAGGGACTCATCAACCGCAAGATCCTCATGCTACTTCCCAAGCCCAAGTACAACATCATCAACTCAATGCTCCAAAAGGAGTCACTTGACAACATTGAGGTTTCGGAGCTCATTGGAGAGATACATGCTCATGAGATGAGTGTGCTTGGAATGATGGAGGAGTCACCATCATCAAAGACCATTGCTCTCAAGGCTTCAACCAAGAAGACACATACCAAGAAGAAGAAAGTGGTTGAGCCTAGCTCAAGTGAGGAAGAACAAGCTACAAGTGAAGATGATGATGATGATGAGCTTGCATTGATGATGAGGAAGTTTTCACGTCTCAACTCAAAGATTGCCAAGAAGGGATACTCGTTTGATCCCAAGAAGAAAGCCTTCTTGCCAAGGAAAGATGAAAACAAGACGTGCTACAATTGTGGCGATCAAGGCCACATATCATATGATTGTCCAAGACCGGACAAGAGGAAGGACAAGGGCAAGCATCGCAAGCTAGAAGAGAGTGATGATGATGAAGATGCAAAGCCCAAGCGCACCTTTGGAAAGAAGAAACTTGACAAAGGCAAGAAGACCAAGCTCTTTCCAAAGAAGAGAAGAGGACCTCAAAAGGTCTTCATGTGCGAAGCAAATGAGTGGGTCACCGATGAAGAAACAAGTGATGATAGTGAAGATGAGGAAGAAAACTTGGCAAGCCTCGCTATCGTCAACAAGGATGACTCAACCCTTCCTCCACCGCCTATGTGCCTCATGGCGAAAGGTAACACAAAGGTATGTGATGACTCAAGTGATGATGAACTTTCCCCCGATGAACTAGCATCTATGATTAATGAATATCATGCCATTATCAAAAGGGAAAAGGCTAAGGTTAAGGCACTTGAGCTAACTCGCGCTAAGCTAGAGGGTGCCAACCTCGATTTGCAAGACAAGTATGTCACCATACTTAATGAGCATGAAACGCTCAAGTCACACGTCAAGCAAATCGAGGAGGAGAAGGCTCAAATCAAGCTTGAGTTCCATGAGCTTGACTTAGCTAACTCGGCACTATTGGCTAAGCATAACGAGTTAGTTCAAGAGCATGAGACACTTAGTCTTTCCTATGAAGCAATGGAACTAAAATTGAATAACTTGAAGAAAGAAAATCTTGATGGCAAAACACCCGCTAGTTCACATGCCACTAACAATTTGCATGAGTCTTTGCCATTGAAAGCTAATAGGGAGAAGGAGCTAATGGACGAGATCGAAAGTCTCCGCACTAGTGTGGCTAGACTTTCCAAGGGAGAGGACAAGCACAAGGAGATCCTCTTCCAACAAGCTAAAGGCTTCAACAAGAGGGGACTTGGGACCTTCCCTACGCCCAACAAATGGAAGGTGCCCTCACCGGAGCTTAGGACAAGCTTCATCAAGGAAGTGGGATCCTATTGCCAACATTGTGAGGTCACCGGACATCACACTAGGGAGTGCCCTCTTCCCACTCGCCCTTCTCCAAAATTACCTCCTAACTATTCATCTACTTTCAATGATTGTCACTATCTATTGAGCAGAGTAGGTGGAAATGTGAAGGCGAAGTTCATTGGCAAAAACATCAAGGGCATGAAGGGGAAGCTCCCCAAGCAACTTTGGGTCCCAAAATCACTTGTATCACACATACAAGGACCTAAGTTGGCTTGGGTTCCTAAACTCAAAAACTAACTTCATGTGTGTAGGTGAACTACAAAGCCGGAGGAAAACATTGGGTACTCGATAGTGGGTGCACTCAACACATGACCGGCAATGATGGTATGTTCACCTCCATAGAAGACCCCGGCAATCATGAACAAGTCACCTTTGGTGATAACTCAAAGGGGAAGGTAATTGGTTTAGGTAAAATTGCAATTTCTAATGACTTGTCCATTTCGAATGTACTTTACGTTAAGTCTCTTAGCTTTAATTTGCTCTCCATTGCTCAACTTTGTGATCTTGGACTAACGTGCACATTTGACAAAGATGGTGTTGTGGTGTCTAGTGTAGCTAGTAAAGAGCTAATATTCAAAGGCTTTAGGCATGGTCATCTATATTTGGTGGACTTCTCCAACAAGAGCGCAAGCCTAACCACTTGTCTTTTCACCAAGACAAGTTTGGGGTGGCTATGGCATCGGAGGATTGCTCACATAGGAATGAGCAAGCTCAAGAAGTCCTTCAAGCTAGGGATGGTGACCGGCGTAAAGGACGTGACGTTTGAAAAGAACAAGCTATGTAGCGCATGTCAAGCCGGGAAGCAAGTGGCTTCGCACCATCCGATGAAGACAATGGTGTCTACCTCCAAGCCGCTCGAACTACTTCACATGGACCTCTTCGGACCGTCCACCTACCAAAGCCTTGGCGGTAATCTCTATTGTCTCGTTATTGTTGATGATTACTCTCGCTATGCTTGGACTTTGTTTTTAGGTGACAAGGGTGAAACCCCGGAAGTCTTCAAGACCTTTGCAAAACGAGCTCAACGGGAATTCCAACTTCCCATCATCAAGGTCCGGAGTGACAACGGCACCGAGTTCAAGAACTACAATATTGGGGAGTGGTGTGACCGTGAAGGAGTCAAGCACGAATTTTCGGCTACATACACCCCTCAACAAAACGGTGTTGTTGAGAGAAAGAACAAGACACTAATCACCCTCGCGAGAGCCATGCTTGATGATTATGGGATGTCGGAGAAGTTTTGGGCGGAAGCGATCAACACGGCATGCCATGCCGCAAATAGAGTCTATCTTCATCGACTTCTCCAAAAGACTCCCTACGAGCTCCTCATTGGGAGAAAGCCCAACATCTCCTACTTCCGGGTCTTCGGATGCAAGTGCTACATCTACCGCAAGAAAAGACTTGGTAAGTTTGAAAGAAGGTGCGATGTTGGTATTTTCCTTGGTTATGCGTCAAACTCAAAGGCATATCGAGTATTCAACCAAACCTCCGGGTCAGTTGAAGAAAGTTGTGACGTTGAGTTTGATGAGACTAATGGCTCCCAAGAGGAGAGTTTTGGTCATGATGATATAGATGATGAGCCTCTACGAGAAGCTATGAAGAACATGACCATAGGAGACATCAAGCCCGAAGTTGAGGAGAGCCATGATCAAGGGGGAGATTCAAGTCCGAACATCAACACCTCCATGGCACCTCAAGTGGATGAAGAAGAAGACAAAGATGATCCATTGCCTATGCAAGACCAACAAGCCACACAACACCAAGAAGAAGATGAAGTCCAAGATGAAGTCCAACCACAAGACGAGCAAAATGCTTCACCACCACCAAGTGACTCACAACCGTTGATGAGACATGGGCGCATCTCCAAGGCACATCCAATGGATCAAATCATTGGAAGTCCTTCACGGGGAGTAAGTACTCGTTCACGTCATGTTGCATCTTTTTGTGAGCACTACTCTTTTGTGTCGTGTGTAGAACCCAAAAGCATTGAGGAAGCTCTCCAAGACTCCAATTGGGTGATGGCTATGCAAGAGGAACTCAACAACTTCACCCGCAATGAAGTTTGGGTGTTGGAGGAGCGACCCAAGGACAAGAATGTGATTGGAACGAAGTGGGTCTACCGCAACAAGCAAGATGAGAATGGCGTGGTGGTTCGCAACAAAGCTAGGCTTGTGGCGAAGGGATTTGCTCAAGTTGAAGGTTTGGATTTTGGGGAGACATTCGCCCCGGTAGCACGGTTAGAAGCTATCCGCATACTCCTTGCTTTTGCTTCTCATCATAATATCATGCTTTATCAAATGGATGTTAAGAGTGCATTTCTCAATGGCTATATTAATGAACTTGTGTTTGTTGAGCAACCTCCCGGGTTTGAGGACCCAAGAAACCCTAACCATGTCTATAGGCTAAACAAAGCACTCTATGGACTCAAGCAAGCTCCAAGGGCATGGTACGAGCGCTTAAGGGACTTCCTCGTCATGCAAGGTTTCAAGATTGGGAGGGTGGACACTACACTCTTCACCAAGGACATCGACGGAGACTTATTTCTTTGTCAAATTTATGTCGATGATATTATTTTTGGCTCAACTAACAAAGCTCTTAGCCATGAGTTTGGCAAAATGATGTCTAGGGAATTCGAGATGTCAATGATTGGAGAGCTCAACTTCTTCCTAGGATTTCAAATCAAGCAACTTCAAGAGGGGACCTTCATCCATCAAGAGAAGTACACTAAGGACCTCTTGAAGAAATTTGAGATGGGAGATTGTAGCTCAAGAAGCACTCCAATGGCGACAAATTGTCATCTCAACGCGGACATGGACGGTAAATCTATTGATCAGTCTCATTACCGTTCCATGATTGGTTCATTGCTATATCTTACCGCATCTAGGCCCGATATTATGTTTAGTGTGTGCTTGTGTGCTCGCTTTCAAGCGGCACCTAAAGAATCGCACAAGAAGGCGGTCTTTAGGATACTTCGGTATCTCAAGCATACCCCAAGTGTAGGTTTGTGGTACCCCAAGAACGCTAGTTTTCATCTCTTAGGTTACTCGGATTCGGACTTTGCCGGATGCCGTGTAGACCGCAAGAGTACCTCCGGGGGTTGCCATTTACTTGGGCGTTCCCTAGTTTCTTGGTCGAGCAAGAAGCAAAATTCCGTGGCTTTGTCCACCGCGGAGGCGGAGTATATAGCGGCCGGTGCATGTTGTGCCCAAATCCTATATATGAAGCAAACCCTCTTGGACTTTGGAATTAAGTTTGGTTGTGTGCCTCTCCTTTGTGACAATGAAAGTGCGGTTAAGATAGCTAGAAACCCCGTTCAACACTCCCGCACTAAGCACATTGATATTCGCCATCACTTCTTGCGGGACCATGAGGCTAAGGGAGAAATCTCTTTGCAAGGTGTTAGGTCCGAAGAACAATTGGCGGATATCTTCACCAAACCACTTGATGAGAAAACTTTTTCTAGGCTTAGAAGTGAGTTAAATGTGCTAGATGCATCTAACGTCATGTAAATTGCCATGTTCATGTAAGGTTGCATGTCATATAGGTCTTGCCTAACTCCCAAAGGATAGGGGTGAGCTAGAAATAGTTTTTCCCTGAGGAAGCCTTTGGAAGGTTTAAACTTGGCAAGATAGATTTATTTTATGCCTTGCATGATCCCTGCCATATAAACTTGCACTCATTTAATCTCTTGCACTATAATTTGTTTGGCATTGCATACGGTAGAATTGTCACAAAGGGGAACCCACATCATGAGAAGGAGACTTGTTTGAAATGCAATATCTCAACTCATATGATGTGGAAAGAGCAAAATTCTAAAGGAACATGCTTTAATGAGATAGAAGTTTTCATACTCTACCTCTCAAAGCATGGGCCTTACATTTTATTTGGATATTTTTTCCTCTATTTTTTTCTCGGTGTTCCATTTGCATTAAGGTCTAGCCAAGCTATTGGCATATTAGCTTCTTGAGGGGTAAGGGGTTGCCCAAAAAGTCCTAAGACATGTGTTTCTCTTTGATTGCGTGTTTGGTCAAAGGACATATATGGGCATTCTTAGTTTTTCTGTAGTCATCGGATTATCCGATGCTAGGGTCAGCAGCTACATCGGATCAATTGGTGCTTCAGTTCAACGAGCAGATCAGTCAGAACCAAGAAATCGACCGATGAGTTCATTTCAGGAAACATCGGAGCATCCGATGTTCAATCCTCTGTTACCCTGCAGAATTCGACCGATGATCGACGTAGCAACGTCGGATCATCCGGTGTGCAAAGAGAGTTTTTGGACCAACTCTCTGTTGAACTCGACCGATGACCCCCCCTTATGCGCATCGGTCGATCCGGTGTTCGCGTAACCGTTAGGTCATCGGGTTCCTATTTAGAAGTTGTACGGGCACTTTTACTCCACGCCGCCACCTCTCCGCGCCGCCACCACAAGCCGAGCCGCCGCCGCGCCTCGCCTTCGCGCCGCCGCCGCGTCTCGCCTCCCGCGCCGCCGCGCCTTCGCGCCGCCGCCCCTTCGAGCCGCCGCCGCGCCTCGCCTTCGCGCCGCCGCCGCGTCTCGCCTCCCGCGCCGCCGCGCCTTCGCGCCGCCGCCCCTTCGAGCCGCCGCCGCGCCTCGCCTTCGCGCCGCCGCCGCGTCTCGCCTCCCGCGCCGCCGCGCCTTTGCGCCGCCACCTCAGACCACGCCGCCGCCGCCGCCTCTTCAGGGCACCACCGTCGTCGTCACCTCTCCACATCGCCACCATTGTCGTCTCTCCACCTCACCGCCGGAATCCCTCCTTTCTTTCGACGATTTTCGTCGTTAGGGTTCCCACAACCACGCGACATCGTCCCGATCGCTGCGTCGCGGTTCGACGATCGTGTGATCCTTTTTGTCGCTGAGGTTTGTTCCGTGCCGTGCGACATCCGTCATTGTTTCTCATCGATCATCTTTTCGCTAACCCTAGCCCTCTCTTTTGCATCAAGATGGGCCGTGATCGCAAGGACAAAGGCAAGGCCATCGAGGAGCCCGCAGCGAAGAAACAGAAGCTCTCGAAGGAAGCTCGCCGGGCAGAGTTGGCCGCTCGCGCCGCAGAGGAGCGTGAGCGTGGCCGTCGCGGTTCCTTGCGGATCCGCGAGTCCCGGCAGAGGCAGCAGCGGCCCACAGTGCAGCTTGTGCCGCCCGACGACTCTGAGGACGAGGAGGAGACTGAGGTGACGCCACTGGTTCGCCGGCGCACCGTCAGGACCCGAGGGGGAGGTCAGACCCCCACTGCGAGTCAGCGTCCCACTGCTGCCGACCGCGCAGAGGATAGAGAGGCCCAGAGGGCCATCTACGAGATGGATACCGCTGCCAGAGTTGCTGAGGATGTCAGGCTTACAGATTATCGCAAGCTCAAGGCAAAACAACTGAAGAAGCTCAGATGGACAGTATTGCCAGAGGAGTGGTTCCAGCAGCCCAGGGACACTAGGGTTGATCCTCGCTTTTGGACCCTGACACAGGCGTCCCTGTACGAGACGTACAGGCGTCGGGGCCATAAGATGTTCCAGCACACCTACATCGACTGGAATCAGCTTGCCACAGCAGTTGGCCACGGGATCAGGCCGTTCTTCGAGAGGTACAGAGGCCTTGTGGACCTGCTCTCACGCCAGAGGAGCGCTTACGTGGAGGAGTGGGTTCGAGTCTTCTACGCCACTCTCTATATCTCAGAGGGTCGGCGCTCGATCCACTTCATGTTTCTGGGGCAGCAGCACACCGTGTCTCGAGAGCGACTGGCACAGCTACTTGGAGTGGACACGCACCTCACTTGCCTACACGAGGTGGTCTACGGTGGAGCCGACCCGCCGAGGAGGCCGCTGACAGGGGGAGTGTCACCACCGTTTGAGGAGATCAGAGGTCTGTTCACCGCTCCGTTCACGCCAGACCAGCCGAGGGTGCCAGCTCTCCTCACTCCAGCCGCTCGGACAGTTCACCACATCCTCAGGCGTACCCTTCTACCGAGGTCCGGCTACCTAGAGGGCTTTACAAGCCTCCAGCAGACCATCCTGTTCTATGTGATGAACGGGATGGAATTTGATATCGTGGACATCTTGATCTGCGAGATGGAGGACGTGATCACTGACGGAGTCGGGATGTTGAGGCAGTTGGTCTACGGGCATTGGATTTGCCGTCTGCTGTTCCTGCTAGCACCTGAGGACTCGCCAGCCACTGCTCCCCTGACAGAGCTCCACGCCACTCGGTTCGGCCACTACCGAGTGCCTACTCCTGGAGATCGCCGCCTTGGCCGTCCAGTCGAGCGTCAGGTCAGTGCTCGTCTCTCTGAGGAGGACTGGACCGAGTTAGCTCAGGAGGATGAGGCGCTCGCTCAGGCTGAGGCTCAGGGAGGTGGACTTGAGCACGTGTGGTCAGACAGTGACACCAGCGACAGTGTTGAGGAGTACTTCCCTCCTCCGCCTCCTTCTCTGAGGCAGCACGACGCGGAGGCGGGAGTTTCCACTGCTGCACCACCGACGCCTCCACCAGTGTCAGAGGCTCAGGTGTCCCAGCCGTCCGAGCTCACCACACTGCTCCAGCAGATGGTCGAGCAGCAGCGGCAGGACCGGCTTGCAGCCGAGCAGGCCAGGGCAGAGCAGGCTGCGCGGCTCGCAGAGCTTCAGAGGCAGCAGACAGAGATGCAGCTAGAGATGGCTCGCCAGAGGCGCGAGGACACGGACCGGTTCACGAGCTTGGTGGATCAGATGCACCAGAGGACCCTGGACCAGCAGCAGCAGACTCAGCAGGCTATGATGGGCATCCTGGGGTTGATCACCAACCTCTACCAGCAGACCGGGATAGCCCTTCCGCCCCAGCAGCCGGGTCTTGGTCAGGCTCCAGCAGCTTCTCCACTGGCACCCACTGCAGCTCCAGCACCGGCGTCGCCTGTACCGAGCTTCAGCATGTCACCTCTTCTAGCCTCGTCAGTGCCGTTCCAGTTCTCACCTCTACCGGCAGTACCTTCTCCACCGGCGCCAGCAGCCCCAGCAGATCCCCCAGCGGCGCCAGCAGCCCCAGCAGCGTCAGCAGCTCCAGCTCCTCCCGCTCCAGCGCCAGCACCTGCGACCTCCACCTCGAGCAGCTCCGACGACAGCATCGCCGACGTCGACCGCTTCACCGTCGCCCCGAGCGCTCCGGAGTCCTAGGTACTCCTCTTCCCTTTTTGGTGTCTTGATGCCAAAGGGGGAGAAGAGTTAGAGTTAGGGGGAGTGTCTTGGGCTTAGGGGGAGTGCTAGTTATCTATTTGCTTTCAGACTTGTTATTTGCTTCTATTTGAGACTTGATTGTTATCATTTGCTACTATTTGTAATTCAGTATGCTACTTCACTCTTATGATTTATATTTGATCATTGTTTGAGCCTTCGAGCTCCTTGTGTTGCATGTTGTTCCGATTACATTTCTTTATGAGCATTGCGTTTGCATTTCAAATTTCATTACTTTTATGCTCTACTCGTTGTGTTGTCATCAATCACCAAAAAGGGGGAGATTGAAAGCATCTAGGCCCCCACGAGGTACGGTTTCGGTGATTAATGACAACCGTTATTTACTACTAATGAGTTTGTGGATGCGAGGTTTCATGTACAATGAATCAAACGTCGATCAATCAATCATAAATGTCATCTACTGCTCATTGGATGCAAAAGGAGACCCCTCAACGAACTAACCTAAGGGGTTAATCGGAAACAAATGAAGAACTCGCACAACGACGCAACCTTATCAAAATTGGCAACACAAGAAGCTTCATATCCATCAGAAGAGCCATACAAACAAGTGTTCAAGAGGTCACAAGTCCAAAATCCAAAAGATCAGTCTAACTCAACTCGAAGGAAACGAATTGTACACACCGGATCATCCGGTGATCTGAAGAATGACTGCATCGGTCGATTTGGACTCAACAGAAGAAGAAGACCTCAGAATGAAGTACACACCGGATCATCCGATGTGTATCCAGTGAACATCGGATGAATACAACAGTAAGCAAATTTTCTGAAGTGTTCTGAAGGACTGAACACCGGATCATCCGATGTTGAAGGCAGATGCACATCGGTCGATTACAACAGAAGCAAATTATCAACTCAACCAGACTGAAGATCTATTCATCGGATCCTCCGATGATGAAGAAGGTGAAGCATCGGTCTAATAACGGTCATTTCTGACAAAATGACGTCAGCTAATCAAATTAGACCGATGCTCATAAAAGGGGGTCATCGGATCATCCGATGTACACAGAAAAAGTAATCAGCCCACTTTTCCAACGGCTAATTCGGTTGGGCTGAGTATTTAACCCCCTCCCACCAGTCATTTCGACGACGCTGAACAACAAGAGCACCACTACACATTCCCCAAGTGTCCAAGACTTAGAATACTCATTTTCACACTCTTGTAATCCTTTCACACCTCAAGATATAGGCTAGTTCCTCTTAGAGTTAAGCTTGTGTGCGTCCTCTCTGGGTGAGTGGAGACTCTAGAATAGGGAGAGCCGTGAGAAAGTGCATTCTTGGTGATTGCACTCACCTTGTATCAAAGAGGAGAGTGAAGAGATCGCTCCGGAGCTTGCCGAGACCATTGTGGAAGCCCGGAGGATCGAAGTTGTACAAGGCTTGAGCTCCACCTTGCCAAGGATGGCGAACGGAGGAAGTTAGTGGATTCCCTCGTCTCGGTGACTTGGGAGTGGCGATACCCTTAGGTGGGTGCCACAACGTGGACGTAGGTGGATCCTAGTGATCTCACCGAACCACGGGAAAAATCGACGTGTCCCCGTGTCTTCGAGCGTTTGCATTCCTCCTCCCTACTCCTTTACGATTACGCAATTCTCAATTCCGCACTTAATTCTCTTAATTGCACTGTTGGCTTGCTTAGAGAATTAGATTTCACTTAAGCTTTAAATTGACTTAAAATTTGAAGTAGCCCAATTCACCCCCCCATCTTGGGCATTCGATCCCTACAACTTGCTCGACTCTGTATGACAACTCTACAACATGCATTGTGTGTAATTACAGACTCACCTGCGTGATTCTAAGCATAAAACTTATGGAGGTGCTCGATGTTCCAAGGATTGTGAAGTGGGATCCCATCCTCAATCGCCAAGCAAACGCAGCCTGGTCGGATACTTTAATGACTCGGAAAGGACCCTCCCAGCTGGGGGAAAGTTTGTTCATCCCTTCACGAGTTAGTATCTTCTGTAGCACCAGGTCGCCTTCTTCGAGCTGTCAGTCACGCACATGCCTTTGATGGTAGTGCTGGAGCGCTTGGCGATAACGTGCATTTGGAACAGCTGCTCGGCACCTTCCCTCGTCGACGAGGTCAAGGTCTTCACGCCAGAGCTGGTCCTGCGTGGCTACATCGAAGGTTCGGACCCGGAGGGACCCCAAGGTGATCTCCGGAGGAAGGACTGCTTCAGCTCCGTACACCAAGAAGAATGGAGTCTCCCCAGTTGATTGGTTAGGTGTTATCCTATTCGCCCAAAGTGTGAACGGAATTTCTACAATCTAGTTAGCTCCGTGCTTTTTCAAGCGCTCATATGTGCGTGTATTGAGTCCTTTTAAGATTTCTGCATTTGCTCTCTTGGCTTGCCCATTGCTTGCTGGATGAGCTACTGAGGCGTAGCTAAGTTGAATGTCGAGGTCTTCGCAATATTCTTGGAATGCAGTACTTGTGAATTGAGTTCCGTTGTCAGTTATGACTTTGTTTGGATCTCCAAATCTGCATATAATGGACTTCAAGAACTTGATTGCTGATTGTTTGTTGATTGTTACTACTGGAGTTGCTTCCAGCCATTTGGTGAACTTGTCGATGGCGACATATAGGAACATGTAACCTCCGACGGCTTTTGGGAAACGTCCCAAGATATCCATGCCCCACACAGCGAATGGCCATGTAGGAGGTATCATTTGTAGTGATTGAGCCGGTGTGTGAATCTGTTTTGCATGGAACTAACATGCTTCACATTTATTTACTAGCTCAACCGCATCCTGGAGTGTTGTAGGCCAGTGAAAGCCATGCCGAAAGGATTTTCCGACCAGTGTGCGAGAAGATGCGTGGTTCCCACACTCTCCTCCATGGATTTCCGTGAGGAGATCGTGGCCTTCTTCCCTTGCAATGCACCGCATTAGGATGCCATTGGCACCGCGTTGGTAAAGATCCCCTTCTACCAACGTGTATCTTTTAGCCAATCTGACAATCCGGTCAGCGGATACACTGTCTTCAGGAAGGATATTGTCTTTCAAGTAGCTCCGGATCTCCGAGATCCATGCATCGGAGCTAACTTGAGCTTCTGAGTCTTGCATACTGGGTTGCTTGGAGCTTCCGACAGCACCTACAACTCTTGGTGAATGCCATGGTAACAGGGCCATCGGGACCGCCAGCTTCGAGGTGCCGATCTCGCCCCCTTCGCTCAGTTCGGTAGGTTGAGCTGTTGGTTTTGATAACCCCCGAACGAAGATTCTGTCGGGAGCTGGAGCTCCAGTTGAGGCTTTCGTCGAGAGTTCATCAGCTTCGGAGTTATGAAGGCGTTGAACATGATGGAGATTCAGGACTTCGAAGTCCTTCTGAAGCCTCTGCACGTCAAGGAGATAAGCAGCCAATTGAGAATTGTTACAGGAGCATTCACCTTTCACTTGCTTGATGATGAGCTGTGAATCTCCCTTCACCAACAGCTGTTTGACACCATAAGATAGTGCCACCTTGAGTCCATAGATGAGGGCTTCATACTCTGCCATATTGTTGATTGCCTTCAAGTCAAGGTGTACCATATACTTGACCTTCTCTCCGGTCGGAGCTAGGAGAAGGACTCCAGCTCTGGCCCCCTGCTTCTGCACGGAGCCGTCGAAGTAGAGGGTCTAGTGAGGCTTAGTGAATACCGGAACTTTGAGCTCTGGTTTCTGCTCACTATGGCCCCCAAGGTTTGATGGAGAGGGAGTCCACTCCATCACAAAGTCAGCCAAGGCTTGACTTTTAATTGCTTGTCTTAACACGAATTCTAGATCGAATTCTTCCAGCTCCGCTACTCACTTTGCAATATTCCAAGTAGAATTAGGGTTATGCAAAATTGCACGTAGTGGAAAAGAAGTTACCACTGATATTTTGTGGGCTTGGAAGTAATGACGAAGCTTTCTTGAGGCAATGAGAACTACGCAAAGCAGTTTATGCACCTCAATGTATCTTGTCTTGGCGTTGTGGAGTACTTCACTGATGAAGTACAATGGGTGCTGGACTGTCCGGACCCTCCCGGAGGAGTCCAGAGCTTCCTCCACATCAACCCAGACCCTCCCAGAGGGGTCCGGACCTCCTTCTGGAATTTCTTGGTCCTTACCAAAGGAACCCAGAGCTTCATCTGTAGTGACCCGGACCTTCCCGGAGGGGTCTGGGTCTTCTTGTTCAGTAGCAGTTACTTCTTCGTTCGAAGGAGGTTGATCCTCCAACATCTTGCCTTGATGATCCATGTGTGGGGGTTGATACCCAGACTCGCCTTCAGGTAGTTCTGGACCCTCCCGGAGGGGTCTTGACTCCTGAATTGGGGGTGGCTCCGGTCTTTCCGCGACACAGACCATACTGACAACCTCTGTAGTTGCCAAAATGTAAAGTAGTAAAGGCTCACCAGGTTTCAGAGCTACCAGAATTGGTAGTTTGGTGAGGAGCTGCTTCAACTCTTGAAACGCCTTTTCTGCTTCTTCATACCAATGAAATGGCCCAGACTACCTCAAGAGTTTGAAGAAGGGTAGCGCCCATTCTGCCAGTCTTGAGATAAACCGACTGAGCGCAGCTAGACATCCAGTCAACTTTTGGACATCTTAATGCGGGCCGGGGGCCACATTTCTTCTATAGCCTTGATCTTCACCAGATTTGCTTTGATTCCTCGATGAGTCACCAAGAACCCAAAATCTTCCCGAAGCTAACCCCGAAGACACACTTGTCCGGGTTCAGCTTGGTGCGCGTAGTGCGCAGCTTGTCGAAGATGGCTTGTAAGTTGTCAAGGAGTTACTCCTTGTTTTTGATCATCACAACGATGTCATCAACATACACCTCCACTAAGTCTCTAATTAGCTCTCCAAATGTTTTGTACATGGCTCGCACAAATGTTTAAGCAGTATTTTAAGACCGAATGGATGGAAGTATAACAATACAATCCATCTACTGTTATGATGGCAGTATGCTCTTCATCTTCCTTAGACTTTTGGATTTGATTATATCTAGAATATGCATCTAAGAAACACAGTAGTTCGCACCCGTAGGTGGAATCCACTATCTCATCTATTCTAGGTAGTGGAAATGGATCTTTTGGACATGCCTTATTTAAGGTGGTGTAGTCGATACACATCTGAAGCTTCCCACCAGCCTTGGGTACACAATTGGGGTTGCAAGCCATTTTGGATGGAAGACTTCCCGGATGAATCCAGCTTCGAGCAACTTCTTGATTTTTTGTCGGATGAAGTTTTGTCACTCGATTGATTATTTCTGGGGCTTCTGGTGTACAGGTCGGGCGTCTGGTAAATCTTCAGATTGTGCTCAATCACCTCCCTAGGGATCCAAGGCATTTCTGATGGTTGCCAGGCAATCACAATTACATTAGCCCGGAGGAAAGTGATGAGCGCGAGTTCCTATTTGTTGTTTAGAGCCCCTGATATACGGGTAGTCTGAGCAGCATTGGAACCAATTTGGATGACTTTGACGGGAACGTCGGCATTGCCGCTTGGTTGCACACGAGATGCGGAGGTAGAGCCTTGTGGCGAATGCTTGGAGGATTCACAGCTGGATCTTTACCGGATGCTTCCTCTTGCGCTGTGGTAAGCGCATAGAGTTCTTCCAGAACAGTGACTCCTGCGGTGCGATCTCCCCGGGTCCAAAGAACGCCTGTAGGTGTTAGCATCTTCAACACCAAATAGCCATAATGGACAGCGGCCATAAACTTGTATAAAGCTAGCCAACCCAATATGACATTGAATGGCAGACTGATCTGCGCAACGTCGAAGATTAACTTCTCGGTTATGTAGTTCTCACGGTTCCTGAAGGTCACCGAGAGTGTAATAGAACCAAGAGGTGTAATGGTTCCCAGACCTACTCCGAAGAAAGGTCGGGATGGGCGAAGGTCCGAAGGCCGAAGCTGAAGCTTAACAAAAGCTTCAAAGCTTATGAGGTTAAGCTCGGAACCTCCATCTACCATCACATGGTGAATTTGTATATTGTTAATGGTGGGTGATACCATCAACGGGAGTTGACCTACCCTGATCATGTTTTGGGGATAGTCCGAAGCATCGAAAATGATGGGTGTGCCCATCCACTTTCGATGTGGTTCTGCCTTAGCAGCAGGAGCTACCATGGCCATGTCCCGCCACATTGTCTTGAGGATGCGATGAGAAGTGATGTCCCAAGAACCACCATAGATGGTGTTTAGGGTTTTCCGACGTTCGTTGTCGGAGGCGTCAGAATCATCATTGACAGTGTTGTAGTCGGCTTTCAAAACTTTTTAGGGTCCTGGAAACCTAGCTCCTCTTCAGTCGGAGCTTCATTGACTTTTTGTTTTCCTTCCCTTTGACAGAAAGGAGCTTCTTCCCGGCGCTTGTTGTAGCGCTCAACAAGGTTTTGGACCTCCCGGCACTCTTCCAAGCTTTGTCGATTTGTCTTGTAAATCGGACACCATGCTTTGGAACTGTTGCCGTCCTCTGATGAAGGACGAGGTCGCTTCTCAGAGCGTGGCCCCCGACTTCCAGGAGCTACAGCAGTAGCAGCCGGAGCACCGGCCGATGGATTCTTTTTGTCGTTGGGCTTCTTTTTCTTCTTGCCACTACCGGAGGTAGCAGCTTTAGTTTTGGAGGACTTCTGGTTGGCCACTGGAGCTGGTTTGGAGTGCATTTCACGGCCCTCCACAGCTCTAGCGCATTTGTCAGCTAGGTTGAAGAGTTCTGTGACGCTGGTAACTTCCTTAATAGCCAGCTTCTCTAGCATCTTCTTATCTCAAACACCCTGTCTGAATGCAACGATAACAGAAGAGCTCGAGATAATGGAATGGTATTTCGTACCTGAGAGAATCACTGGATGAAGGACTGTAGCGATTCCTCTGATGTTTGCTTCACAGCAAATAGGTCCAATTCAGTGTCGGGTCGGGTGTAGGAGCTCCCAAAGTTGGCAGTGAATTACTGGCATTGTTCCGCCCAACTATTGATGGAGTCGGGTGGAAGACTCATGAACCAGGACCTTGCAGTCCCGGTTAAGTCCACCGAGAAGTAATTGGCCATTACATCCTCATCACCCCCAGCTGCCAGTATGGCAGTAGAGTAGATTTGTAGAAATTCGGCGGGGTTGACTGTCCCGTCGAATTTTTCCAGCAAGTGAGGCCGGAACTTTTGTAGCCACCTGACCATACGTAAGTGCATGGCCAGGGCAGAACAACCTCCTCCTACTCCTTAAGGAGCAGGGTTATCTCGAGCCTCTCGCCTTTCGTGAGCACGCTCGATGTGGACTCGACCGTCCTGTTGCCGGTAACGGCGATCCAGTTCCAGCCGCAGGTCATGGGTCAGAATCCTGGTGATGGTATGGGTGCGTCATGCCCCGAGGGGCAACGAATTCACCTGTTGGGAGGCGACATGCCTCCATTGTTGAGAGGCTTGTGGACTAAGCCTACTAGAGATGGTCCATCGTTGTGAAGGTGCTCGCCCCAAAGGAGGAGGACCTTGGTTGCTGATGCCGGCAGCCGCTGCTGCTACCAGATGGTCGACATCAGCTCTCCACTATTCCATAGCACCCTGGGGTGCACCTGGAGGTGGTGGATGTTGCAGAAGAGCTCGCACGGCAATGAGCGCGTGCTCGGGATTGTTGTTTGACAATGCAGTGATCGATGCAGATGCCCCATCTCGTTGATTGGCATTGTTTTCCGGGACAGATGGTACTGCAGTGCCTGCCAGAGCGTTGGCACCTACTGGTTGCTGAACATTGGAGGGGTTGCCTCCAGCAGGGTGTTCAGCATGGTTGTCGTTGGATGATCCAGCAACTGAATTCAGCATCTTGTGATCTTGGAACAAACACTGCGCCCCCTACCTGGCGTGCCAAATGTCGAAGTGTGGAATACAACATCCCCCCCGGACCCACTGAAAAGCAGCCCGCGGAGGTTCTTATGTGGTTTATGGGACACAAGATCAATATCAAGATGGTGACCTTAGAGATTTACGTGGTTCGGGCCGCCTGAGCGTAACACCTTACTCCACGGGGTTTGAGTGGTTGTATTAAGAGAATGAGTTTGCTTAGGCCAGGTTGTGATAGCTTGGATCAGCCTCTGCTATACTCGCGCAGTGCAGCCCTTTTATAGTTCTAAGGACTGATCGTTACAAAGCTAGCCTGGCCCGACATGTGGCCCTGGTGTGCTTAACCTAATACATTGTCTAAAGAGTATTAAGTACAGTTAATGGTGTGGTAACGTGCCTTCATGGTAGTGTTACCACTACTAACGGTACACTGATCGTGTGTCATTAATATGCTATTAATGACACATTATTAGACCTTGTAACTGCCGCCTTAACCATCCTTGAATGTCTGTAATGGTCATGATCAGCTTGTATTTCCATTGGTGACGAAGGTCCGGAGGCTCCACACATATCAGATCCGGAGCTTTCCCTTGCGGGAGAGTAGGTCCGAGGTTGCTGTACACGTGTCAGTACCGGAGCTCCTATATGATGGAAGCTAGGTCTGGGGCCGTTGTACACGTGTAGTCGCCGGAGCTTCCCTTGGTTGGGATTTTTGTTCCGGGTTTATTTTACACGTGTTAACCCGGGAGCCAGCCATGTGGGGAGAGCGGGTTCAGTGCAACGTGACATGTGGGACCAGCAAGGGCCTTCGACTCTGACAGGTAGAACTTTCTTGCTCTTGTTTCGATATCGTGGGGTACCCGATACGTAGGGTACCGACAATTTCTAACATGGGTTGGAGCGATGAGCGTCTCCATACCCGCCAGCGAGGCATGCACACCTTAAAGTAGGTGGACATGATCGCTGCCAAATTGGACCTCCTAATGAAGAAGATTGATGGACAAGGCAATAGTGATATATGAGGCAATGCCTATGCCTTAGACTCTCACATCACTTGTAAAGTTTGTGGCAACACGGGCCATCTGGGCAATGACTGCCCAGAAACCTGTGAGGATGCCTTAAATGTAGCCAACAATGGAAACAACAACAGCTATCGTCTAGGAGGTCAAGGGTGGGGCCAACCACGCCCATTCTTTCGAGGAGGGTACAACAACAATGGCAACAATGGAAATCAACCCAACTTGAGAGAACTTTCCATTAGCCAGCTGAAGATCAATGATGCTCTATCCAAGAAGCCGCCGGCCAATGACAAGACCCTATAAAACTTTAATGCCAAGATTGAAGGACTATCCTCATCCTTCAAGAATCAATTGAGTTTCAACAAGATGTTGGAGATTCAATTTGCTCAACTGGCTGCAGTTGTTCCTCCAAAGGAAAAAGTGAGTGTGGTGGCTACGAGAGGTGGCAAGACCACTCGTGACCCACCGTATCCCACAGAAGAGAAGAGGACAACTACAAAGGAGAAGGAGGATGTCCCAACTGGCATAAGTGAACCACTTAGTGAGAGAATGGCCAAGCACTTTGAGGACACCAACTTATTTCCATTCCCTCACAAGCAAAGAAAGCCAATAGTGTATGAGCAATTCATCTGCTTTGTTGAGATCATCCAGAAAATCCACATCAATGTGCCCTTGATCGATGTGTTGCAAGTACCCACTTATGCTCGCTATCTCAAGGACATATTGAATAACAAGCGGCCATTTCGCACCACTGAGGTTGTCAAGCTTACAGAAGACTGCAGCACAGCCATCCTCAATAGGCTTTCGAAAAAGAAGAAGGACCCTGTATGTCCTACAATCTCATGCTCAATTGGGGCACACCACTTTGACAAGGCCGTTTGTGACCTTAGAGCAAGTGTGAGTGTGATGCCCAAGGTGTTTTTCGACCAACTGAACTTTACGGAACTTACTCCAACACCAATGCAACTCCAACTGGTTGATTCCCTAGTTTGTTATCTGGCGGGTATTATCGAAGATGTCCCGGTAATAATCCAGAACTGCTTCATACCTGTGGATTTCGTGGTGCTCGACATGGAGGTCGACAAGGATACGCTGCTCATTCTTGGTGCCCGTTCCTAAGCACCGCGAAGGCTCGCATAGACGTGGGAGCTCGAGAAATCAACTTCCACATCAATGGCAAGGAGGAAAAGTTTATCTTTCGCACAAGTTGGAGCAATGCTCAATGATCCGCATTGGGGCGAATGTTAAACACATTCAAGAGGTCAAAATCACATCTCCAAAGGTGGACCCGCTCATTGCATTCATGAGGAATTTGATCTATGCGGAAAACCCATCTTATCGTCTACGCTGACACCCCAAGAAGACGGAGAAGCCCGGGCCTCCCCAAAGGCCCGAGTCCACCAAGCCGCCAAAGAAGGTATGGCGGAAGAAGCAAGACAAGCTGTCTGAGCTCATCCCCCCGGGCCCATGTGTCAAGAAATGAAGAAGGAGGAATGTCCATCTCATCAGACGATGGTGAGACCTAGCCAATAGGTTAAATTGGTAGTTATCCTTTTCTTTGTTTTTCTTTTATCTTTATATGGATTTCCTCATTTTTAAACAACTACGTGCATCTTCTCAGTTTTTGGATCTTGTACATAAAAAACTTGTCAACACGATCGACGAGAACCCACGGGTCATCTTTATAACCCACTTTGTTCAAGTCTACCAATGTTAGCCCATAGTTGTCAATTTCACACCATGAGGATGTTTGACCCACTTGCACTTAAATACGGGCATTACCATTCTTCATCCTAATCGAGTTCCCATATTTCCTCTATGAACCCGAAGTATGTGGTCTTCTGCCCTTGTGAATCATAAGCCTCTATATGAACACCTCTATTTTGTGCAACACTCTTACCGTATTTTTCTTTAGTGTAAAATGTGTAACCATTGATGTCATATGCTTGCCATGATGTCACCAAAGTAGATGGGCCAGAAGCTAACTTCTTCATTGTTGACTCTTCTATAGAGTTTCCGTATGGTATATTTTTGTCCATTAAACATTCAGTGAAACATCTTCTGTGCTCTTTCATGATTCAGTCCTCTGTGCGGTCTTGGTTTTTTCCGCGAAGCTCAATTTGGTGTTCCTCGATGTACGACTCAGCTATTGAGAGCTGTTGTAGTACACCAAAATGTGCACGATGTACATTCTTGTAATCTTGAATGATAAAAGTTTTCTTACCCACTATGGCTCTCCCACGTAGTTTACCCTCATGTACTGGTATAGGCACACCTATCGGTTTTCCATCTTTGATGTAATCAATGCAACCCTCAATCACTTCTTCAGTGGTGTATCCTTCCGTAATTGAACCCTCTGGGTGAGCACGGTTCCGCACATAACCTTTTGATACTCCTAAATATCTCTCCAACAGAAACATATGATGTAAATATAGTGCCCCCGATGCTTTTATCTGATCAACAAGATGCATGATTAGGTGTACATGCATATCAAAAAAGGATGGTGGGAAACACATCTCAAGCTTGCACATAGTCTCGATGATGTACGTTTTCAAATAGTCTAAATCTTCACGTGCTATCACCTTTGCGATACTGCATTGAAGAAGTAACACAAACGTGTGATGACAACTTTTATATGCTCAAGTTTATGACTCTTATTGCAATGAAAAGGAACACTATCATCATCATGTGACAGTCATGGGAATTATATCCGAATAAAGACAAGTCTTTCGTCAAGACTAGTTTGCGGATATTGGATGAGAAACTCGTGGGCACTTTGATCCCACGCAAGCATTCGCAAATTGCTTTTTTCTCTTCTAGTGTCAAGTTGTAGCTGGCTGGGGGAAGGTAATGCTTCCCGTTCGCCTTTTCTACTGGGTGAAGCTCTGGTCTCATATCAAGATTTACTAGGTCCATACGTGAATTTAATCCGTCCTTTGTTTTCCTCGGCATGTCCGGCAAGGTCCCAATGATGCTGTCAAATACATTCTTTGTAACGTGCATCAAATCAATACTACGGAAAAATTCTAGATTCTTCCAATACGGAAGATACTTGAAAAAATTAATTATTTCTTGAAAGCCATGTTAGTTGTATCACCTGAAGATGTACTTTTCTTTCTCTTTGTTCCATTACATTTTTTGCCCTTACCGAAAGCAATATAAATGTTTTTGACCATTTCAAACATGAGTTTTCCACTGTAAGGTTTTGGTGCATTATCTGTTTCAATTTTGTTATCAAATTGTTCTTTCATCTTCCTATACTTGTGTGTATCTGTCAAGAACCACCGGTGTCTCATGTACGCCGTCTTTCTGGATGAAATGAGGTATAGAAATCCAGTTCTATCCATACATCTTACACAATCTTTCTTCCCTTTCATTTGTCCTGATAATATAAACAGTCCGGGATAATCATGCACGATAACGAATATCATTGCTCTTAGCGTCAAATACTCCCGATTGTACTCATCCCATGCACATACCCCTTCATTCCACAATTTCACTATATCTTGCATTAAAGGTTCCATAAACACATCAATTTCGATGCCGGGTTGTTTCGTACCTTATATAAGAACAGATAACAAGATATATTTCTTTTCGTGACACAACCACGCGGTAGGTTGTACATTGTTAAGACCACGGGCCATGTGTTGTGTATGGTCCTTTTTTCACCAAACGGATTCATTCTGCCTGTAGCCAAGGCAGACCTTACATTTCTGATATCCTTTGCAAATTCTGGACACTGAATATCAAATTTTTCCACTGTGTTGCATCACCAGGTGTCGAATATGTTTTTCATTCTTCGTGCGCTGCTCGGAATGGCAACGCATAATTTCAGCCTCCCTAGCATTTGAGAACAAATACTTCAAGCGATCAATTACTGAAAAGTACCACATCACCAAGGCATAAATTTTTCTCTTATGCTTCCCGTCTGCATTGTCAGAAGTATCGTCATCTTCACCTTCAAGGACAATAATAAACTTCTTATTCTTTTGAGACTTTTTCATGTTGGGAACATACTGGTGATTGTAGTCCTTGTATCTACTAACACCACAGATGGGGCATCTAGTTGCGAGCTCATGCTCTTTGCGATACAGAATATAATTGTTCACACAAGCGTGTATGTTTGCCACACCTAGTTCTATCGGGCAAAGAAGTTTCTTCGCTTTATAAGTGCTTCTGGGCAGTTTATTTGGATTTAGAAGAATTTCTGCCAAAAGATTCAAAACATCAGAGAAACTACAATCAGACCATTCGTGTGTGGTTTTCAACTTTAGTAGTTCTAGGACTGCATGCAATGTAGAAAACTCTTTATCACAACTGTTTGATTCACCATATAAAAGCTCTGTCGTCGCATTTTGTAATGTCTCCTTTTTACATAAACCTTTACTTGCTCCCATAGAAGTCAATACATATGGTTCAATGTGACGCAACATCTCCTTACAATCGAACTCATCGTCATCATCACCATCTTGATTGTCACTACCATCATCGATATGAACATTATCGTCACCTGAACCTCTCTCATTATCTTTATCCACTTCATGTGTATCCAACTCACCATGCTCTTTCCATATTGTGTAGTTGTTTTTGAAACTTAGTTTCACCAAATGACATTGCATTACTATAGTATCTATCCAAACAATCTTATTTTTGCAATCGATACATGGACATAATATGTCATATATCTTTTGCAACTTTGCATGTCTCTTGGATGCTTCAATAAAATTTGCAATGTTATGAATGTACATAGGATCGGGTCTTGGCATGTTATACATCCACGCTCGATGGTCCATGCTTCAATAACAGAATTTTTTTAAGATTTACAAAATTTGGCCACAAATATTCCCTAAAGGTCTTCTTTAAAATGAATTTACACAGACATAACCAACTTCTATCATATGAGTGAATATTGGTATCATGTAGGTCTGTTCATAAGGGTTCTAAGAAAATTTGTTTCATAATTTTTTCAGCTTCCTAGTGACCATAATGGATTTTTGAATTTAGGCTCATTCATTGGAACATTTCATCAAACACGCGATGTGTTTGTATTCATCTTCAACCTTTAATCCTTCAAATCTACTTCTTTTTCTACAAAATTCATGGGTGAGCTCATGGGGAGACTCAACTACATCTTTCAACCTCTAATCCTTCAAAACTACTACAAATCTCAAGTGGAGGGGGGGGGGGGGCTGGAGGCATGCAAACTCAACAAAATGAAACTAAAAACATGACAACAAATTGAAAACATGACAGTGAAGAAGAAGTCTCATCTAACCTTTTCTCTGTTCGAAGCTTGATCAACTGATGAATACAGGATCGACCCGTGCACGTTGGAAAATTTTGGCAGCCTGGCGGCATCAATAGAAAATCTCCCGGGTTAGATTTTCTGTGGTGCCCCGGGGGCCCTTTATATAGGCGCCCGTTTTCACAGACAGGTTTTAACGAAAAAACCCGCCTGTGATAAAAATTAATTAAGTTCAGGTGGTTTTTCCTAGGCGGTTTTTAACTGCTGCACAAGCGGTTGTTGCTAAACAACCGCCTGCGATTATAACCCGAGCCTGTTCTTCAGTTTTCTTTTCCCTTACTTCTTTTTTATTTAGATTCCAATATAAATACTCAAACATGTATAAATTATGCAAATTGAGTCCAATTCGATGATTCTTTCTTCTATATTTTTCAAAAATTAATATCTACCACCTGGACCAAATATTTTAAAACTTGTATAGCTAACATTGTAATGTTTTGGTAAATATTAAATTAATTTATACTCACATATTTTTCAAATTTCTACATCTCCTACAAAAAGAGACCCTTCACTAAAATTAGTTTGTATGAAAATATTTGTCTTATTTATACATGTATAAATTTTGTTAATTTTTTAAAGCATCTCAACATGTCAAAATTCAAATCATCCATCATTCTAATCAAATGCTCATATACATATGAGGCATTCATCAAATTTCGAACACACATTGATTAAAAAAATTTAAAACAATCTGAAAAATTCATAGAGTTTGGGATGATGACTAAAAAGTTCCATTGAAAAAATAAATGAAAAATCATTATATTCATCACGATAGAAAAATGACAAATAGCCAGTGTTATTTGTTTTTTATGTTTTGAACAATTTCAAAGGCTTTCTGAAGTGAAATTTAATGGAAACCTTTAATACTAAAGGATATTACAAGAAAGTGGAATTTGGGCATTTAAAAGGCCCCTCATTTTAAACAAGAATATCAATAAAGCCTATACTTAGTAAATTTTTTCAGGTGGTTTTTAACTGCTGCACAGGCGGTTGTTCCTAAACAACCGTGTGCGATAATGGTTCAAGCCTGTTCTTTAGTTTTCTTTTCCCTTGCTTCTTTTTTATTTAGATTCCAATATAAATACTCAAACATGTATAGATTCTACAAATTGAGTCCAAATTCGAAGATTCTTTCTTCTATATTTTTCAAAAATTAATATCTACCACTTGGACCAAATATTTTCAAACTTGTATAGATAATATTGTAATGTTTTCGTAAATATCAAATTAAGTTATTCACATATTATTCACATTTCTGTATCTCCTAAAAAAAGGACCCTTCAGTGAAATTGGTTTGTATGAACATATTTGTCTTATTTATACATGTATGAATTTTGTTAATTTTTTTAAAGCATTCCAACATGTCAAAATTCAAATTATCCATCATTCTAATCAAATGCTCTTATACATATGAGGCATTCATCAAATATTGAACACACATTGATTCAAAAAAAAATTAAAAAATCTGAAAAAATTCATTGAGGTTGGTATGATGACTTCAAAGTTGCATTGAAAAACTAAATGAAAAATCATTATATTCATCAAGATAGAAAAATTACAAATAACCATTTGTTTTTTATGTTCTGAGCAATTTCAAAGGTTTTCCCAAGTGCAATTTAATGGGAACCTTTACTACTCAATCATATTACAAGAAAGTGAAATTTGGGCTTTTAAAAGGCCCCTCATTTTAATTAAGAATATTAATTAACCGCCTGAGAGAAGTCTTTATCTCGGGCGGGTATTACTTGCCAACCGCCTGAGATAAATTCATCTTCTTAGGCAGCTGGTAATTAATAACCGCCTGAGAGAAGTCCTCTTCTCACGCGGCTGGTTCTTAATAACTGTCTGAGAAGATAGGCGTCTATATATAGCGCTCGGCTTCGTTGGAAAAACAAAACGCGGGCAAAATCACTTAGACGCCGTCAGGCTGGCAAAATTTTGTTTGCCACAAAGTCTTTGTTGCCCTCGCCGCCGAGCTTCACCGCCCTCGCCGTCGAGCTTTGCAGTCGTCACCGAGCTTCGATCCCGCCGCCGAGCTTTGCCCTTGCTCCTACCTCCCCTTCCGTCCAGGAATGTCGAGCTTTGCCCTCGCCCGCTGCCGCGCCTGCACTTTCCATCGCCCTTTCTCCCTCCTCCATGCCAAGTAAGCTCATCTCCCTCTCACCCTCCTCCACAACAGCCTCCACCCGACCGCACTCGAGCCCCCCCCCCCCCTTACCCAGGTTCACCCAAGCCCCCTCCATGGACGCCGGCCAAGCTCCCCTCCATCGAGCACCCCCTCCCCCCCCCCCCCCCCCGAGCCCCCTCCCACCCGGCCTCCTCAGCGCCCCCTCCCTCCCCACCAGCAGCCGTGGCAGCCACCAACAGGTCAACGCCCGTTCTCCTCCCCCACCAACATTTCCCTCCTCATCGACGACTCGATTATGCTATGCAATGTTGTTTAATTGTTGATTGAATTGTGCATTGTGAATTTTTGTACATAACATTGAGCATAAATTGTGGATTGTAATTGGTATTGTTTAATTGTTGATTTAATCAATGCGAATTGCCAATTTTGCATAGTTATTATTTAATTGTTGATATAATTGTTCTTGTCGGCCTTTGAAACAAGCAATATGCATGCCTAGCTAATGCCTTGGTCAGTCGCCCAAACCCTAGAATGGAACTTGGTCAGTCACCTTGGTCAGTCTTATTAAACCCTAGAATGCCTTATCAAACCCTAGAATGCTTCCATATTTTTCTTTTATGCAACACTTCATGTAGAGTTAATATGCCATTCATTATATTTCTATTGGGTATCTGCTGATCGAACCTTGTGAATATGCCATTCATGCAACCCTAGAATGCAGATTGAACCTTGTGAATTATTTTATCTGCCACTTTCTCCATTCTCAGTGTTAACATCTTTGTAAACCATTTAAAAATACAGTTTAGGAGGCATATTGGTCTGTATATATTTCAACCTTTTGATATCCAGCTTCCCTTCATAAAAGTCATGACTTGCTTGATTATAACCCCAACCATTTAAGAATTTTTTAATTTTTCTTAATCTGAACATGAATCTACTCAAAGCCTCTCTATCTTTTGTTGGCTCAGACCAGATCTCTTCCACCTTTTTGAGAAATTCAGGATTTTGAGAGCATTTATTTTGTAGCTTTCATTGAAGTGAGACATATTTTTTTGTCTTATTAGTTCTAGCATGAAAGCCCTAAGAAGAATGTTGATGGTAGTAACTATGAAGAAGGCAATATGGAGTTTAGTGACTCGAGCAGTTCAGGCTCCTTTCACAGTCCATCGAATCCTTCTTCGAATATAAAAATTATAAAGACTTCAGAGGATTCGACCCGGAATATGATCCTGCCGACGAGGTATGGATCACGAATCTTAACTTCAACAGTTCAAGTTAATATTGGTTGTCAAGTATACGAAGTCTTATAATTCTTTTATACCTAGATTAATCGCGAAGACAATGAGGCGACTTCGTCTCCTAAAACCGCAGAAGGTTCTCCAATGGATGAATCATCAAGTTCACTGAAGCTAAAACAAGGGCAACTAGGTCCCAATAAGGGTCCATTGAACCGCATCATGTAATAACAAGGGTCAGTCCAGGTGGGCTTCCCCAAGAACCACTAGATTCAGTTATAAAGTACCAAAATGCATGCGGTTTTCTTGTTAGAGAGCTCGTGTCGATCACAACCGAGTTGTGGGAGAGGATTAAGAAACAATTCAAGTTCTCAAAAGGCATACAAGAAGCAGTAAAGAAAGCAACATTGGTCTCTTGCCGCAAGAAGTTTCGTGGCTGGAAGAGTGAAATGATTGCTTATGTTAAGGCCGATAAGGTCCCTAGCTTGAGAAAGATGGGAAAAATCACACAAGCTTAGTGGTAATAATTTGTTCGTCAAAATACCACACCTGATGCTAAAGCCGTAAGTGCAACTTGGTCAGAGCTTGCCAAAAAGAACAAATACCATCACCGCTGGGGTCTGCCGGATATGCCCCTAAAGTCCAGAAATGGAAAAAGATATTAGAGAAAATTAACAGTAAGGGCAATGCTCACCTGTTAGAAGGCTGCGATGAGAGAACTCAGCGGTGGGTCTTTGCTCGGTCAGGTTTGAACAGCAAGGGCAAACTTGAAAAGCTTGACTCTGTGAACGAAGTAGAGCAAAAAATGAAAGAAGTAACTGAAAAGCAATAGAAGGGTATCTTCAAGTCGAAGAGGGAGAATGACCAATTTACCGCTATCCTAGGAAACACTGAACACAGTGGACGGGTTCGAGCAATCTCTTCTCCGATGTCTTGGCAAGATGGTTTCCAGAAAGATAAAGAGACATATAGAAGACGTGAGAAGTTTAAGAAAACACTTGATGAAATGATTGCTCAAAAGGTCAAGGAAAATGTGCAAGAAATAATGGAACAATTTAGACAATCGGGACAATTAGTAGCACCGAGTACAACCATGGTTCCCGTGCCAAAGGAGCATTTGGTATCTCCAACGGCCTATCCTAGCATCGTAGGTTCAGTTCCAGGCTCACGGTCAGCCCATAAGTTCGCTGTCAATGATATTGTTAAGGACATATCTTGTCGTCTTCTTGTCTCGTTCGACAGAGCAGAGAACAAAACCAAAAAGGTTGCCACTGCTATGGCAAAGCCTGACTGTGACTTCAACGGCAGCTCACTTTTGTTGTATTATGTTGTGGTGCAAGTTCTTCAGATCATTGATAATTATTATGAAGATTATGAAATAGACCACAACACACATGAGGGATAACGACACTGGGGTAGGCTATCAACCAATTAATCCTTTGGCACCGATGAGATATCGTGTTTGACAATGAGCCGATTTATAGCCCCGTCGCATCTCAAAATACTACAACCCCATCTTCTAAGGCAAAAGTCCACGAAGATCCACTCCCAGTCCAGAAAGATCCACTCATGCTATGTCTCAGCAATGATGATAGTAACCTTGCTAGTAAAGATAACCAAGTACAACTAGTTGAACAACAACTTCAAGCAATACCAGAGCAAGCTGTTGTTAGTAAAGAGCAATCAGTTGAGCAACAACTTGAAGTAGTACTAGAGTAAGCTGCTGGTAGTATAGAGCAATCAGTTGAACAACAGGTTCAACAACAAGCCAGTGTCCAACTTCCGATGACTACTACTTGGTCATCAGTGCCTATGAAAGTAAACTCATACAGAAATAAGAAATATTCTAAAGAAGTGTCAAAATATTTTAAAAATCTAAAGGAAAATAATAGAAAATCCATCTCGTTCTTCACATGAGCCAGCATAAGAAGATATTGAGGAGTGGGAAGAAGACGGTGTCATGTATAATCGGCGGACAGCTTTAGTTAAATCAGGAGTTCCAATATAAAAGTTTGAGGATGTTCCTCCTGAATATGAGAATGAGAAGCCGTTCATCACATCGATACAACTTATAAAACAACCTCTCCCGTTGAAAAGAATGCACGAGTGGTACATCACTGGCAGCACAAAATATGAACTTTCTTACGTCACATTTCGTGTGCCAAAAGATGCATTCTGGAGCATTGGAGCAGATAAACGAGCCCTTTTATTTGAAGATCTACATAGCCTTTTCCATCGAGGCATGCTCGAAATCAACCTTCTACTCATTTGGTGCTTGTAAGTGCCTCTAATATTTTGTATTTGCTTTTCTTACTACACGCATACACATTTCATGAGATTATAACAATTCTGGACTTCTTCAATAGAATGCAATACATGGATAATGAAAAGATGAAACGCAAGATAGGTATCCTTGACCCTACACAGATTGCAAAGATGCAATTCGACATTAAGGTGGATCGAGACTGAGAACAGTACAAGCACATGAAAAACAAGAATTTGATAAATCAATCGCAGAACAAAAGAAGGATAAAAGGACAGAAGTTGCATCTTACATAGGACATGCCATGTTTAACTTCGTCAGAGATGACAAGGACCTCATAAAGGCTCCATTCCACTTCGAGTAAGTGTGACACATGACATTGAAATAGCAATTATTGCTAATTGTTAACTTAACACGTGTGTTTGTACATGTGTAGTACACACTAGATAATGATCTTCATCAAGCCAACGCAGGGTTTGGCAACAATATTGGGATCAACTAATTACCCACCAGATCGTTACAAAGATTTCTTTTCCATTCTGAAACTGCATGTTTATTCGATACTTTTATTTTACACACATTTAGAATGTGTTGACAAGTTTTATATGATATTTCTTGTATTACAGCGCTTGGCAATTTTACGCGGAACAGCTTGGCGTTCAAAGACCTCCTAATACGGATGCATTGGACATTAAAACATATTATCCTTGTCCCAAGCAGCCTGTTAAGAGCGTCCTATGCGGGTATTCAGTATGCGAGCATCTTCGGACCGCCAACGAATATAGAGTGAATCGTGAGGATGTAAGTTATCCTTAATGTCAATATCTTATTTTCTTACTTTCGAGTTTCATTTTCATTATAACTAGCGTATTTTAATACTTATATTCTCTGTTGTTCAATATTACCAGAAACATTATTTTCAGATTTTGATTCCATCTTAAAAATTCAGTTGCTCATAGTACAACTGCTCCAAAAATACTAAATAAATTCTTGTATACTCACTTTGATATATACTTTGAGATTGTTCAAACCAACACATTCTAAACCTTGTTATGTGTTTCATGGCAGCACAAGAAGAATGTGAACCAAGAATGGCCGGTTTCTAGAAGTATGCCTTGTGGAGGAGTCGACAAGATTTCCGGTGAACTGTGTCAATTCACGCGTCACGAAATTTTGGACAAAAGAGGGGTGTTCTTTGATGTGGATGGTGTAATATTTGATGTGTCAGAACTTTGCGACTATGACAATCGAAACAATTTTTAGTGAAACTTGTAAACTATGAGATGACTTGTATGTGTAACTTGTACATATGTATATTGTTTTAGTGAAATTGACTTCTGTGAGAAGACTTCTATAATTATATTGTTTACTTCTGTGATTATATTGTTGTGTTCTTTGATTATATTGAATTGACCTGAAAATTAGAAATAACAGCATGTAATACTGCATAGGGTATACTTTATCATAGACGGTTCATTACCTACGGCTAGACCTGCCTGTGAAATTATATTATCGCAGGCGGCTAGAAATAGGTAAAGAACAACATGTGATAACTTCATTATCACAGGAGATTGCTATTATGGTACAAACCGGCTACGATAAATTGTCTCCACAGGCGGCTTGTCATAGGTAAAGATCCGCCCGTGATAACACAATTATCATATGCGGTTACATATACTGTACGACCTGCCTGTGATAATGTGTCTTCACATGCGGCTAGTCATAAGTAAAGAATCACCTATGATAATACCATTATCATAGGCGATTTCACTTTTCCGACTGTGAAATTGCAGATTGCCACGGTCTCTTCGTTTCAGGCAGTTTTAGAAATCGCGTGTGATAATACGTTTGAAGCCGCCTGAGATGAGGCTTATTGTAGCAGTGATCACCATACATCATATTTATCGCCTACTGAAGTGGAGGTTGTTAGTACTCTTCAAAGTTACCCTTTTTACCACTTCAGAAGGAAACGCAACCATGCTCACTAACGAATAGAGACCGCTAGTAAGAACACTTTGAGGTGATAAATCTGACCCTTGTTATTAAACCACAATCCCATTTCTAACTTGTGGTTAGAAGGTATCATAGAGTGCTACATCATCGACAAGTTCAGTCCTTCGGCTCAATCATACTCGCTACGTTCCTTGGAACTGAGTTCCAACTATCCGTGTTATCTTTGTTAACTTGTATTGAATGACCTTGGTCAAGTTAGGCAAGGTGTATTCCTTGTCTAGCACCTTTTATGACCAAATTGTCAAGCCTTGTGAGTCGTGAGATAAGTCTCATCACGTTTGAATTGTTTTACCTACTTTTGCTCAAATCATTAAAGTGAATGCACCATACTTTGTTCATCTTACCCGGGATTGCATTGCATATGCATGACATCATCCAACTTGTGATGCACGATGAAACATAATTAATAAAGAATTTGAGCTAGAATATGTATCTCCATTCAAACACTTGAGTAGTGTCTAAATAATCTTGAGCTATGGACATCTGGATCATTCATAACGCTAATAGCTTGATTCATCATCCTTGAGTAATACAAGGAGCATCCGATCTAGATCGTCGATGAAACGACTCGCGCCACAATAAACCGGACTTTATATTTTATAAATTCTTGTGGAGCAACCATACTGCTGATGAAGCGACATGAGAACGCGAGAACTATCTCCGTTCAAACTATCCGGATGTGCTATCGTTATATATCGGTGACCTGTCCTCCTTCGCCTCTTTCTTTTGTAATCTCGGGACGAGATACTTTTAAGGGGGGAGGATGTAAAAGCCCAAAATTTTCAATCATGCACTTCAGCTTTGAGGTGTAAAAATGAGAAGAAGAAAAACAAAATTCATGGAGTAAAAGAAAATGGAATTAATTTACACCTAACATGAAGGAATTCAAAAATTCAATCTAAGCTCATATTCAAACCAAGTCAAATCGCAAATTTGAGTTCACCATTGGGTTCCTCAAATTTCCAGTAGTGTCCCTGCCAAGTTTCCTGATTTTTGAAGCATATTTGCTATTAAATTCAGTGGTGACATTGCCTGGCATTTGAATTAAAATTTAAATTTGAATTCAACGGAAACTTGATCAAGTGTGGAATTAAATTTCAGAATCTGATTCTCCCTAATTTAATTGGTCTCTCATAAAATATATAGCATTTTTGGAGTCAGTTTGCAATGTATTTAAAATACAACATAGGAGGGACATTCAACTTTGGATTCAAAAATTCAAACTCCAAATGGTCAAAAATCAAGATTTGAGTTTATCAATCATTTCTCATATTTTATTTAGTGCCCCTCCCTAACACTTCTAGAGCCTGTTAGATAGTTAATTGCAATTAGAATGAAGATAAGGAGGGAGGTGGGTCCCATAGGTGGTTCCACAGGTCAGGTCGGCAACTCGGCATGCAGTTTTTCCTCTGTTCTCAGTGCTGCACGCAGACAGCTGCTTGCCACCGCAACAGTCTTTCAATTGATAATATCCTTCTCCTTGCTGCTTCGCTCACAAAAGTATTCCTTCCTCCTCACTTGTTTGCAGTTTGCACCATACCAGCACATGCACCTCTGTGCCCAGGGTCTCAACCATTGCCTCTGCTCGCCGTTATTTCCGTTGCTGCATGCAACCATATGTGTTATCCATCGCTCGACGTCTCCGTGGTGTCCCACCCCACCAAGCCGCAGCGCCTGCTCCTCCTCTACTTCCTCGACCCACACCGACGCCATCTCTGGTGGAGTTTATGGAACCCGGCATGATTCTTCCTTCTTTACCGTCGTACCACCTCCGCTCTAACGTCGCCAGCCATGTCCGGCAGCCTCTCGCTCAACCAAGTCGAAAATAAGGTTCACAGTCGTTCCTTATTGCTTTAACGTGCATGTTGTTCCTCCTTTCTAGCTCCAGCTCACCGGATTAAAGTTTTCCCCGCGGGCGTTCACATAGAACTTCCCACCTTCACCAGCGAAATTCGTCCTTCACAATGAAATCACTTCATTCCGCTCGAGAGGTAGCTTCTAGACCGAATTTCGAACACCCCCATGCAAACCAATTAGAAAAAGAGCAAGACATAGCACCAGATTATTGAATCTTGTCACTGCCGACGAATTGCGAGCTAGGTCACCGTCGGAATTCATTCTATAGCCTTTTACTTGACGAGAATGGTTCATTTTATTCCTCGACATGTCACCACAGTGCTCCAGGGTCAATTTTCGTGCCATTTGGTCCACTACCGAGCAAGAAAGACCTCGCCGGAGCAGACTCATTCGCCGTCGTCGCCGAGGGCTCACTTCCGGCCATCTTGATGAGGAGTTCATGGTGGACTCCCCACCTATATTCACTACCTGGCGGCGTTTCTGGTCGAGTTCTGTGGAGGGTAAACGCCGGTGTGGTGAGGCCGCCGCCGTGCGCTGCCACAGGTGCGCCGCCGGCCTGAGGTGGAAGAAGGTGCCGGCGGGCCCCATTTGTCAGTGGTGGTCACACACTTTGGATCATTTTGTGGTCGGGATCACCAGTATGGCTGCGGCTTAGTTTGTGGCCTCTGTATGGCTGCAACCTCAGTGGCGCATTTGATATGGGTGGGCCCGGGTCAGTTTATTTAACCTATTCCATTTTAGAAACAAATCCAGAATTGATGCCAACTTCAAAAATCTATATCTTAAAATAGATTTGCTCAGAAATTTCCAAATAAATTCTGGAAGACTTCCCATGACACATACTTTCCAGTGATGCAATTTAATTGACATGAAAGTCCCAGTATTTGTATAATTAATTCCTTCATTATTTTGCTTGGGAAATTAATTACCCATGTTCTGTTCATTGTAAAATTCCCAATTTTGTTCAGAACACTCATTCAAATACTCTTGATATCCAATAAAAATTCAAGTTCATTGGATTGCATTTACTAGGTCAATTAGTGTTCCAATTCTCTATGTCAATTGAAAATTCAAAAATCAACAGAAACTATTCCAGATTTTATTCCAAACTTGTAAAATCAATTCCTCCCTGTAGGAAGCCTAGAAATTATGAAAAAACTTTCTATAGAATCAGTAAGACCTCCTATAACTAGATTCAGTAGGAAAATTTAGTGAATCCTAAAGCTTTGTGAAATTTTGGAGACCACATCCAACCATTGCTTGCGCTGAAACTTTGCCAGCACCTTCCTTAGAACATCTGTGAACTACTACAAAAATATTCTCTCCATTAGGAGTGATCTCTCAGTACAATCAATTCCATTTGTATCTTCATTGCATAATTGTATTATTGAAGTTCATTATTGCAATGCTTTCAAATCCATTTTGCTCAGCTCAGTCTTTTCCACCAGAAGGATATTATTTTCTGTAGCTCTGGTTCAGCATGAATGTTCTCTTGTCATTCATATAGTTTTACTCTTGCTAAAACTATATTCTCTTAAGTGATACATACTCCACTCCATACCCATGTATACTAAGTCTTCAATTGAATTTCTCCTCTGTTCCTTTTCACAACAGAGGAAACTCAGTCCTCCAGCCAGGTTACTACTTCATGAACTGTAAACACATTCTTTTGTTCAAGTACTTAGTTGCATTTTCTTTTGTACAATTCTTGTCTATAGTGAATTCGATGAAGGCGATGGACGAGAAGCACTATGGGAGGTGGGGAATTCTGTATTAGATCAGCAAAGGCGAGATCCATCAACGAGGATCATTGACTGAAGCTTCACTGACTTGTAAACTCAACCAAAGGCAAACCCCGGTTTCCATTTAAGAGATTTTGTAAAGTTTTTATTTGTATCACTATTATGTTTATAGTTTGAATTGCATTATGTCTAAGCTGTATTGATACTCCAAATGCATGACCCACAATCCCATGGAGTATTGGGGTAGTTGTATAGCTCGACGTGTAGTATTGCCATGCCAATATTCTATGGAATCTAGTAGAAGTCGAATAGTTGAAATCTACTCGCGAGATAGAGTTATCATCACACAGGATTGGTTTATATCGAGAATGGCATATGTATATGAATACGAGACCAGGCAGCGGCGTAGCAAGCGGCGAGATGTGGTCTCACGTGCATATCGCTGCCTATGTTGATTCAGGACCGATCCGTGTGCAGTCCCGCTGAGCAAGTTTGAACTGTATCGGATGCATACTGGCTATATGGGAACCAGAAAACCAATGTAATTGGTTAACCCGGGTGTCGAGGCTTACCCCACCATTTTATAGGAGTTGGTTGAGGGAAGCAAGGTGCTAATCTGCCAGTGGTCACAGACACGCGTGGGGCAGATAGGTCCTAAACCCACCCAAGAGTGGTCAAGTAGGGCATGCTTATGACGACACGCGTGGTCTGGATCCAGACAAAATTTTGGCAGCATAACTCCGCTGTTCTCCATTGCACGCCCGAAAATAGTGCAGCAGAGACCATCAGGGTTATGGCGTCAAAACCTCGTCCAGATCCAGACTCGCGTCTCATCACAAGCCACCCCCCCCCCCCAATCCACTCCCAGGCTATCCAAAAAGGGACAATTCCGAACCTTCACGTCTCACATGCCAATGGCATGTGATACGTGCCGATTTGAAACGGGTAATCAAATTCTATAGGTTACGTTCCTCATTTTCATTTTTCAATAATTTACGAGAGAGGAAAGAACAAGACAGGGGAAGAAAGTTGGTTAGAGTTGAAAGTTCTAAGTCCGGATCCACCGTTCAGACGTGGTTAATTAGTCATCCTCATTATCGCAGTACGCATCTGTGCTCATCTAAACGCATACTTCACAACTAGAATCATCTTTCACTACAATCCTCTAAAGCTTCCATAATTATAAAAACATTTACTATATTACAAACACATAATCATATTGCAAATGCTAAAAAGAAGCACTCACATGCATGATATGAACTTTTAATCACATTCAAATCATATAGTATAATGAATATGAATCACATTCATGAGTTAGCAACTACATAATATGAATCACATTTGTCGGGGTTTGGATCCGGCAGATCTCTCGACACTACCTTTGGTAGATCGAGGAGTTGTAGTTCGGTAATGGGCGCGCAGAGATTCAAGAAGGTGAAGAACAAGTGGACACAGAGATTTACGTGGTTCGGGCCGCCTGATCATAATACCCTACTCCATGGGGTGTGTTGGTGTTGTATTAAGCGTGTGAGTCTAGAAGAAGCTCCAGAAGAAGAAGCTCGTCTAGCTCAGGGAGTTCAGTAGTGGTCTCGAACCGTCTAGATAGGTCCCTTGTGTATCGTCGACCAGTCCTTTTATAGCACAAGGACTGGTCGTTACACCGTTAGCCTGGCCCGACATGTGGCCCCGGCGGTTACACATGCTTGATACACAATTAATGAGGTTAATTACCCTTAATAGCCTGGTAACGGGCCTTAACAGTGCTGTTACCAGTATTAAGGGCCATCCGATCGTGTGTCATTAATATGGCATTAATGACACCTAATCGGGTCTTGAAGTCTTTGATTACTCCTTGAAGGTCCGGAGCTGTTGGGGGTCCACCAGCCTGATTGTTGAACTTGAAGGTCCGGCAGTTCAGCCACGTGGCAGCTCTGGAGCTTACCGTCGTGGACGGGTAGGTCCGCTGCTGTTGGACACGTGTCAGTACTGGAGCTTCCCTCTGTCTGGGGTTAGGTCCGGGGATGCCATACTGGTATCTAGTCTGGAGCTTTCCCATGTGTGGGCAATAGCTCCAGTCTTATGATACACGCGGCGGCCCTAGGACTAACCATGTCGGGGAAGCAGGTCCAGTTACACCTGACATGTGAGGCCTTTGGAGGTCTTCAAATCTGGTAGATGGAGTTTCCTTGTGATCTTTGCAATCTCAAGGGTCATCCGGTACGTAGGGTACCGACAGTGGCCCCCTAGGCCCACCTCCGGGGGATACCTTTTGGATGAAGTCATTCCGCTGGAGGTGGGTCCATTCTCCGGTTTTTGAGCCGTGTCTTCAAGGGTCTTCGGACGTGCCGTTGGCGATAGTTCGTAGTTAAACCTCCGCGCGTGGCATATCCTGGAGGCGGTAGGTGAGATCTCAGCGTGCGGATCTCACACAATTGAAGGTCGCCGGTTCCCGATACAAAAATCGTATCGGTTCCGCACGCCCTATCAGGCCGCCTCCTTCGGGTTTCCCGCCTTTCATGATGACAACCGTTCACCTGGGGTAAGAACCTCGACTTGATCGTCGGGGTGGCCCCAGGCCCCCTTGTCATGGGCAGAGTGAAGTTTTTGACTGGTATCGTCGTCTCCTCCGCGGTTTCCATCCAAGCGTTGCGGGGGCTTACTTAAGAAGGAAAGCACACACCGTTTGGGGTTCTTTACACCTTTCATTTGAAATTGCGCTCAAACCTTCCAAACTCTCATTTGCTTTTCCTCTCTTGCCTTGCTGTGCCGCGATGGAGTTGGGTCTCCGCCAGAGCTGACTGAAGACCGATGATGATTTGAAGAAGGTTCGGGCCCTCATGGGATGGTCCCCTGACTTCTTCAACCACTTGGTCCGCACCGGCAAGCTTCCATTTGAGAAGGAACATGCCGGCGACATGGTGTACTTCTCCGCGTAGGCCATGGTGGGGCTGATCCCACCTTTCTCCTCTTTCTTCTTGATGCTGCTAGACTTCTATGGTCTGCAGCTGTATCACCTTGGCCCCCACTCCATCCTCCTGGTGTCAATCTTTGTCCACTTCTGCGAGATGTGGGTGGGCATTCCCCCCTGCATTGAGCTCTTCCGCACCTTCTTCACTGTCTAAACTACGGGCATGAGTGACGAGTACCTTGGCTTCTACTATTTTATGAAGCGCAAGAAGTGCTCGTACAAGTAATTGCGGTCGTTCCCTTCTGGGAAGTGGACGACTGGAAGAAGGATTGGATTGTCATTATGGTGGAGGAACACGAGAAGGTGGAGCTCCCGGAAGGCCTCCCCAACATCGACACTGCAGTTTGGAGTGAAGCTCCGGTGTTGTCAGACGCCTTCAACCCTTCTATGACCAGGATCCGCCTGTGCGTGGAAGGAGGGGTGACTCCTCTGGAGGTGTTTTGCAACTTCCTGACCAACAGGTGGGATCCGCTGAAGAGGAGGGAGAAGCTTGCTTGGGCCCTCAATAGTATGAACGATGACGACCGGATCGAGACCGGTTTGAAGTCCAACATGGAGGGCGCAACTTTGGAGTTCCACCTCAAGAAGTTCCAGCACGACATCGACGTCGAGGGTGACAACTTGGCTCCACCGGCAGCTTTCCTCCCTCTGAACATGGAGGCAGAGTTCAGCAGGGTGCTCCAGTGGACGATGCCGGTGCTTGACGACCTTGGTGTTGTTGAGAGGCGTTCGACCACCGGGGTGGCGATCTCTGAAGCTCCTGAAGGCGGCTCCGTTCCTGCCCCAAAGCCAAGAACCGAAGTCGTAGGCAAGGTCAAGGAGTTGGCCGAGCCCTCGAGCCGTAAGAGGAAGCATGCCGACAGAAGGTCCGTTAGACCTGCTTCTTCTGCGGCGGCTCCTTCTCCCCGGAGGGGGAGGTCTACAACGGTGGAATCTACTCCAGCTGCGGCATCTTCTCGGGGTGCTAGCTCCAGCCATGTGACTCCAGTACTAGGGCCAGCTGAGGGCTCTGGGTCCTGAGGTCCTTCCTGATCGAGGGGGGCCTCGACCAGGGCAATGCCGATAGCAGCAGCAAGCTCTGGGGGACCCTCCGAGACTACCACGCCAGTGGCGGCTGGGGCCAGTCTGGAGCGTCCTGAGAAGAGGTTCCGTGCTAACTGATGCGGAAGCCTTCCGAGGTAATTTTTGATTTTTTACCTTGGTTAGTTGTTTTATTGTTATAACTGCATTTTGAGTTTCTTCGTCCTTCATCCACAGCATGCCTAAGAAAAGGGTTGAAGCTCCGGTCCCTGCAGCAGCGGTTGAGGCTGTGCAGGCTGAAGCTCTGGCTCTGATTTCAGCGCCACCCCAAGAGGTGGCTGAGGCTGCAGCAGCCCCGACACTGGCTGTCGTGGTCTTGGACCTCGACTCATCCCCAGAAGCTCCAGTGGTAGCGTCGGACCACGGGAATGAAGATGTACAAGCGGCACCAGCCCCGGAGATTGAAGCCTTGGGCTTGGATGCTGAGATGTTGGACGCTCCGGCCGCAAAGCTAGAGGTAGCTGCGATTTTGGCCCTAGAGCCAGATGTTGTTGAAGCCCCGACAGCCGAGCCGGTGGTTGATAAGGTCCCAGCAGTGGATCCGGTTGTTGATGAAGCTCCGACACTTGAGACGGTTGTTGAGGAAGCTCAGGCGGTAGAGCCGGTTGCTATAGAAGTTTCGGCTGTAAATCTGGTCATTGAAGAGGTTCTGGCGTCCGAGCCAATTGCTGTGGAGGTAACAGCGCCTGAGCCTATGGTGGTCGAAGCGCCAGCGCCTGAGCCCATGATGGTCGAAGCGCCAGCACCTGAGTCATCGGCGGAGGAGGCGCCTGCGCCGGAGCCAGAAGTGGCTTCTACTCCGTTCGAACCTTCATCACCTGCTCTGAAAGTGGTGATACTGGAGGTGCCTGCTGCTGGGCCAAGGTGCCAAGATGAAGCTACTGGCCCCCCGCTTGAGGGGCCAGTTGTTGATGACCTGGCGGCGAGACCTTCGAAGTCAGTTCCGGAGGTTGGAACTTCTGCTGCAAGTACTTCCTCAGCGGCGACCGAGGCTATCCCGGAGGACGGCCCTAGTGCCGTGGAAGCTCAGGGGACCGCTCTTGTAGAGTGGGACCCAATTTTTGTCACTAAAGATCTGCTGGAGCTAGCAGAGAGGACCCCGACAGGTCTGGACCCGATCCCCCTATCGTTGTCTATTGACAACGCCTGCTCCAGTCTTCGCCAGGTCCAACTGGCTTTCTACCACGACAGCAAGGCCCTCGAGGAGGAGTGCCAAACCCTTAGGAGGTGGCACAACCGACTCCATTTCGAGACCAAGATGGCGCAGTCGAGGCTGGCTGACGACAAGGAGTGGGTGCAGAGGGAGAAGGTCCGCCTGGAGTACTGGGGTAAGCTGTTGGATGATAGGGAAAGCATGACACGATCCCTTGACAACCAGTCCCGGGCCATCTATGAGCAGGCCAAGGCTGCAAATAGCGCAGCGGATGATCGCCAGGAAAGGCTCGCCGCCATCCACGATAGTCTCGTCAAGCGCCGGGAGGCTCTTGAAGCGCGGGAGAGAAGGCTCGAAGATGAAGAGCAAAAATTCCTGGAGCTACGGACGACGTCGTGAAGGGGGAGGAAGAGCTTGTCCAAAAGACAACTCTGGCTGACAAGAGCCTCGAAGAACGCACCAAGAAATTGGAAGAGCGTTGCGAGGAGGAGGAGAAGAAGGCCTGGGAGCGAGGGCAAGATCTCTACAAGCAGGAGAATGCCATCGCCACCAAGGAGAAGAAAGTGCAGGGCCGAGAGAAGGATCTGGTCAACCGCTGGAATGAGATCCACCTCCGGGAGGAAGAGCTCAGTAAACTCGAAAGGCAGGTTGCTGAAAGAATTCAGCAGAATGCCAAAGAGGTGGAACGTTTTGCTCGGGAGAGCTCGGAGCTTGTGGCGGCCAAAAGATCCTTGGAGGAGATGCGTAGCGCAAGGGTTGCGGAGTCCCAACAAGTCTGGGACTTCCTGCGCAAGGACAACGACGCACTGATGCCAATGGACTTCAGTCCCGTGCGTCCGGATGATCCGGAGCCGGAGCTGGACCAGGCGTTGGAGGCATTGAGTTCAGCAGGCAACAAGCTCACCAAGATGGGCGATGTCATCGCAGACCAGTTGGAAACTGAGGGACAGTCCCTGGCGAAGAACGTCGCTGAGTTCGTGCTGACGTGCTACACCAGCCGGGACCCTCGATTCCCTCTAGACCCAGTGCTTGAAGGCCCCATCGAAGGAGAGGGTGAAGCCGCCCGAGCCAGCGTGTCGAAGGTGGCCCAGAAGGTCGCCCAGTTCTTCCATAGGGTCTAGGACCATCTCTCTGTAGCTCCCGCTTGTATTCTCTCTTCTTATTCTCCAATTTTGTAATCTCTTGTCTCCAGATGAATGAAATCCAAATTTTTGTGAATTCGAATTTCATTTTGTCTTCAACACCACCTTTGTCTCACTTGGCCCCCTGGTAGATGTACACAATTTGATTGTGAACATGTACCAAAAGGATGTAATAGTTGTTGAAGACTTGCGTGCTTCGAACTTGTAGAATGTAGGTCCGAAGTCTTCGATAGTGTAGGCCCCTTGATGTTTTCGGAGCTTAGTGGCTCCGACATTGACCATCATCGGAGCTTAGTAGCTCCGGCAGTAGTCTCCATCAACGTGTAAAGCATCGACGGTTAGCCCTCTGGGGTGTCGAAGCTTGGTAGCTCCGGCAGTGACCTCTGTCGACACGTAGTGTATCGACAGCAGACTCGTTTATAGAGTCTTTCCACCATCTTTTCTTCACGTTGACGGCTTGCCCCCTAGCTTTACCGGAGCTGAGTAGCTCCAGCGACGTTCAATGTCAATGTTTGAACATTGACCACAAGCCGCCTAGATGACGTCGGAGCTTTGGCAGCTCTGGCTTAATTCGCCATCATCATGAAATATTTATTTTTCCTGCACACTGAAGTCAAGAAAAATAGTAAAATCCATTTCCTATCTATAACTTCATTGCGGCTTACTATTCCTGAGAAAGTTTTAGGTCGAACACAATTCTAAATACAATCATGAGCGCCATCTTGTTTCCTTCATGTCCAATCGTTTCTGGACTCACCTTACTTCGGCCTGCCGGGGTGTAGGTAGAGTGGTGTACTTATGGTGCATGACCAGGCTAAGTCGATAGTACACTCTGGCCCTAGATTGGCTTGGCGGCATTTAGACGAGTAGGCCATCAACAATGTTTGGACCCGGAAGAATAGACAATGCAACTCAAATTGTACATGAACTGGTCGAGCTAAAGTTTCTTAAGAATTGCACAACTTTGTTATAGACAAGAAAGAGAAAAATAAAAAAATATTGAGCCTGTACAAAGTAAATGCACGTGGAGTCTATTTTCGCATAATGTTGTCTTTCATTATAGGTCCGGGGTACAGGGGAAACAAGTACACTCCTAGGGTACGGAACCAGGCTAAGTGTGTTTCGTTTCTCGTTTGACCCAAGGTAGATAGCTACACTTTTAGTTCTGAGACTGTGACAAGTGTTGCATGGACGTTGCGGACCTAACAGAGTAGGTCCGGTTGCCCTCCCGGAGGAGCTACCCGACTCTGTACAATGACTCTATAACATACATCACATGTAATTACATACTCACCTCCGTGATATTAAGCGTAGAACTTACGGAGGTGCTCAATGTTCCAAGGATTTGGGAGAGGTGTCCCATCCTTGGTTGCCAAGGGAACGCATCCGGGACGGGATACTTTGATCACTCGGAAGGGTCCCTCCCAGCTGGGGGAGAGTTTGTTTAACCCTTCTGTGGATTGTATTATCCGTAGCACCAGATCGCCTTCCTCGAGCTGTCGGCTGTGAACATGCCTTTGGTGATAGCGCCGAAGAGCTTGGTGGTATCGGGCATTCCGAACAGCTGCTCGACACCTTCCATCTTCAAGGAGGTCATGGTCTTCACGCTGGAGCTGGTCCTTCGTGGCTTCGTCGGAGGTCCGGACCCGGAGCGACCCCAAGGTGATTTCCGGAGGAAGGACTGCTTCAGCTCCGTAAACCAGGAAGAAGGGTGTCTCTCCAGTTGACCGATTTGGAGTTGTCCTATTGGCACATAGAGTGGGCGGAAGCTATTCGATCCAATTGGCTCCATGTTTTTTCAGGCGCTCATATGTGCGCATCTTGAGTCCTTTTAGGATTTCTGCATTTGCTCTCTCGGCTTGGCCATTGCTTGACGGGTGAGCTATGAAGGCGTAGCTGACTTGAATGCCGAGGTCTTCGCAGTATCCTTGGAAAGCAGAGTTTGTGAATCGGGTCCCATTATCTGTTATGATTTTGTTCGGGACTCCAAATCTGCATACGATGGACCGCAATAAGTTGATAGCTGATTGCTTGTTTATTGTCACAACTGGAGTTGCTTCCGGCCATTTAGTGAACTTGTCAATGGCAACATACAGGAACTTCTAACCTCCGACGGCTCTTGGGAAAGGTACCAAGATGTCCATCCCCCACACAGCGAAAGGCCATGTAGGAGGTATCATTTGTAAAGGCTGAGCCTATGTGTGAATTTGCTTTGCATGGAACTGGCATGCTTCGCATTTCTTCACCAGCTCAGTTGCATCCTGGAGCGCTGTAGGCTAGTAGAAGCCATGCCGGAAGGCTTTAGCGACCAGCGTGCGGGAAGACGCGTGGTTCCCACACTCGCCTCCATGGATTTCTGCGAGGAGCTCGCAACCTTCTTCCCTTGTGATGCACCGCATTAGGACGCCATTGGCACCGCGCCGGTAGAGATCCCTTCTACTAGCGTGTATCTTTTAGCCAATCTGACTATCCGGTCAGCGGATACATCATCGCCAGGAAGGATATTGTCTTTCAAGTAGCTCGGGATCTCCGAGATCCATGCATCGAAGCTAGCTTGAGCATTTGAGTCTTGCGTGCTGGGTCGCTCGGAGCTTCTGGCAGCACCTACGACCCTTGATGGCTGCCATGGTAACAGGGCCATCGGGACCGCCAGCTTCGGGATGCTGGTCTCGCCCCCTTTGCTCAGTTCGGCAGGCTGAGCTGTGGGTTTTGACAACCTCCGGACGAAGGTTCCGTCAGGAGCTGGAGCTCCTGTTGACGCTTTCGTCGAGAGTTCGTCAGCTTCAGCGTTATGGACACGATGGACATGGTGGAGATCCAGGACTTCGAAGTCCTTCTGAAGCCTCTGGACTTCAAGGAGATAAGCAGCTAGTTGAGGATTGTTACAGGAGCATTCACCCTTCACCTGTTTAATAATGAGCTGCGAATCTCCCTTGACCAACAGCTGCTTGACACCATATGATAGTGCCACCTTTAGTCCGTAAATGAGTGCTTCATACTCCGCCATGTTGTTGGTCGCCTTGAAGTCAAGGTGGACCATGTATTTTACCTTCTCCCCGGTTGGAGCGAGGAGAAGGACTCCAGCTCCGGCCCCCTGCTTTTGCATGGAGCCATCAAAGTAGAGGGTCCAGTGAGGATCGGTGAAGACTGGAGCCTTGAGTTCCGGCTTCTTCTCACTAGGGCCCCCAGGGTTTCATGGAGAGGGAGTCCATTCCGCCACGAAATCTGCCAATGCTTGACTCTTGATCGCTTGTCTTGGGACGAATTAAAGATCGAATTCGGCCAATTCCGCTGCCCACTTTGCAATGTTCCCAGTAGAGTTGGGATTATGCAAGATCGCACGCAGTGGATAAGAGGTCACCACTGAGATCTTTTGAGCTTGGAAGTAATGACGAAGCTTCCTGGAGGTGATGAGAACTGCGTAGAGAAGCTTGTGTACCTCTAGGTATCGAGTCTTGGCATCATGTAGTACTTCGCTGATGAAGTACACTAGGCGCTGGACTGTTCGGACCCTCCCGGAGGGGTCCGAAGCTTCCTCCACATTGATCCGAACCCTCCCGGAGGGCTCCGGACCTTCTTCCGGGACCTCCGGGTCCTTGCTGGAGGAACCCGAAGCTTCTACTGGAGCAACCCGGACCCTCCCGGAGGGGTCTAGATCTGCTGGAATAACTCCCTGTAGATCCAAGTCTGGGGACTGGGACCCAGACTCACCTTCAGGAACCTCTGGACCATTCCAGAGGGGTCTGGATTCCTGAGCTTGGGATGGTTCTGGTCTCTCCACAAACAAGACCATGCTGACAACCTCGTCGGTTGCTAAAATGTAAAGCAGTAAGGGCTCACCAGGGTTTGGAGCTACCAAGGTTGGTAGAGTGGTGAGGAGCTGCTTTAGCTCCTGGAACGCCTTTTCTGCTTCTTTAGACCATTGGAATGGTCCGGACTTCCTCAATAGCTTGAAGAAGGGTAGCGCCCGTTCTGCCAGTCTTGAGATGAACCGGCTGAGGGCGGCTAGACATCCAGTCAATTTCTGGAAGTCCTTGATGCGGGCTGGTGTCCGCATATCCTCAATGGCTTTAATCTTCGCCGGATTTTCCTCTATGCCCCGGTGGTTTACCAGGAAACCAAGAAGCTTTCTGGAGCTAACCCCGAAGACGCACTTTTCTGGGTTCAGCTTCGTGCGGGTGACCCGCAGCTTGTCGAAGACAACTTGCAAGGTGTCAAGGAGTTGTCATCAACATGTCATCAACATGTCATCAACTTGCAAGGTGTCGAAGACAACTTGTCTTTGATCTTGACGACAATGTCATCAACATACACTTCCACTACGTCTCAAATGAGCTCTCCAAAGGTTTTGTACATAACTCGTACAAATGTTGAAGCTGCATTCTGAGACCAAATGGCATGGCAGTATAGCAATACAATCCATCTACTGTGATAAAAGAAGTGTGTTCTTCATCTTCCCTAGACATTCTGATTTGATGGTACCCAGAATATGCGTCTAGGAAACATAGTAATTCACACCCGAAGGTGGAATCCACTATCTGATCTATTCTAGGTAGTGGGAATGGATCTTTTGGGCATGCCTTATTTAGTGTTGTGTAGTCGATACACATCCGAAGCTTCTCGCCAGCTTTGGGTACAATGACTGGGTTTGCCGGCCATTTTGGGTGGAAGACTTCTCGGATGAATCCAACTTCGAGCAACTTCTTCACTTCTTTTCGTATGAAGTTCTGTCGCTCTACTGATTGCTTCCGAGGCTTCTTGTGTACAGGCCGAGCGTCAGGATAGATCTTCAAATTATGCTCGATCACTTCCCTAGGGATCCCAGGCATTTGCGACGGTTGCCAGGCAAACACATCAACATTAGCCCGGAGGAAAGTGATGAGCGTGAGTTCCTATTTGTCATTCAGACCTCCCAAAATACGAGTGGTCTGAGCGGCATCGGAACCGATTTGGAAAACTTTGATGGGATGTCGGTGTCGCCGCTTGGTTGCACGCGAGGTGCGGAGGTTGAGCCTCGCTTACGAATGCTCGGGGGTATCAGAGCATGTTCCTGCTTGGATTCTTCCTCCTGCGTGGTTGCAAGCGCATGAAGTTCTTCCAAAGCAGTCACTCCGGCAGTGCGGTCTCCGCGTATTTGGAGAACACCAGCTGGTGTTGGCATCTTCAACACCAGGTAGCCATAATGAGTAGCAGCCATGAACTTGTACAAGGTGGGCCTGCCTAGAATGGCGTTGAAAGGTAAGTTGATCTGAGCGATGTCAAAGACCAATTTCTCAGTGCGATATTTCTCCCGAGTCCCGAAGGTCATGGGGAGAGTAATGGTACCGAGTGGGGTTATGGCCCCCGGACCTACTCTGGAGAAAGGTCGGGAGGGGCGAAGGTCCGAAGGTCGGAGCTAAAGCTTGACGAAAGCTTTGAAGCTTATGAGGTTCAGCCCCAAACCTCCGTCCACCATTACATGGTGGAGTTGAATTTTACTAATGGTAGGTGATACCATCAAATGTAGATGACCAGCTCCGATAATGTTTCGAGGGCAGTCCAAAGCATCAAAAGTGATGGTGGTGTCCATCCACTTTCGATGAGGCTCTGCCCTGGCTGTAGGAGCTACTGAGGCCATGTCCCTCCGCATGGTCTCGAGGACACGGCGGGAGGTGATGTTTCATGAACCACCAAAGATGGTGTTCATGGTCTTCCGACGCTCATTGTCGGAGACGTCGGAGTCGTCGTCGATGGAGGTGTAAAGAACCTTTAGGACCTTTTTAGGGTCCTAGAAGCCTAACTCCTCTTCACCCGGAGCTTCATCAACCTTCTGTTTTCCTTCCCTCTGACGGAAAGGAACTTCTTCCCGGCGCTTGTTGTAGCGCTCAGCAAGGATTTGGACCTCTCGGCAGTCCTCCAAGTTGTGGCTGTTCGACTTGTGGATGGGACACCACACTTTGGAGTAGCCACCGTCTTCAGAGGACGACCGAGGTTGTTTCTCGGGGCGTGGCCCCCGGCCACCCGGAGCTGCAGCAGCTGCAGCAATAGATGTGCCGGCCGACGGCTTCTTCTTGCCGTTGGACTTCTTCTTCCTTTTGCCACTCCCGGAGGTAGTGGCTTCGCCTTTGGAGGATTTTTTACCATCCTCCGGAGGTGGTTTGGAGTGCATTTCACGTCCCTCCGCAGCTTTGGCACACTTGTCTGCCAAGCTGAAGAGCTCCGTGACGCTGGTGATCTTCTTGATCGCCAGCTTCTCCAGTATCTTCTTATCTCATACGCCCTGTCTAAATGCCATGATAACAGAGGTGCTGGAGATAGAAGGAATAGTGTTTCATACCTGGGAGAACCTCTGTATGAATGAGCGCAGGGATTCTCCCCCCTTCTGCACGACTGCAAAAAGGTCCAGTTCGGTGCCTGGTCGGGTGTATGAACTCCCGAAATTGGCGCTGAACTGTTGGCACAATTCCTCCCAACTATTGATGGAGTTGTGAGGAAGGCTCATGAACCAGGACCTGGCGGTCCCAGTCAAGGCCACTGGGAAGTAGTTGGCCATTACGGCCTCATTACCTCCGGCCGCAAGGATTGCGGTGGAGTAAATCTGGAGAAACTCAGCGGGATTACAGTCCGTCGAATTTCTCCGGCAGATGAGGTCGGAACTTTTGTGGCCATCTGACCATGTGTAGGTGCATGGCTAGGGCAGAACAGCCTCCTCCTACTTCCTCGGGAGCAAGATTGTCTCGAGCCTCTCGCCTTTCGCGAGCACGCTCGATATGGATGCGGCCGTCCTGTTAACGGTAACGGCGATCAAGCTCTGCATGGATATCATGAGTTGAAAGCCTGGTTACCGTATGAGTGCATCGCGCCCCGGAAGGTAGCGATGTAACTTGCTGTGATGCAGCACGCCTCTTATTTTGGGAAGCATGTGGACCAAGTCTGCCCGACACGGTCCGGCGCTGCGATGGGGCCCGCCCCGAAGGGGGAGGACCTTGGTTGCTGATGCGGTCGGCTGCTGCTGCAACCAGATGTTCCACATCAGCCCTCCACTGCTCCATTGCACCCTGGGATTCTCCTGGAGGTGGTGGATGTTGGACGAGACCACACACTGCATGAAGCGCGTCTTCAGGGTTGTTGTTATTCGCTGATGCGGTGACCGACGCCGATGCACCGTCATGCTACCCATCTTGACGTGATCGTGCAGGCGGTGGCAGTGGAGGCATGACTCCTGCCGGATCCGTGGCACCTGCTGGTTGCTGCATGTTGGAGGGATTGCCCCCAGCAGGTTGAATAGCAGGATTGCCGTTGGATGATCCAGCAGCTGAGTTCACCATGCTTGAAATCTCGGGCTCCCCCTACCTGGTGCGCCAACTGTCGGGGTTTGGATCCGGCAGATCTCCCGTCACTACCTTTGGTAGATCGAGGTGTTGTAGTTCGGTAATGGGCGCGCAGAGATTCAAGAAGGTGAAGAACAAGTGGACACAGAGATTTACGTGGTTCGGGCCGCCTGAGCGTAATACCCTACTCCACGGGGTATGTTGGTGTTGTATTAAGCATGTTAGTCTAGAAGAAGCTCCAGAAGAAGAAGCTCGTCTAGCTCAGGGAGTTAAGTAGTGGTCTCGAACCGTCTAGAGAGGTCCCTTGTGTATCGTCGACCAGCCCTTTTATAGCACAAGGACTGGTCATTACACCGTTAGCCTGGCCCGACATGTGGCCCCGACGGTTACAGATGCTTGATACACAATTAATGATGTTAATTACCCTTAATAGCCTGGTAACGGGCCTTCACAGTGCCGTTACCAGTATTAAGGGCCATCCGATCGTGTGTCATTAATATGGCATTAATGACACTTAATCGAGTATTGAAGTCTTTGATTACTCCTTGGAGGTCCGGAGCTGTTGGGGGTCCACCAGCCGGATTGTTGAACTTGAAGGTCCGGCGGTTCAGCCACGTGGCAGCTGTGGAGCTTTACCGTCATGGACGGGTAGGTCCGATGCTGTTGGACACGTGTTAGTACCGGAGCTTCCCTCTGTCTCGGGTTAGGTCCAGGATGCCACACTGGTATCTAGTCCGGAGCTTTCCCATGTGTGGGCGATAGCTCCGGTCTTATGATACACGTGGCGGCCCTGGGACTAACCATGTCGGGGAAGCAGGTCCGGTTACACCTGACATGTGGGGCCTTTGAAGGTCTTCAAATATGGTATATGGAGTATCCTTGTGATATTTGCAATCTCAAGGGGTATCCGGTACGTAGGGTACTGACAACATTAACAAATTAACACTAATCACAAATATAATATGCTCACATATTTAGAAACTATTAATCATGTTCACATATATAAGTTAAACATGTAAATTTGCATATAATTTGAGAATTAAATATTAATTAATCTTACATATCCACATTATCTATGAAATAAGCTCACACATAGAACATCACACATACAAACTAATGCACCAAACAAAGATCACACATAAAGTTCAAATATATGACTTCATGATTTTACCTTATGCGCCGATGAGGAGTGAACGGGGGCGTGGGCGTGGGCGAGGGGCGCCGGCGAGCGGGGGCATGGGCGGGGGCGGCGGTGACGGGAGGGGGCGCGGGCGCGGGCGCGGGCGAGGGGCGCCGGCAACGGGCGAGGGGCGCCAGCGACGGGAGGGGGCGCGGGCGCGGGCGAGGGGCGCAGGCAATGGGGCGGCGGGCGGGGGGCACAGGCGAGGGGCGCCGACGACGAGCGGGGGTGGAGGCGCGGGCGAGGTGCGCCGGCGACGGGGGTGGCGGGTGGGGGCGCGGGCGACGGGGCGGCGGGCGGGGGCACCTGCGACGGGGCGGCGGGCAGGGGCACCGGTGAGGCGGCGGGCTGGCGGTAGCGGCGACGGGCGGGGCGGGCGCGTGGGCTCGGGCGAGAAGTGTCGAGGCGCGTGAGAAGAGAAGAGTCTCGAAGGGTTTAGGCCCCTCTTAAGAGCGTCGGTTCGGCGCTGGCCGATGCTCTTAGAGCCTGAGTGATCCGGGCCCACTTAAGGGTGTCGGTTTTGTCTCGGCCGACGCTCTCAGAGGCTCAGTCAGCCGGGCTTGCTTTGAGTCTCGTGTGGGGCGCTTTTAAGAGCGTCGGTTAGGCCGACGCATTTAATATATGTGTCGGTCCAGCCGACGCATCTATTATGTGTGTCGGTTTCTTCAAGAACACCGACGCCTTTAACTTATGGATGTCAGTTACCTGAAACCGATACCCTTACACGCGTTAAACGTGTAAGGGCCAACACATCTACTAAAACCGACACCCTATTCATCGTTTCCTGTAGTGATGTTCCTTGCGGGGACCTCCTACCCGTTACGGAAGGACCGATTCAACATTTGGTTTTTTTGAAAGGTTGTTGCATACAACATAGTATTGAAGTGTGATTCATTCCACTTCCAAAATGAGTGTATGTGATGTGTTATCCGGGTGTCTACTGATTGCAATCACCGTCCATCGCGGTTATTTGAGTACCGCTTGTTCACTGTGTCATGACGTAGTAAATACTGATGAAGCCAGAAGCATATGATGTATTGAATTATTATTGCTTTGCAACTATGATTGCTATATAATATGCTCACTAAAGTTACTTTTTATGAACCTTTAATCTGCTGCTAATAACATGAAAAATTAGGATCAACATGTAGGCGAGTCATTTACTGCAATATCTCTTCCTATATTAAGTATCCCTGCATGTAGAGTTCCATGTTTAGGTGAGACGGGTAAGCCTTGCTGAGCCTTCGTGCTCACGGTTGCTATATTAAGTTGTTAGCAGGTGATACACAGACGAGGCAATGCCCCCGTTGGGTATACCGCCGAGTGGGAGCCCTGCACGCCGCCGTGATCTGTTGTGTGCTGCTAGTGCGAAGCGTCCTAGGGCATGTACGTCTTTGTTTTTGCATAGCTAGTGCCGAGAGTGTAGCTATGATGTATAGGTTTGTTTCCTACGTTAAGTGTTGTAAAACTTCCGTTGTGTTTAAAAATAAAACACTTGGTTTGTATTTTGTCTCGTTCTTCTCATGTATGCTATTGGGTGTCGCATCGTAGGACACCACCCAATGAGATCCTTGGATGTTGGGACCCCAGTCCTCACGACATCCTTTCCATATTAGTTCACCTGGAGGCAGGATTTCAACCAATGAGATTGTTTCCCGTGTGCCTCTATGTATGGGTGGAAAAATATATCCGACAAATTTTATCGTGTTGGATGCTCAAAGTATTGATCTTATCTTGGGGATATCGTGGATGAGACATTATGGAGCTGTCTTCGATATCGACTCTCGGACTGTTCAAATAAATTCCCTAATATATGGTTCCAACACATTGAATCTTGTGGAGTCATCACAAGAAGTTCCAGCGGTATATAATGTAGAATCCGCCAAGCTTGGTCATATTTCGGTTGTCGGTGAATATCCCGATGTGTTTCCCGACGACTTACCGGGTATGCCACCAGATAGGGACATAGTGTTCAAGATTGAGCTTGTTCCGGGAACCATGCCTATTTCTTGAAGGCTGTACAAAATGGCACCAAATGAATTAGCAGAGTTGAAGGAACATTTGAAGGACCTACTGGACAAAGGTATATTTCACCCAAGATCACCACCTTGAAGCTGCTCCACACTATTTGTGAAGAAGAAAGACGAGACATTCCATCTATGTGTGGATTATCATCCGCTCAACGCCGTGATGATCAAGAACTAGTATCCACTACCGCACATCGACATCTTATTCGATCAACTAGTGGGTGATAAAGTATTCTCAAAGATGGATCTTCGGTCTGGATATCATCAGGTTAAGATCCGAATGGAAGATATTCCGAAGACGGCATTCTCAACGAGATACAGGCTCCATAAATATCTCATCATGTCGTTTGGTCTTACTAAAGCGCCAACTCACTTCATGTATCTCATGAATTATGTGTTCAAGCCGGAGCTGGACAAATTTGTTGCGGTCTTTATCGACGACATTCTAGTTTATTCTAAATCGGAGGAAGAACATGCCAAACACTTGCATATCATGCTCCAATGATTGTGAGATCACAAGCTTTATGAAAAATTCAGCAAGTGCAATTTTTGGATCAACCAAGTGCCATTTCTAGGGCATATTATGTCAACGGAAGGTACCACTGTTGATCCAAGCAAGATTGTACAAGTGCTGAAATGGGAGTCTCCAAAGTCCGTTCATGAGGTTCGCAGCTTCCTCGGATTAGTGTGATATTATCGGAGGTTCATTCCAAGCTTCTCAAAAGTCGCTAAGCCTATGACCAAGCTGCTAAAAAAGGGAAATAAATATATTTGGAGCAAGGCATGTGAGGATGCTTTTCAGACGTTGGTGAAACATCTCACAACAGCCCCAGTGCTAGCTCAGCCGGATACGACCGAATCTTCCAACCTTTATTGTGATGTGTCTGACATTGGTCTTGGCTGCATATTAATGCAAGAGGTACACGTGATCGCATATGGAGCACGACAGCTCCATAATCATAAACAGCACTATCCAACTCACAATCTTGAGCTCGCTGTCGTGGTGCTTGCATTGAAGATGCAGAGACATTATTTACTGGGCAATCTCTTTCATCTCTATACCGATTATAAAAGTTTAAAATATATTTTCACTCAGAAGGACTTGAATATGCGGCCATGGAGATGGTTAGAGCTGATGAAATATTATAATATTGAAATTCACTACCATCACAACAAGGCGAATGTGGTTGCCGATGTGCTAAGCTGCAAGTCACATGCCAACAACTTGTCTATTACTCTGATGGAAGAGGATGAGTCGAGTTTATAATTGGTTCTATATGGAGTGTTATATAATCTTGCTCTCATCCCTACAATACGAGAGGAGATTATGGAAGCTCAGAGAGAAGACAAAGGCATGTGGAACATACGCGAGAGAATGCACAAAGGTGAGATGAAGTGTTTTTGAAAGGTTGATAATGGTATGCTATGGTTTAACAACCGTATCGTGGTACCACATGATATGACACTTAGGAAGAAAATCATGGATGAAGCTCACTTGTCAATGTATTCCATTCATCCTGGCAGCAACAAGGTGTACCAAGATTTAAATACTAAATTTTGGTGGACACGAATGAAAGGGGAAAGAGCTAAATACGTATCCGAATGTGATACGTGTCGGCGTGTTAAAGCTGATAACATGCGGAAGTTAGGGCTGCTGCAACCATTGAAGAATCCCGCATGGAAATGGGAGGATGTGAGTATGAACTTTATTGTCGGTTTACCTCTCACATTCCAGAAGCATGATTCAATTTGGGTGATCGTGGACCGATTAACCAAATCAGCACACTTCATTCTGGTAAATATCGGATTCGATGCCAAGAAGTATGCGGAATTATATATTGCACGGATCTTGTGCTTACATGGAGTCCCGAAGAACATTATTTCAGATCGTGTCGTGCTGTTTGTCGCTCGTTTCTAGGAGCAGCTGCACGCTTCATTGGGAACTAAATTGATTAGAAGATCCACATATCACCCACAAACTGATGGACAAACCGAGAGGGTGAACCAGGTTTTGGAAGACATGTTGAGAGAGTGTGCCATCCACCACGGTAAAATTGGGATGATCATTTACCGTTGGCGGAATTCTCGTACAACAATGGTTATCAAGCGAGTATCAAGATGGCACCGTATGAGGCTCTCTACGGCCGGAGATGTCGCACACCGTGAACTGGTGTGAATCCGGTGAACGGGTGATGTTTGGAATTGATCTCGTTAATGAAACTGAAGAACGAGTTCGGATCATCCAAGCGAACTTGAGGGCTGCTCAAGCATGTCAGAAAAGTTACGCTGAGACATTGGAGAGCACGTTTATCTCCGTGTGTCTCCAATGAAGGGAATTCACCGGTTCGGTGTGAAGGGAAAGATCGCTCCTCGACTTATCGGATCATTTGCTATCACGGAGAAGTGCGGACCCGTAGCCTACCGGCCGGAATTACCGGCGACCCTTGCTGGTGTACATGACGTTTTTCACGTGTCACAGCTCCGGAAATGTCTCAAGTACACCACTGCTGTCCGCAGTGAAGAAATTGAAGAGTTGCAACCGGATCTCACCTTCACGAACATCTGGTTCAGATTATTGACAAAAAGACTCACACCACAAGAAATCGGACTTTGTGCTTCTACAAAGTCTTATGGAGTAACCATACTGCTGAAGAAGCGACATGGGAAAGCAAGGATTATCTCCGACCAAACTATCTGGAATTGCTATCATCATATATCCGGTAACCTTCCTACCTTCATCTCTTTTATTTGTAATCTCGGGATGAGATTCTTTTAAGGGGGAGGGATGTAAAAGACCAAATTTCAAAGTGTAAAGTTCAGTTAGGAGAAATAAAAATTACTTTGAAGATAAGAAATCAAAATGGCAAAGGAAAAATCAAATTAGCTCAAACCCTAAATGAAAGATTTAAAAATTCAGATGTAGCTCCTGCTCAAACGTTGTCAAAATATAAAATGGAGTAGCCCAATAAACTTCTCATAATTCAAAAAGTGTCTTTGTCGATTTTCATAATTTTTAAGTATGTTTATTATTCAATTCAATGGGCACATTGAATTGCCATTGAATTCAAATTTAAATTTAAATTCAACTGAAACATTGTCAAATTGAGATTTTAAATCCAGATTTGGGTTCTGCATATTTAAAATTGAGCTACATCTGAGAATTTTTGACACAATCTGGTGAGGGAATTCATTTACCAGAGAAGAGGATGATTATGGACCGTGTGGGACCTCTTTGTTTCTCTCCCGTGGTGCACAAGCTAGCCACCGGCGACCTCGTTCTGTCTCAGCCAAAATCAAGCCAGAATAAACGGTTCCAATATATTTCCTTTGTCGTCTCTTCATCAACAATCTGTGGCACCACCCTCTGATTGATTTCTGATGCAGATGGAGCTTCCTCGAAGCAGAGCACGGCGATTTGCCAACCGTCATTTTCTCTGTTCATGGTGGCCGCACTCAACTCCAGTGTTGTGCCAGCAGCTGAGGCCTGTCTCGTGCGGTTCCCAAAAACTAAAAAGGTGCGCAAGCGCCAGCTTGTACTTCCAGACGAAGTCTCTCCTCATTTCATCGAGTATAGCATCGGTATTTCCCGTTTCCCCGACTGCAAGTTCATAGGAGTAATGTTAGGTTTCATTTCCAATTTGTTTTCAACGTGAAACCATATTCTAATGAAATTAGATAATATACTCTAAATTCCTGTGCGCACCTCCTCGAAGCATATCCAGAGAAAACCATGGAGAAAATGCCCCATTCAACGTGTTCTTGCGCTGGCGGGCAAAAACCGGCTAGGACACCGTGGAACATTCGGTTAAGACTATTTTAAGAGATTCTTTGATCCATTTTCATGCTGAACATAATTCCAGCTTCTTTTTGAAGAAAACTGCAATGTAAACAAGGCACTAGAGAAGGAGAACCGTGCTCACCGGCGAGCTCTGTGCGCTGTTGCCGTGGGGAGCTAGGCTCTGGCCGATTTGAGCATGATTAGCCCCCACCATCCTCCTCCCCATCCTATTTTACCCTGTGGTGGCGAGTTTCAAGAGGGGCGGATCAATAGAAAGGGCGGGTGGTGACTGCGCCGCCATGTGCTGTCGGGGTGGCCACCAGCGCCACCGGGTGCGTTGGGTGAGAAGACCCCCGGGCGGGCCCATCTGTCTGAGACATTTGCTCCTCAGCCGGATCAGATGTGGTCTCGGGATGTTTCGGGACAACGCACCCGCAACCCTGTGGCCCTAGTTTGCCGAGCGTCGAGTGGCTGTGTCAGCCGTGGACCCCACTGTCAGAATTTAAACTTTTCTTTTTCCTTTTAAATTTACAGATTTTGCCCAAAGTTTGAAAATCCATAGCTCCTACTAGAAGTGTCCAAAAATTACGAAACAAATTTTATTGGATTCCTTTTATCCAGTACATTGCAGTGGTGAAATTAGATTGGTATGAAAATTCCTATGATTTTCTCCAAAAGTCCTTAAAATCAGAACTTTGGAAATTAATTCCAGGAGATCCCCTTTATGGAAATTTCCAATTTTTGCCAGCAAGTCCTCCATAAATCTCTTGATATTCAGTAAAAATTCAGCTTCATTGGACTTTGTTTGGTCAGTCAAACTATGTTGCTTTTCCATATGTCCTTGAAAATTGTAAAAACAACATAAACTTTTTCAGGAAATATTCCCAACTTGTAAAATTCATATCTCCCTCTAGTAAGCTTAGAAAAATGTGAAACCAATTTTTCTGGACTCCATTTGACCAACCCTACATGAAAACATAATATTCTGTATGACAAAACTCCAGTTTTTCTCTGTAAGTTAAGAGAAGGAAAAAGACTTAGGGAATTTTGTAGACCACATTCTTCCATAGAAAAGTCTGAAATTTTACTAGCACTCTCCTTATCACCTCTGTAGAACACTACAGAAATCCTAGATCCAGTATGTGTTATCTTTATCAGATTCTGTCATTAGTAATGTCCACTCACATGAATATTCATATTGAAGATCATAAGGTCATTCTCTAAGTTATCTGTTTCCAATCATCCCTTCAACCAGACTTAAGTTCCAGTAGAGACTCCTCTGTAGTTTCTCTTAGCATGTTAGAATGCTCTTATAACTCATAAAGTATTTCTTCATTACTAAGTTTCATTTCTCATATGTGCATTTCATATCGATAATCCTCGTGAGGACGAAGGACTTCGACAAGGGATATCTATTTGGATGACCAACAGCTGATTATGTTCTCTTCGCTCTGACTTTGATTAAACCGTGGAACCAGGCCAGCCCCAGTTTCCATTTAATAGCTTTTACAACTTTTGCTTTGTATCACATTACGTCTTGTGCATTAAGTGTAGATGATTTGGATTCCCCACTTTCATGAGAAGAACACCCCATGAATTATTTGGGTAGCTGTTAAGTCCTCGTGTAGCTGCTACTATGCTAAATGTTGTATAGAAATCTGGTAGAAGCCGAGTAGTTGGAATCTACTCGCAAAATAGATTTCACCTCACACAGGGTTGATATATGCTAGAGAATGACTTATGGAAATGAATATGAGAACTGGCAGCGGGGTTGGATGTGTAGTCCTGCCTGTGTCGATTGAGGACCGATCCGTGTGCGGTCCTGTTCGGCAGGTTTGAGCTATACCGGATGCATACTAGTATATGGGACCCAGGAAACTGATGTAACTCGTAGACCTTGGTGTGGAAACTTCTACGTTGTCCTTAAATGGAGACACGATGGAATAAAGGTGTAAATCTTCTAGCGGGCAACTTCGATGTGTCCGTATAGAGGACCTTTTGCTTGGGATGGAGAGTTGATTCCATATTAGGGTCTCTTGTGAAAAGTGGCTGCATATGACGGATAGTGAAGCGCACTGAAATGACTTCCTTGCGGGCGTATGTGTCATGCATTCCGGGTTATTATTGATTGCAATCACCGTCGCTCGCGGTTATGGACTGAGTATACTTGTTTGCCGAGTCGTGACGTAGTAAATTAAGAATAATGGAATCATATGAATTGTGCTCTATGCTTAATCATTGTTTACTACTTGTATGCTATAGTTATATTGCTAACTAAATTTATTTTTTATAGAACTGTAAACTGCTGCTAAAATCGAAAAATGAAGGACATACTTTAGGCGAGTTTCTTCTATGCAAATTCAGCTGCCTATGTACTAGATTTTCCAACATGCAGAGTTGCATGTTTAGGTGAGACGGTTAAGTCTTTCTGAGGATTGTACTCACAGTTTGTGGATTAATATGTTTTCCCGGTAACATCGCATATGATGGGTTTTGTAGTGCGGCATCACCCCTCTCGAGTTGTATTGCCGAGTGGAAACCCCATGAACCGCTGCTTTGCTTCGTGTTGCTAGTGCGAGGTATTCTAGGCTGAATACTCTCACATGTGCAATAGCTAGGTTCGAGTGAGTGAATCATGTATCTTCTGCTGCTTATGTACTCCTTATGTACATTATTTTGTGAACTCGAATATCTTATAAAATAAAGCTTTTGTATGTTTCACATATTCTTTTCGTTTGTGTTGTTTGGTGCCGCATCGCACGACACCACCCAATGTGATTCTTGGAATGTCGGGACCCTAGTCTCCACAATGATTGGGAGCACGACTATCATGTTATTTTTGCACTCTGCAGAGGTTGCACCACTTTACCCACAAGTTTGTGATTTCATCACCTTTTGGTGACCGAGGAATCTTAATTGTGCATTCTCACATTTCCGTTGGTGTGTGGCCAAGAGATCACAAAATAGCCTTTACAAAGGGACTACCAGCATGTACATACCAACTGAGGTTGCCTCGGAGCCGATGTCTCGCAACTAAGCACATCCATCCAAGGGCCCCCTCTTGTGCCATTCGGATCCTAGGGCAATCCCTCCACTATTGCCTACCCAACCGACTCCTATCCTCTGTTTCTCCAAATGATTCGAACAATGCTGGCAATACACCTAATTAATTAGCTAAGCCACTCCCATAATGGCCCTGTGGTGGCACTGCCGAATCCTGGGTGGTCGCTCCACGAACGGTCCTTAGATCTAAAGCAAGCAAAACCACCAACCCATTCCACAAACCGGCTTGCTTAGATTCCTAGGTTCCATATTGCTAAGGGTCATTACGATCATCTTACATAGTTCTTGTGATCAAAAGTTCAAAATCAAGTTATATGTTCTTCCCTAACCCAATTAAGCAAAACAAGGCAAAAATGTAAAATACCCTTCCTGATAAGAAAAGTTTAGGCCCGATCTTCCGAAAGGTAATGGATAAGTCAGTTGATGGAGATCTCGATGTTGATGATCTAAGGCTCTCGAGTAGAACACTAACGGCCCTTGCAATCACTACACCACCGCTCCGTTGGTTATCAACCATGCTGCACACGATTTACCTCGCCAAGAAGGCTAATACCTGCAAGTGCAACCGAGAACACAAGCAAGAACAAGGTAGACACGATCTGAAATCGCGAAGTTGGGGTTTCACAAACCGAAGAACGGCGATATTATTGATATAAGCAAAACCCAATTATTCATGGCGGCTACTATGGAGTTTATATAGGTGGGAGGACGTCCAAGGGGGTTTTGGGGTCGTGACCTAACCCTAAGATACGAAAATAATGGACTTAGACTTGATACAAGGCCCAATGGCCCAATACGGTGGTGCAGCACCCTGACAGATTCTGAACTCAACTTTGTTTCGACGATTCCCATCGACTCCAATGGAATTTTGACATGGGACCAGCTCCATTGGAAAGTTTATCCTCTTACCTTTTTGTTCATATGTAGAACATCCAAAACGGAGTTCGTATGCGTCCTGGGCGTCCATTTTAGTGCTTACTGCTCTTGGACTCCGAGTTGGACACGATTTTCAGTTTGGCTCGGTTTCCATCTTCTTTGAACGAATTCTCTGGTCCTCCACGTCCCTAATACTTCCTACAACTACTCCTTGAACCTCTTCATGGATCCTAATCACAATTAAATCATTAGGTAGCAATCTATGCTCAAAAACATATAACGAAACATATAAGAACGAGCTCACCTCTGAAATTAATTGTTGTGTATGAACTCTATTGATTGCATCTTGTATGTTCAATGGAGTGTTGTTTGTATCCATAGAAGTGATGTCCTCATCATCCTCCCCTTCTTGAATTGGAGTCATCCCCGACTGAAGTCCATATCCTCTCATGTGTTGGTCCAAATGTGCAATGCCATCAAATCTTCTTGTATGCATGAATGGAGGAGGCCAAGGTGGTGGACGACATAGTGTGCCATCTTGATCTTGTCCATCAAATAAGAGTGCACATTCACTTTAGCTAGGATCCCAAACAAATAAACATTGTGTCATGTTTGTAGGTGCAATAATAATGTGCATGATCTCATCATTCTCCCCTTCTTTATGACAAGCCGTCCTCGACTTGCTCGTATGTCCGACAAAGAGGCTTGATTTGAAGGTAGAATAAGTGCTGTCCATAATGCACAACCACAGTGAATAATGCTTTTGTTGTCGCTGCTGCAAGGAAAAAATACTAGAAAAACTTGACAAGACATTATTAGTGTTAGTACATTCATTTACTTTACCATGTTGTTGCAGCACAAAAGGAGCTTCCTCATTTGAACATATGTAAACTTTATGCACCATAAACATACCACTATGTTCATATTTGCCTATAGCATGAAAAATATTTCTACTTAACAAAGGCAATTCAGATTGAGAAAATATTATCTTCTCTACGATATCTATATCACAAAGAGTGTCAAATTCAATATAGCCCAAAGTATTTAGAGAAGATAACAATTTCAGCTCATCCCTTTCACATGTAGTTGGAATCAAATGCTTACTTTCAGCACAAGTGAGTGATAAACTATCAAATTCATTTGGTTGTTCTAGCATAGGTACAATATAATTATCAGCACACAACTCTTTTTTGTTGTAAGAATCAGTAGAAAAATCAACTAATGGTAAAGGTGTATTATGAAAAGGTTCATCTTGTTGCTGCTCATCGATAGCATGATTGGTAGCAAAATTCAGCACATTTGAAAATGTCATACCTTGGTTAACTGTAGAGCATTGTCCATTAACACTACTCTCATTTTCAGCAAGAAATTCAAATGCATTATGAGTTGATTTATCAAAAAATTCAGAAGAGTTGTTCAACACCTCACTCTCATTTGCATCTACATTTATTTGTTCATATTGGAGGAGGTACAACAAGAAAATTCTTCTCACTTTCATGTATTTCATCTTTGCAATTAGATACATTAGCAAAAGTTTCTCGCATAAGAATTTTCATATCTTTCCATGTTTGATATTTTTCTTTATCGCTTAAGTTGTCCCACCAAGTTAATGCACAATCACCTAACACACTAGCAATATTTCTAATCTTTCTCCTCTCACACATATGCCATTGTCCAAAAATTTTATCCAACTCTATTTCCCAAGCAATATATTAATCGTAATCAAAACCATCATAAGAAGGAAGAGATGGGAGAATGTAATTACTTCTTGTGGAAGGTGTTGAAAAGGTGGTATGAATGTCATGTGAATCCTTGGTTGATGTTTGATTTTTAGTGAGCAACTCCATCGTCATCTTCATCATGTCAATCATCTCAGCATATAATGCATGATTCTTGCTTTTACCTGACATTGTTAGTAGCAAACAGAAGACAACAAAAAAATATATTATCCCTATCAACTACAAAGTGTAATGGCAAAGTGGAAGTAGAATCACACACTCTCAAGCGTCTTACCACACTCTTACAAGTGTTCTTATCGACACTGCAGGTGGCAAACAGTGGCCGGTATGATGAAACCAATGAAGCGTGGGATGATTGCAAATGTGTATCAATTCTTCTCAAGAGTAAAGTGTAGCTTGGATGGCACTTTATATGTAGCAAGGATTAGCAACAATGAAATCTGATAGTAAAGTTGAATAAGTGTCCAAAGTACTTGTCAAAGTTGCTGGCCTAAATGTGTTCCTAGTAGTTCAAGCAAACAAAACATGAGACAAAACTAGATGATACAAAGGATGCTAGCACTTCTGTTTTTGTTTTTGTTTTTTTTTCTCCTATTTTTGTGAGGCTTTTGTATCTTGTTTTGCACTTGCCTTTTTCTTTTGTATTTCTTTTCTCAGAATGTGCTGCAAAAGGAGAACACAATAAAAACCAATCAAAGATATCTCGTGTGTCTGTCGCAGATTTTCTACTCAATCTTCCAAGGACAAATATGCACACTTAAAGGCTCTAAATAGAAATACTTACAACAGAAAGATTGTATATATATATATATATATATATCTCCTCTTTAATTTCAATATATGGAAGACCTATTTTTGACAAGAACAATAGGAGATATTGTCTCCGAAATACAGACTGTTCAGAAATTCTAGGTCGAGAACAGATTCAGATCTAATGCACTTTTGACCATTATATATCTGTTTACTGGGAACCCTATGAATACGAAAGTTGTAGAAAACTTATTAAGATTTCCAGAAAGTACAAGAACTCCAAAATCCGAGTTCGTATGAGCGAGATATGATGAAAATACCGGACTGGACAGAGATGAATCTAATCTGGACGGGATGACGTGATTCAAGAGGATGAATCAACACAATGCAAAACTCAAACTAAGACCAAAAACACTTTCTAAACCAGAAATATGACTCAACAACGGACACAAACTCAACAAAACTAAACTAAAAACGAAAGTTGCAAAGGCTCAATGGTGGTTTGGACAAAGTAATGAACAGATCTACTAAACTACAAGTTTTTTGTGGCTTTTTTGTGGACTCTAGGTATGAAAAACAAAAATAATGTAATGGATAGATGAATTACCTAACGGGTAACTTGGAAATCTGATACCAATTGATAAGAAAAGTTTAGGCCCGATCTTCCGAGAGGTAATGAATAAGTCGATTGATAGAGATCTCGACGTTGATGATCCGAGGCTCTTGAGTAGAACACGAACAGCCCCTGCAATCACTACACCACCGCTCCGTTGGTTATCAACCGTGCTGCACACGATTGACCTCGCCAAGAAGGCTAATCCGTGCAAGTGCAACTGAGAACACAAGCAAGAACAAGGTAGACACGATCTGAAATCGCGAAGTTGGGGTTTCACAAACTGAAGAACGGTGATATTAATGATCTAAGCAAAATCCAATTGTTCATGACGGCTACTATGGAGTATATATATGTGAGAGGACGTCCAGGGGGGTTTTGGGGTCGTGACCAAACCCTAAGATACAAAAATAATGGACTTAGATCTGATAGAATGCCCAATGGCCCAATACAGTGGTGCAACACCCTGACAGATTCTGAACTCAATTTTGTTTCGACGATTCCTGTGGACTCCGAATGTATTTTGACATGTTACCAGCGCCATTGGAAAGTTTATCCTATCCCCTTTCTGTGCATATGTAGAACCTCCAAAACGGAGTTCGTATGCGTCCTGGGCGTCCGTTTTAGTGCGTACTGCTCTTGGACTCCGAGTTGGACACAATTTTTAGTTTGGCTCGGTTTCCACCTTCTTTGAACGAATTCTCTGGTCCTCCACGTCCCTAATACTTCCTCCAACTACTCCTTGAACCTCTTCATGGATCCTAATCACAATTAAATCATTAGGTAGCAATCTATGCTCAAAAACATATAAAGAAACATATAAGAACGACCTCACCTCTGAAATTAATTGTTTTGTATGAACTCTATTGATTGCATCTTGTATGTTCAATGGAGTGTTGTTTGTATCCATAGAAGTGATGTCCTCATCACTTCCCAACTCTCTTCATTACATCCTAAGCAACAAGGCAAGACATACAAGTCTAGTAAACTCCTATTCATGGGTTTTCCCGTCAATTTGACACGAGCATGCAAGTTCAAAATAAAACATTTCAAAACAGGATCAAAATGTCCAGGGGCACTCGCCTTGATCTGGTGTCTGGTTTGGATCAAGTGCTTCGAAGTTCTGGTGTCGAAGATCCTCGTATGAACCCTCTTGAGCATGTCCTTCTACTCGTGGAGACGCACATACAAAGCAAACAATGCAATCATTATAATGCTAACATATTAATCAATATGCCATGAAGTGTCGAAGATCCTCATATGAATTCAATGTTTTTTTGTGTAACAAATGATATTAATTCACTACTATTGTTTACTAACTAGGTTTTAGGTGTTCAAGTCAGTTTCAGGCCATTTCCATTTTTTTTTAAGTTCTGGGGTTGCTAGAATTTACATAACGGATTAGTACGCACTTGGGCCGGACAAGTCTACGCTGGCCGGATTGGTCCGCACTAGGACCGGACAAGGCCGTGGCAGTCCAAAGAAGCGTGATATTTTCGGCTAGGGTCTGGTGTGTTCCGAGTAGTGGAGTAAATTTGTCATGAAAACTGAACCTACAGTAATTACCTTGGGTGCAACGGCTCAACGACCGTGGAGGGAACGTGGCTTGTATCTCCGCGTCTAGGTTTGTTGATGACGAGATGGCGGTGTTGATGTATTAAAAAATGATGACTACGAGGTGTTGATGAAAAACAACACAACAACGACGGTCTTGCTAGCTTCTCCTTCCTCTTCCTCCCTCCTTCCTGTTATTTCCTTCTTCTCCATCCTTACAGCTAGGACCCTTCCTTTCGAACAGTGGCTCGTGGTGCAATGCAGGGCTGTGGGGTTTTATCAACGTTGGCAGGGGTTATAGTAGGGATGTGGTTCCTTATATAGGGGCAAGGGGTGGGGTTGGGATGGAATCCCAATGGGACTCGGAGGGGACAGGTGTGGGGTCATGGTGGTGTCCCACTCGAACTCTACTGGGGTGGGGCACGATGTTTTTATGTTGCTTTCCTTTTATTCCTCAAGAAACCATCGTGGTCAAATTTTTAATCCGAATCAAAACCCTAGGGACCGTACTAGTTCGTAAAAGACTGGAGAAGTCCGTTCTTGTACATAAAGGTACATTGGACTTGTCTCGGGTTGATGCCAGAAAAATCTGCTAACTTCTAGTGAGGTGGCTCGGATTGTATGGGGGTTTTCGGACAAATCCGAAGTGGTAAAATAACATATAAAAGACTAGTCCATGGTGGCAATGAACAAGTCCGTGATGGGAAAAATCCAATTTAATCAGTGCAGTTGAGGCATACCGAACTAGTCTGTTATTTGGCCGGACAAGTCCGTTGCTTGACTCAATTTCACTTGTATTTCTACTTTTAATTCTTTTATTCCTGTTCCCTTTTGGGTTGCTTTATGTTTTCCATGCATGTTTATGAATGCAATTCATGATGATGAAAATGAGGGTGTTACAAACCTACCCCTTTAAAATGAATCTCGCCTTCAAGATTCATCACAGTGGAGAAGAAGAGGTAAGGGAATTCTCTCTTGAGGTCATCTTCTCACTCGCATGTAGCCTCAACTTCTGTATGATGGCCCCATTGTACTTTGAACTAGCAAACTACCTTGTTCCTTGTGACTGTTTCCTTCGTACCTAGGATTTTGACAGGTTGCTTGGCATAGGTCAAATTTTCCTGAAGTTCTAACTCATCCATCGATACTTGCTCTTCCTGCACCCTTAGGTACTTCTTGAGTTGAGACATGTGGAACACGTCGTGTACATCGGAGAGGTGTGGCGGCATCTCCAGTTGATATGCTACCTCTCTCCGCTTGTCCAAAATCTTAAATCGTTGTTGACGGTCCTTACGTGCCATATTTAGACCGTCAATTCACCTCATAATGTGCACAAGAGAGAAACACAACATAGTGGTAGGGTTAAAAACTAACCAATTCCAGAAACGTTGGTGTTTATTTGTATGCAGGTGAATTTTTAGATCCAAAATACCAAGACATGCAGGGGGTAATCTATAAAATTGGATTTTGACGAATCAGGCAACGCCACGTGTCATCACATGAATCAAATGGACCACAAACAAAAGTATCCGAGGCCATCCAACGGTGTAGCACCCATATCAGTCAATGGGACCCACCTGGAGGTCACCTCGAGGAAGCACACAAGAAATGGTCAACTTTTCTGTTCGACCGAGTAGGGGGTTCGACCGAACCCTTCCTGGCGCCAAACCAGTCAGCTTCCACGTGTCGACTCCCTGTGATGCCGTGACCACGATGAAGACTTATTCGTGCGCATTTTGTGGCGAGAACCGACCCTTCTTCCCCCCAGAAATAGAACCCCACACCTCACTTCACACACACACACACCAATAGTTGAGAATAAAATACCACTCCAAAGGTTTAGAGTACTCCTAAAGGCTACCAATTAGAAGCAGAGTGTGGTGAGAGTTTAGGAGAAGGAGGCTTAGGCTTGTCAAGTCCCTCTTCTACACTTGTATCCCTGCAAAGGTGTACTCAAATCAAGTAAGCCCTTTGTGAATTCAATTCAAGTTTGATTCTCAATTCATAGTAGATTGCACAAGTAGTTACTTGTGGGTTCATTGCTTTAACTTATTAGAGGCTCTAGTTGTAGCTTTGTGTTCGAAACAACTAGAGTTGTGATTTAGAACGTAAGCGTGGTGCTTAGGTTAGAAATCACTAGTGAATATCTCGTAGACCAACGGATTGAAGAGGTAGGCAGTAGGTAGTGACAGCCCTACCTGTCCTTTGTAATCCTCCACATTCGTCTATGCCATAGGCTCTTGACGGGATTCGTCCTAGTATTGCTAGGGGTAAACCCGTGCTCGAAGCAAGCAGCTACTGCAAATTCTATTGAATTATAATCAATACTTTGAATTCCTCTCTCTTCCTTGCCTACAAAACAACTTTGTGTCCTTGGGTGAATTAGTTCGTAAGATTACACACACGTTCCTTAGATTCGATACCCTTGAATACTCTCTTAAGGGGAAGTGGTACACGATAGTTTCCGTGCGCTTGCGGATTTTTACTATGATGTAAGAAATGTCAACAAGCATTTCTGATGCCGTTGCCGGGGAACGGTTGCTATTAATCTTCAAACCTTGTTCACCCTCGTATCTATCTTCTTATCTTATCTTTTCTTACCACCAACACATATGTGGAGTAGCCCATCATTCTTTCATATTCTGCCCCAAAGGGCAAGTTTTGTGAGCCACCACCTTCGACGGAATCCATTTTTTCTACCAGATATGAAATTTGCCCTGGCTTTATAGGAATGGTTCGGGAGCAATCCTTCTTAGGAACGGATTGTGAAAACCCTTACCACCATCTAAGAGAGTTTGAACAATTGCATTCATGCCTTCTAATCAAAGGTATGACACAAGAAACTCTCAAATGGAAGTTGTTTCCTTTTTCCCTCAAGGAAAAAGCCAAACAATGGTATGAACAACGTTGGGAAGACAAACGGAAATTGGAACGAGTTATGAGACTGACTTTGTCTTGCTTTCTTTCCAATTGCCCGAATTGTTTCCTTACGGAAGGAAGTACTATGCTTCTAGCAGATGGAAAACAAATCCATACGTGCAGCTTGGGATAGATTTTCTCTTTTGAGAAATTCTGGCCCAGATTTGTCTATCCTTGATCCGTTGCTTTTGCAACACTTCTATATGGGATTGAACAAAGAGTCTGCTCTACATCTTGACATTACGGCAGGAGGATCTTTCCTCCATAAGACATCGGAAAAAGGCAAGTATCTTACAGACCGAGTTCTATAAAATTCTTCCTTCATTATGGGTCTTAGTGAGCCCCTTCAAGAGGAAGTAGTGTCAGGATTCGAGGATAAATCCATGGACAAGGAAGAACCTATCTCTTGTGTATCCCAAACCTTGCCGGAGGAATCCTCTCGCGAACCCAAAACTATAAAGGAAGAAGACATTCAACCTTCAACGTTTCCCTTCTACTTCGAGGAAGAGATATTTGAAGATTTTGGAAATACCTCGAAGTACTATTGTCATAGGAAACCATCATTGCCATTAACTCCACTTGACCCAACTGATGGAGTGTTCATCCAACAGATGGTCAAGGAGTTAACCTCTATTCTAAGCAGGGAATGGACTGCAGAAGTTGAGCAGTCAACCGAAATTCTTAGGATGAACTCACGTTTGGCAACTATTCTATGCTTTATTATAGGGACACCAATGAAGGTCCTATACAACCCCACTGTTGGAGCAAATCTCATTTCCGATTCTTGTGCTCTCACCGTTCTAGGCGATGTACCATTGGCGCCAACATGTAAATCTTTCAGAAAATAGCCTTGAAGGATTCGAGATTTGACAATAGGTGTCTCTAAGTGCAGGATCAAAGAGCACGTGAAAAGCTACCAGAGGGTGGTGAATGGTAGATTTAAAATCTAACGCAGCGGAAACAATTAAGTCTCAACCCCTTCGGTAGAAAAATGATATGTAAAAGAAATCGTTTGTGAGAATAATCTAAACGTGTTTCACCATGACAAAAGTGATAGATATCAGAGAGAATCAAGTCACAAAGACGACACAACAAGAATCACTCAAATCCATCGAGAGAAACTCAAGTTACGTTTGAAAGATCGAACAAATGTCAATCTGTCCTACCCGAGAAAAACAGTTCTGGAATGCTGCAAAGAAACTCGTGTAGATCAGAAACCACAAATCCAATAACTGTGCAATTTTTACAGATAATAGATAATCAAGTTGTGAAGATAACCCAAAAAGAATCACGTCAATTGGATCTGTAAAACTCGAGTTATGATAAAACCACCAAAACAAGGTAGTGCTGTACAGAAACTCGATGAGAAAAACTAGTCTGGAACAAGTCGGACGAACAAGGCACAAAAGTTCCTTTCAACTATGAATTTTATTCAATATAACATAAGAGGAACAGCCCCAAAGTCGTGCACCACGAGCTTTGGCCTCCCTTGCTTATATTACCAGCCCTTAGGCCAACCCAATCTCAACTAGGACTCTAATCCTACTCAAAACACGAATCAAAACTTTCCATAACTGCTTAGGCTCTTCTATACACAGTTAGAAGCAATCTTAAGACTTCCAAACACATTAGGAACGTATCCCACATTCCTAAAACAACCCAAATTCGTGACCCACACGAAATCCTATCATAACCAACTCAAAACTTTCCATATTTGAGTCAAACCCGACTCAGCCGCAGCCTGAGTCCATAACCTAGTCGGTTGGACCTTTCCGACCAATTCTTTATGTCCATATCTCTTCATCACGCCTTGGAACCATGCAGCCACGTCCATGCACTCCTTGCACACATGCAAACATCTTCCAACGACATCCACGATACCTTCATATGCATGTTCTTGATTCAAATATGCTGCACGACCTCCCGATCAACTCAACCATAGTTCCTCCCGAACTTGGTTGTTGAACCTCATCTTTTCCCTAAGACTAGTTCAATGGATCCCATCACCAGCCATGTCTTGAACTCAAGCAACACCTGCACATGAATAACCAACCAATACTTCCGAGCATAAGTCCTCGACTTGACTCTCATTAGTTCCAAAACTACAACATCTTACGTGAGCACTTCACAAAAACATGTTACAAACCATAGCGAAATGACATCAACCATATCAACAAAAACGCACCAAAAACTAAGCAAATGAATACTTATCTTTCCAACAATGTAAAGCAAGTTCGAAACATTTCACAGTAAAAGCAGGAACATTGCGGTCAAGCTCCGAATCTTGCCAAAACTAACCGGAGCTTGAGACGGAGCTTACCAAAGCTAGTAAAACCTAGCGCCAAAGCTTACCAAAGCTAGTACAACCTAGCGCCGGAGCTTACCAAAGCTAGTACAACCTAGCGCCAGAGCTACAGAAACATGTCGGAGCTAACCAACAGAAGTCGGACCTAGCAAAAACATATCAGAGCTTAACAAAGACATGCCAGAGCTATAAAAGACAAGCCGGAGCTATCAAAGACATGCCAGAGCTAACAAAGACATGCCGGAGCTAAAGTCGGACCTTGCTAAAAAGATGTTATGGCATTATTCAAAACTTTTATTATCAAAGCCAATGTATTCAGCACACATAGGTCTCACAATCTCTCCCTTGATGAATGCATTGGCAAAACCATTTAAAATCCGAACATTGACATGAAAAGTTTTGAGAACAATTTCTCCCCCTGAGAAGAATCGTGCCAAAAACAATTGTGAATATGTGCAATGTGTAATCAATTTCTCCCCCTTGCATACTTATCTTTAGAAATTCACATATTATCTCTCCCCTTTGACAATGTATTCAACAAGGTTGAAAAGAGAAATTTTAATTGTTATGAGCATATTATAATATATACATATAAAACAAAGCTCATCCAAGTCAAACTATCAAGTAACTTACACTATCACATCAATGAGATACATAAAGTAGTGTAAGCCATGCTAGAGATCAAATGTAATCTTCAATTTAAGCAAGTAATGATCTCACAAACTTAACTATTTCAATACCTGAAAGCATGACACTTGTTGCTGCATTTTATTATTTTTCAAAGTACAAATTTTGATCATGTGATATTTGCAAGAGATTATATGCACATCTGCCTTATTCTAACTAACCAAGCCAAGCCTGTGTCACTTGACAATCAGAAGCTTAAGGACATGATTTTAGCCATACACAACTTCTTCCAAGTTCATATCTAAGTGCAATGATAAGCCATCTGAAAAGAAGAAGTGTGAAGCATGCATATTCTATTGATCTTTTCCCAACTTATATTTGTTCATAAAAACTCAACATGTGAGTTCATTACTTGATTAGTTCTTTATGATTAAAAGCACTTGTGAGCATGCAACAAGTTCAAAACAGCAAGAAAGTTCGACCACGACCAGAGTTAGTGTAAGTAATTATTCCAATTACTAGACATGGCAAAAACTACAAAATGCATAACACGAGTAATGTAGTAAGAACTTTCAGCATGTAAAAGGAATCACAAAGTCATATATGTATGAAATACTATGCTCATATTATTTTAATTTCAGATTCATACATAGACTTCTCATGTTTGAAAACTCCCCCTCAATCTAAGCCATGAGGATGCATAACCCCTATTTCACTACGAATGTAACAAAAATGAGTGAAATCCAAAGGTTTTGTAAAAATGTCAGCCAATTGCTGTTCGATATCTACATGGTGAAGCACAATGTTTCCTTTTTCAACATTATCACGGAGAAAGTGATTTCTAATGTCAATGTTCTTAGTTCTAAAATGTTGCACAGGGTTTTTAGCAATGCAAATGGCAATAGTGTTATCACAAAACAATGGAACACTATCTAGATCAACTCCATAGTCCTTAAGTGTTTGAACAATCCAAAGAATTTGTGAGCAAGCACTAGCAGCAGCTACATATTTTGATTCGACTGTGGATTGTGAAACTGAGTTTTGTTTTCTAGAGGACCAATCAACTAGTGAATTACCAAGAAAATGACAAGCACCGGAAGTACTTTTCCTATCAATCCTACAACCTCCAAAATCAGCATCGGAAAAATCTTTCAAAATAACGGTTGAGGATGAAGGAAGAAAAATGCCAAATTCTTAAGTTCCATGTAAGTACTTGAGAATCCTTTTGATGGCTTGACGATGTGAAGCACGTGGGGAGGCTTGAAAATGTGCACAAAGACATAAGCTGAATTGTATGTCTGGTCTTGATGCCGTGAAGTAAAAAAGTGATCCGATCATGCTTCTATATTCTTTTTGATCCACGGGTTCATCATCTTCATCAAGTTCAAGTGTTGTTGCTGTTCCCATTGGTGTCTGAAAAGGCTTGCTTTTGTCCATGTTGAAGCGCCTTAGGAGGTCTTTTGTATACTTCGTTTGATGCACAAAGGTACCCTCCTTGGTTTGCTTGATTTGCAGCCCCAAAAAGTACGTGAGTTCTCCCATCATACTCATCTCAAATTATGAACTCATCATAACTGAAAACTTGGACACAAGATCATGAGAAGCACAACCAAAGATAATATCATCCACATACACTTGAACGAATAATGAATCATTGCCATGCTTAAGCACAAAAAGAGTTTTATCAACCTTGCCCATGGTAAACCCCTTTTCAAGTAAGAATGTTTTTAACCTATCATACCATGCTCTAGGGGCTTGTTTGAGACCGTACAAGGCTTTGGACAGTTTGTAAACATAATTAGGAAAATCTGAATTTTTAAAACCCGGTGCTTGTTTGACATAAACCTCCTCATCTATGTAGCCATTAAGAAAAGCACTTTTGACATCCATTTGATATAGCTTAAAACCTTTAGATGCAGAAAAAGATAACAAAATTCTTATGGCTTCTAATCTAGCAACAGGAGCAAAAGTTTCATCAAAATCTAGACCTTCAACTTGAGTGAAACATTGGGCAACCAACCTAGACTTATTCCTAATCACAATCCCATCCTCACTTTGTTTATTTTTAAACACCCATTTAGTTCTAATTAAAGTATGACCTTGAGGTGGAGGTACAAGTTTCCAAATATTATTTCTTTCAAAATTTCCTAACTCTTCTTGCTTGGCAATAATCCAAGATTTGTTAGTGAGTGCGTGTGATATATCTTTGAGTTCAAAAGAAGCAACAAAAGCAGAATGAGCATGAGAGTTTGGATTGCAAAACATGGACCGTGTGACTTGTTTGTGCAAGCTTCCAATAATTTGTTGTGGAGGATGAATTTTGAGAACCCGGAGGGGAGTGGACACTTCACAAGCTTCTTCTTCTTCATGTTCATCACAAATCGATGAGCTTGTGACTTGAGGAGGATCTGGACCAGCAGTGGTGGTTGTTGGTGCTGGCTGTGAATCAAAATAAGGTGCTGGAACAATGTCATTAGCTGCTGAATTTTCGGGCAGCAACACCACTTCTTCCTCATCTTCAATGAAAATGCTCTCCCCCTGCAGATATAGATCTGGACCTGTAATGTTTGAGCTAGTACCTATTCTAGCTTCATCAAAAGACACCTCACAAGTCTCCACAATTTTGTTAGTGTCAAGTAAAAGCACACGGTAGCCTCTAGTATGAGATGGATAACCAAGAAACATGCTATCAATGGATCTAGGTTCAAATTTCTCAAGATTACCATGTTTCATAACAAATCATTTGCAACCAAAGACCCGAAAGTGTGTAACACTAGTCCTATGTCCAAACCGGAGCTCATATGGTGTTTTACCTAGCCTAGCGCGCAAGAAAACACGATTTGAGACATAACAAGCAGTTGCAATTGAAATTGCATCAGCTCAGAATTTCCTAGGAGTTTGATATTCATCAAGCATAGTCCTAGCCATCTCAACTATGGTTTTGTTCTTTCTTTCTACAACACCGTTTTGTTGAGGTACATATAATGAAGAAAATTGATGATCTATTCCATTTTCAGCACAAAAGTGATCAAAAGATTGATTTTTAAATTTAGTTCCATTATCACTTCTAATTGCTATTAAAGATCCTGGGTGATCAATTGATAATCTAAAAAATAAAGTTCTAAAGTGACTAAAAGCTTCATTCTTAGATGCCATTAAGTAAACCCAAGAGTATCTACAATAATCATCAACAATCACAAGAACATACCATTTACCTCCGAAGGATTGAACACGTGAAGGTCCTACAGTGTCAAGGTGCAAATGTTGACCCGATTCAGTTGTCATGATCATTGTGAGAGGAGTATGTGAACCTGCAATCATCTTAGCATGTCTACAAGATAAGCACACAATTTCTTTGTCCCCTTTAAGCTTAGGCAGCCCACGTAAGCGATCAAGAGCACTAACACACGTTAGATGATCAAAGCCTACGTGACCAAGTCTACGATGCCAAAAATATAAGTCATTTGAATCATTAGCAACTAGACACCTATGCTTAGAGGAAGACATATCAAAATCAGCTTTAAAAACCCTTCCAAATCGTGACATGTTAAAAATAAGCTCACTGTTTGAATTTACAACTTTGCAGCATTTTTTAGTGAAAATAATTTCCAGATTTTCATCTAGCAGTTGTGAAACAGAAAGCAAGTTGTATTTCAAATTTTTGACAAGTGCCACATCTTTCAAAGTGTAGTGATCATATACCATAACCGAACCCTTAGCAATTATAGGAGTTGAAGAATTATCAGCAAAAGTAACATTCTCTACACGTGACACAAAAGAGAGGGAGGAGAACCATTCTTTGTTATCGATCATGTGGCGTGAGCAACCTGAATCCACAATCCAAATGTTCTCCTTCCTCAAGCGTGTAACCTACATAGAAGCACAATACGTCGATGACTCAATATTGGGGTTAGTCAAAAGGCATTTAGGAATCCAGTGCCGAGTCACACGTCGTCTAGAAGGAATAACATGCGAAAGATGAGATAAAGCAGCAGGTTTATGAGCCAAAGCTTTAGGATTTTTGTATCCAACTACTGTCCTACGAGATGTTACATGTTTAGCACAAAAAACAGTAGGTTTGGAACCAACCTTTGCATGTTTTCGACTCATTTCAGCAGATTGAATGTTCCTATCATTCGTTTTAGCAAGTGCAGCAAATTTTGCATGAAAGTTATGAGATCTAGCAATCATTCTTTCGTTTTTCTGTTGTTTAGCTAGTCTATAACAAAAATCTATGACATGACCATCTCTACCACAGTAGGTACAATGAAATTTAACTTTGTGTTCATCTCTAGATGAGCAAGCAACATTTTTATTTGAAACCGAATGAGACAACACTCCTTCAGATTTGAAAACCACTTCTTTTTGTTTAGGAACTGTTTGAATCAAACCACTTCCTAATGAATTTACAATTTTAGGTGGATGTGCCTTAGCATGAGTATGAGAGTCAAAACCTAAACCAGTATTATCATTGCAAGACTTGGAAGAATTCAGTAGCAAGTTTAGGTTCTTATTCCCATTACAAAACCAATCTAATGTTCTGCATGTTATCAAGTTTATTGGACAGATCAAGGAAATTTTCACATGAATTTTTTCCTTTTAATTTGCAATTGGAACAAAATTTAACTTCATGAGAATGTAAAGCATTGTTCAATATTGAAATTTCATTCATAGCATCTTGTAGTTTCTTATCAAGATCATCACAAGTAGAACAATGCAAATCAAATGTAGAACAGCTAGCATCTTTCAAGTTTTTATCATTAAGTGCAGCAAGCTCTCTATTTTTTTTCAATTTCTAACTCAAGTTTATCAAGTGTGGAGGTGTGCGCACTTATTAATGAGGACAATTGTTCAAATATTAAATCACATGAGGGACATGCATCATCACTAGGAATCAAAGTTTTTAAACGATTGATTTCATATTCTAGTGATTCAATTTTAGCAGCACTATCCCTAAGCTTTTTACCCCTTTTCTTAACTATAATAGTGGCACGAGAAATAGCATCACACATTTCTTCGCAAGTAGGACATACCTCTTCATTGTCGCTGTTGTGTTCAACATCCTCCATACTTGATCTTGATTTGCCTGCCATGAAGCACTAGTTTGCCAAATCATCTTCATCTTCATCACTTCCAATGTCCACATCGCTTGAGCCAAGTAATTGAAGTGCGGTGATGAAGCAGTTTATCATATTGCATCCTATAGTACCCTTCTTTTTATTGTTGGAGTTTCCAGAGGTGGTCTTGACCTTGTTCTGCTTTTCCTCATGGGTAGAAGGAACTGAAAGATTAGGGCATTCAGTACAAAAGTGTCCTGTCTTACCACATTCAAAACAGCGCTGAGGTCCGGAGCTTCCTCTCCTTCTAGTTCTTACATTTTGCAATGCTTTTGAGAATCTAGTAGAGATGAGTGCTAAATCCTCTTCTGGAAATTCCTCGATCTGTTCAAGGCTTAGAGAGGACAAAAAAGTAAGTGTACCACAAGATGAATATTGATCGGAGCTAGGCATGTCACATTGAGAAACAAAAGCAATAGACTTGATGGGGTTCTTACGTGATATTATGTCAATTTCATGAGTTTTTAACTTGCAATATAGCACAACTAAAGTAAGTGTACTCATGACAGTAGATTCACGAATAGATGTGACTTTTATCTCCCAAATTGACATATCTAATGCACTTAACAATTGCCTAGCATTTTCAACATATGAAAAATTAACATTTACACTACGCAAGTTGCTGAGAATTTTGTTAAAGCGAGCAAAAAGGTCATCAATAGAATCACCGGGTTGCATCTCGAAAAACATGTATTCTTTCTTGAACATGTCTTGCCTTACCTCCTTGATTGTGTTGGATCCTTCGTGGTAGTCACAAAGTGCTTTCCACACATCGTACGCAGATCGGAGGTGTGCAACATGATCAAAGTCGCTTTGAGTTAATCCTTGTATGATCAAGTTCCGAGCCTTGTTAATGTTGTTGACATCTCTCATATTTGTAGCTGTAACTTGATCATTTGATGGCACTTCATAAGGCTTGTATACCTTCTCCCATATTGCAAAGCCTTGAGCCTGGATAAAATCTTCCATACGTGCCTTCCAAACCTGAAAATCAATACCACTAAAGACACAAGGTTTTGTGGAGTATTTCTCCATGATGATTAGTCAAAAACACGTGCAAATCACAAATATTAGAGCACCGTGGCTCCGATACCAATTGTAGGATCGAAGTGCATGTGAAAATCTACCAGAGGGGGGGGGGGTGAATGGTAGATTTAAAACTTTTTCAGCGGAAGCAATGAAATCCCAACCTCTTCGGCAGAAAAACGATCTATTAATGAAATCATGTGTGAGAATAATATAAACGTGTTTCACCATGACAAAAGTGATATATATCAGAGAGAATCAAGTCACGAAGACGACATAACAAGAATCACTCAAATCCGTCGAGAGAAACTCAAGTTACGTTTGAAAGATCGAACAATGGTCAATCTGTCGTACCCGAGAAAAACAGTTCTGTAACACTGCAAAGAAACTCGTGTACATCATAAACCACAAATCCAATGACCTTGAAATTTCGAATGATGATAGATAATCAAGTTGTGAAGACAACGCAAAAAGAATTACGCCAATTGGATCTTTAAAACTCGAGTTATGATAAAACCACGCAAACAAGGTAGTGCTGTGCAGAAACTCGAAGAGAAAAACTTGTCTGGAACAAGTCGGACGAACAAGACACAAAAGTTCCTTTCAACTACGAATTTTATTCAATAGAACACATGAGGAACAACCCCAAAGTCGTGCACCACGAGCTCTGGCCTCCCTTGCATATATAACCAGCCCTTAGGCCAACCCAATCTCATCTAGGACTCTAATCCTACTCAAAATACGAATCAAAACTTTTCATAACTGCTTAAGACTCTTCTATACACAGATAGAAGCAATCTTAAGACATCCAAACACATTAGGAACATATCCCACATTCCTAAAACAACCCAAATTCATGACGCACATGAAATACTATCATAACCAACTCAAAACTTTCCATATTTGAGTCAAACCCGACTCAGCCCCATTCTGAGTCCATAACCTAGTCGGTTGGATCTTTCCGACCAATTCTTTACGTCCACATCTCTTCATCACGCCTTGGAACCATGCAGCCACGTCCATGCACTCCTTGCACACGTGCAAACATCTTCCAACGACGTCCACGATACCTTCATATGCATTGTTCTTAATTCAAATATGCTGCGCGACCTCCCGATCATCTCAACCACAGTTCCTCTCGAACTTGGTTGTTAAACCTCATCTTTTCCCTAAGACTAGTTCAATGGATCCCGTCACCAGCCATGTCTTGAACTCAAGCAACACCTGCACATGAATAAACAACCAATACTTCCGAGCACAAGTCCTCGACTTGACTCTCGTTAGTTCTGAAACTACAACATCTTACGTGAGCACTTCACATAAGCATGTTGCAAACCATAGAAAAATGATATCAACCATATCAACCAAAACGCACCAAAAACTAAGCAAATGAATACTAAGCAATCTTTCCAACAATGTAAAGCAAGTTCGAAACATTTCACAGTAAAAGCAGGAACATTGAGATCAAGCTCCGAATCTTGCCAAAACTAACCGGAGCTTGAGACGGAGCTTACCAAAGCTAGTACAACCTAGCACCGGAGCTTACCAAAGCTAGTACGACCTAGCGCCAAAGCTACAAAAACATGTCAGAGCTAACCAACATAAGTCGGACCTAGCAAAAACATATCGGAGCTTAACAAAGACATGCCAGAGCTATAAAAGACAAGCCGAAGCTATCAAAGACAAGCCGGAGCTAACAAAGATATGCCAGAGCTAAAGTCGGACCTTGCGAAAAAGATGTTATGGCATCATTCAAAACTTTTATTATCAAAGCTAATGTATTCAGCACACATAGGTCTCACAATCTCCCCCTTGATGAATGCATTGGCAACACCATTTAAAATCCGAACATTGACATGAAAAGTTTTGAGAACAATTTCTCCCCCTGAGAAGAATCGTGCCAAAAACAATTGTGAATATGTGCAATGTGTAATCAATTTCTCCCCTTGCATACTTATCTTTAGAAATTCACATATTATCTCTCCCCTTTGACAATGTATTCATCAAGGTTGAAAAGAGAAATTTTAATTGTTATGAGCATATTATAATATATACATATAAAACAAAGCTCACCAAGTCATACTATCAAGTAACTTACACTATCACATCAATGAGATACATAAAGTAGTGTAAGCCATGCTAGAGATCAAATGTAATTTTCAATTTAAGCAAGTCATGATCTCACAAACTTAACTATTTCAAGACCTGAAAGCATGACACTTGTTGCTGCATTTTATTATTTTTCAAAGTACAAATTTTGATCACATGATATTTGCAAGAGATTATATGTGCATCTGCCTTATTCTAACCAACCAAGCCAAGCATATGTCACTTGACAATTAAAAGCTTAAGGACATGATTTTAGTCATACACAACTTCTTCCAAGTTCATATATAAGTGCAATGATAAGCCATCTCAAAAGAAGAAGTTTGAAGCATGCATATTCTCTTGATCTTTTCTCAACTTATATTTGTTCATAAAAACTCAACACGTGAGTTCATTACTTGATTAATTCTTTATGATTAAAAGCACTTGTGAGCATGCAACAAGTTCAAAACAGCAAGAAAGTTCGACCATGACTAGATTTAGTGTAAGTAATTATTACAATTACTAGACATGACAAAAACTACAAAATGTATAACACAAGTAATGTAGTAAGAACTTTCAGCATGTAAAAGGAATCACAAAGTCATATATGTATGAAATACTATGCTCATATTATTTTAATTTCAGATTCACACATAGACTTCTCAAGTTTGAAAACTCCCCCTCAGTTTAAGCCATGAGGATGCATAACCCCTATTTCACAACGAATGTAACAAAAACGAGTGAAATCCAAAGGTTTTGTAATAATGTCTTGTTTCATATCTACATGGTGAAGCACAATGTTTCCTTTTTCAACATTATCACGGAGAAAGTGATTTCTAATGTCAATGTGCTTAGTTCTAGAATGTTGCACGGGGTTTTTAGCAATGCAAATGGCACTAGTGTTATCACAAAACAATGGAACACTATCTAGATCAACCCCATAGTCCTTAAGTGTTTGAACAATCCAAATAATTTGTGAGCAAGCACTAGCAGCAGCTACATATTTAGATTCGACTGTGGATTGTGCAACTGATGTTTTCTAGAGGACCAATCAACTAGTGAATTACCAAGAAAATGACAAGCACCGGAAGTACTTTTCCTATCAATCCTACAACACCAAAATCAGCATCGGAAAAAGCTTTCAAAGTAACGGTTGAGGAAGAAGGAAGAAAAATGCCAAATTCTTGAGTTCCATGTAAGTACCTGAGAATCCTTTTGATGGCTTGACGATGTGAAGCACGTGGGGAGGCTTGAAAACATGCACAAAGACATGCACTGAATTGTATGTCTGGTCTTGATGCCGTGAAGTACAAAAGTGATCCGATCAAGCTTTTATATTCTTTTTGATCCATGGGTTCACCATCTTCATCAAGTTCAAGTGTTGTTGCTGTTCCCATTGGTTTCTGAAAAGGCTTTCTTTTGTCCATGTTGAAGCGCCTTATGAGGTCTTTTGTATACTTCGTTTGATGCACAAAGGTACCCTCCTTGGTTTGCTTGATTTGCAGCCCCAAAAAGTACGTGAGTTCTCCCATCATACTCATCTCAAATTCTGAACTCATCATAGCTGAAAACTTGGACACAAGATCATGAGAAGCACAACCAAAGATAATATCATCCACATAAACTTGAACGAATAATGAGTCATTGCCATGCTTAAGCACAAAAAGAGTTTTATCAACCTTGCCCATGGTAAACCCCTTTTCAAGTAAGAATGTTTTTAACCTATCATACCATGCTCTAGGGGCTTGTTTGAGACCGTACAAGGCTTTGGACAGTTTGTAAACATAATTAGGAAAATCTGAATTTTCAAAACCCGGTGGTTGTTGACATAAACCTCCTCATCTATGTAGCCATTAAGAAAAGCACTTTTGACATCCATTTGATATAGCTTAAAACCTTTAGATGCAGAAAAAGATAACAAAATTCTCATGGCTTCTAATCTAGCAACAGGAGCAAAAGTTTCATCAAAATCTAGACCTTCAACTTGAGTGAAACCTTGGGCAACCAACCTAGCCTTATTCTTAATCACAACCCCATCCTCACTTTGTTTATTTTTAAACACCCATTTAGTTCTAATTAAAGTATGACCTTGAGGTGGAGGTACAAGTTTCCAAATATTATTTCTTTCAAAATTTCCTAACTCTTCTTGCATGGCAATAATCCAAGATTTGTTAGTGAGTGCGTGTGATATATCTTTGAGTTCAAAAGAAGCAACAAAAGCAGAATGAGCATGAGAGTTTGGATCGCAAAACTTGGACCCTGTGACTCATTTGTGCAAGCTTCCAATAATTTGTTGTGGAGGATGAATTTTGGAACCCGGAGGGGAGTGGACACTTCACAAGCTTCTTCTTCTTCATGTTCATCACAAATCGATGAGCTTGTGACTTGAGGAGGATCTGGACCAGCAATGGTGGTCGTCGGTGCTGGCTGTGAATCAAAATCAAGAGCTGGAACATTGTCATTAGCTGCTGAATTTTCGGGCAGCAGCACCACTTCTTCCTCATCTTCGATGAAAATGCTCTCCCCCTGCAGATATAGATCTGGACCTGTAATGTTTGAGCTAGTACCTGTTCTAGCTTCATCAAAATACACCTCACAAGTCTCCACAATTTTGTTAGTGTCAAGTAAAAGCACACGGTAGCCTCTAGTATGAGATGGATAACCAAGAAACATGCTATCAATGGATCCAGGTTCAAATTTCTCGATATTACCATGTTTCTTAACAAAGCATTTGCATCCAAAGACCCGAAAGTGTGTAACACTAGGCATATGTCCAAACCGGAGCTCATATGGTGTTTTACCTAGCTTAGCGCACAAGAAAACACGATTTGAGACACAACAAGCAGTTGCAATTGCAATTGCATCAGCCCAGAATTTCCTAGGAGTTTGATATTCATCAAGCATAGTCCTAGCCATCTCAACTAAGGTTCTGTTCTTTCTTTCTACAACACCATTTTGTTGAGGTACATATGATGAAGAAAATTGATGATCTATTCCATTTTCAGCACAAAAGTGATCAAAAGATTGATTTTTAAATTCAGTTCTATTATCACTTCTAATTACTATTAAAGATCCTAGGTGATCAATTGATAATCTAAAAATAAAGTTCTAAAGTGACTAAAAGCTTCATTCTTAGATGCCATAAAGTAGACCCAAGAGTATATAGAATAATCATCAACAATCACAAGAACATACCATTTACCTCCGAAGGATTGAACACGTGAAGGTCCTACAGTGTCAAGGTGCAAAAGTTGACCCGATTTAGTTGTCATGATCATTGTGAGAGGAGTATGTGAACCTGCAACCATCTTAGCATGTCTACATGAAGAGCACACAATTTCTTTGTCCCCTTTAAGCTTAGGCAGCCCACGTATGCGATCAAGAGCACTAACACACGTTAGATGATCAAAGCCTACGTGACCAAGTCTACGATGCCAAAAATATAAGTCCATTGAATCATTAGCAACTAGACACCTATGCTTAGAGGAAGACATATCAAAATCAGCTTTAAAAACTCTTCCAAATCGTGACATGTTAAAAATAAGCTCACTATTTGAATTTAAAACTTTGCAGCATTTTTTAGTGAAAATAATTTCCAGATTTTCATCTAGTAGTTGTGAAACAGAAAGCAAGTTGTATTTCAAATTTTTGACAAGTGCCACATCTTTCAAAGTGTAGAGATCATATACCATAACCGAACCCTTAGCAATTATAGGAGTTGAAGAATTATCGGCAAAAGTAACATTCTCTACACGTGACACAAAAGAGAGGGAGGAGAACCATTCTTTGTTATCGATCATGTGGCGTGAGCAACCTGAATCCACAATCCAAATGTTCTCCTTCCTCAAGCGTGTAACCTACATAGAAGCACAATACGCCAATGACTCAATATTGGGATTAGTCAAAAGGCATTTAGGAATCCAGTGCCGAGTCACAAGTCGTCCAGCAGGAATAACACGCGAAAGCTGAGATAAAGCAGCAGGTTTATGAGCCAAAGCTTTAGGATTTTTGTATCCAACTACTGTCCTATGAGATGTTACATGTTTATCACAAAAAACAGTAGGTTTGGAAGCAACCTTTGCATGTTTTCGACTCATTTCAGCACATTGAATGTTCCTATCCTTCGCTTTAGCAAGTGCAGCAAATTTTGCATGAAAGTTATGAGATCTAGCAATCATTCTTTCCTTTTTCTATTGTTTAGCTAGTCTATAACAAAAATATATGACATGACCATCTCTACCACAGTAGGTACAATGAAATTTAACTTTGTGTTCATGTCTAGATGAGCAAGCAACATTTTTATTTGAAACCGAATGAGACAACACTCCTGCGGATTTGAAAACCACTTCTTTTTGTTTAGGAACTGTTTGAATCAAACCACTTCCTAATGAATTTACAATTTTAGGTGGATGTGCCTTAGCATGAGTATGAGAGTCAAAACCTAAACCAGTTTTATCATTGCAAGACTTGGAAGAATTTAGCAGCAAGTTTAGGTTCTTATTCCCATTACAAAACCAATCTAATGTTCTGCATGTTATCAAGTTTATTGGACAGATCAAGGCAATTTTCACGTGAAGTTTTTCCTTTTAATTTGAAATTGGAACAAAATTTAACTTCATCAGAATGTAAAGCATTGTTCGATATAGAAATTTCATTCATAGCATCTTGTAGTTTCTTATCAAGATCATCACAAGTAGAACAATGCAAATCAAATGTAGAACAGCTAGCATCTTTCAAGTTTTTATCATTAAGTGCAGCAAGCTCTCTATTTTTTTCAATTTCTAACTCAAGTTTATCAAGTGTGGAGGTGTGCGCACTTCTTAATGAGGACAATTGTTCATATATTAAATCACATGAGGGACATGCATCATCACTAGGAATCAAAGTTTTTAAACGGTTGATTTCAGATTCTAGAGATTCAATTTTAGCAGCACTATCCCTAAGCTTTTTACCCCTTTTCTTAACTATAATAGTGGCACGAGAGATAGCATCACACATTTCTTCGCAAGTAGGACATACCTCTTCATTGTCGCTGTTGTGTTCAGCGTCCTCCATACTTGATCTTGATTTGCCTGCCATGAAGCACTAGTTTGCCAAATCATCATCTTCGTCACTTCCAATGTCCACATCGCTTGAGCCAAGTTATTGAAGTGCGGTGATGAAGCAGTTTATCATCTTGCGTCCTATAGTACCCTTCTTTTTCTTGTTGGAGTTTCCAAAGGTGGTCTTGACCTTGTTCTGCTTTTCCTCATGGGTAGAAGGAACTGAAAGATTAGGGCATTCATTACAAAAGTGTCCTATCTTACCACATTCAAAATAGCGCTGAGGTCCGGAGCTTCCTCTCCTTCTAGTTCTTACATTTTGCAATGCTTTTGAGAATCTAGTAGAGATGAGTGCTAAATCCTCTTATGGAAATTCCTTGATCTGTTCAAGGGTTAGAGAGGACAACAAAGTAAGTGTACCACAAGATGAAGATTGACCGGAGCTAGGCATGTCACATTGAGAAACAAAAGCAATAGACTTGATGAGGTTCTTACGTGATATTATGTCAACTTCATGTGTTTTTAACTTGCAATATAGCACATCTAAAGTAAGTGTACTCATGATAGTAGATTCACGAATAGATGTGACTTTCATCTCCCAAATTGACATATCTAATGCACTTAACAATTGCCTAGCATTTCTAACATCTGAAAAATTAACATTTACACTACGCAAGTTGCTGAGAATTTTATTAAAGCGAGCAAAAAGGTCATCAATAGACTCACCGGGTTGCATCTCGAAACGCATGTATTCTTTCTTGAACATGTCTTGCCTTACCTACTTGATCGTGTTTGATCCTTCGTGGTAGTCACAAAGTGCTTTCCACACATCGTATGCAGATCGGAGGTGTGCAACACGATCAAAGTCGCTTTGAGTTAATCCTTGTATGATCAAGTTCCGAGCCTTGTTGTTGTTGTTGACATCTCTCATATTTGTAGCTGTAACTTGATCATTTGATGGCACTTCATAAGGCTTGTATACCTTCTCCCATATTGCAAAGCCTTGAGCCTGGATAAAAGCTTCCATATGTGCCTTCCAAACCTGAAAATCAATACCACTAAAGACACAAGGTTTTGCGGAGTATTTCTACATGATGATTAGTCAAAAACACGTGCAAATAACAAAGATTAGAGCACCGTGGCTCTGATACCAATTGTAGGATCAAAGTGCATGTGAAAATCTACCAGAGGGGGGGGGGTGAATGGTAGATTTAAAATTTTTTCAGCGGAAGCAATGAAATCCCAACCTCTTCGGCAAAAAAACGATCTGTTAATGAAATCGTGTGTGAGAATAATCTAAACGTGTTTCACCGTGACAAAAGTGATAGATATCAGAGAGAATCAAGTCACGAAGACGACACAACAAGAATCACTCAAATCCGTCAAGGGAAACTAAAGTCGTACCTTGCTAAAAAGATGTTATGGCATCATTCAAAACTTTTATTATCAAAGCTAATGTATTCAGCACACATAGGTCTCACACTAAGACACAAGAAATTGAGGCAATCCTAGATTTCCATGTGCCCCAAATTCAAGATTTCGACATTATGATTGGGATACCCATTGAGAAATTTCTCATGGAAATTCCCTTGAAAGGAAGCCTCAATATCAAACTTGGACGGAGGAAATTCTCTATTCCTATCCTACGTTCCAAGAACACATCCGCAAAATCTCCCATCCAAGATGAGCCTTTAGAGGAGGTTAGAACTCTTTCAATTCTTAGCACCCCCTAAAATTGAAGAAGAATATTTCATCCAAGAGGAGGATGAATTTCAGGGGCAATTGAATTGCCAAAAGAAGAGTTCTTTCGAAAACCTCCCATTGAGTTAAAAATTCTACCTCCAGGCCTACGTTATGCCTTTCTAAATGGCGAATTGGAAGCCCCTGTCGCCATAAGTGACAAGATTTTATATGATGAGACACTCAAACTCATTGCCATGCTAGAAAAGCATAGAGCTGTTTTTGGCTATTCATTAGAGGATCTCAAGGGGATTAGTACAGCGTTATGAGCCCATCGCATTCCCATTGACCCCGAGAGTGTCCCTTCAAGGGAACCTCAAGGGTGATTGAATAATGCGATGCGGGAAGTTGTCAAGAAGAAAGTCTTGAAACTTTTGCATGCCGGGATTATCTACCCTATTCCTCATAGTGAATGGGTCAGCCTTGTTCAAGTAGTGCCTAAGAAGGGAGTTATGACGGTCTTTCAAAATGAAATGAATGAATTATTTCCACAACAAACCGTCACGGGTACGAGGATGTGCATTGATTACCAAAAACTCAATAAGGATACAAGGAAGGATCATTTTCCACTGCCCTTCATCGATGAGATGTTAGAGAGGTTAGCAAAGCACTCCCACTTTTGTTTCCTTGATCGGTATTCGGGTTATCAAAAAATCCCAATCCATCCTGACGATCAGAGTAAGAACACATTCACATGTCCCTATGGAACTTATGCCTACTGGCGTATGTCCTTTGGACTGTGTAATGCTCCTGCCTCTTTTCAAAGATGCCTGATGTCTATTTTTTCGACATGATTGAGGAAATTATGGAAATTTTTATGGACGATTTGTCCGTTTATGGGAAAACTTTCGATCATTGTCTAGAAAATTTAGACAAGGTCTTTCAAAGATGCTAAGAGAAGGACCTCACACTTAATTGGAAAAAGTGCCATTTCATTGTCCATGAAGGCATCATTCTTGGACACTTAATTTCCAAGAGAGGGATAGATGTGGACAAAGCAAAGATTGAAGCCATTGAAAAACTTCCACCTCCTATCAATGTTAAGGGAATCCGCAGCTTTTTAGGTCATGCGGGGTTCTATCAGCGATTCATAAAAGACTTCTCAAAAGTTGCTAGACCTCTAACTAACCTATTAGCTAAGGAAGCTCCCTTGGATTTCCATGATGAATGCCTTAAATCATTTGAAACACTCAAAAAGGCACTCATCTCAACCCCAATCATTCAACCACTCGATTGGACGCTGCTATTCGAAATCATGTGTGATGCTAGTGATTATGCTGTTGGTGCGGTCCTAGGCCAAACCAAAGATAAAAAGCATCATGCAATAGACTACGCTAGCAAAACTCTGAGCTCAACTCAATTATGCCACAACTGGAAAAGAGCTCTTGGTTGTAGTTTTTGCTATCAATAAGTTTAGGTCCTATTTGGTTGGAGCCAAGGTCATAGTCTATATAGACCATGCTGCCTTGAATTATTTGCTCACCAAAAAGGATGCTAAACCAAGGCTAATCCATTGGAGTCTTCTACTCCAAGAGTTTGACTTAGAAATCAAGGATAAGAAGGGAGTAGAGAATTTCGTGGCAGATCATCTCTCATGTATGGAAGTCACCCCAACCATGGACATTCCTATCAATGACTTCTTACGAGATGATATACTTCCCAAGGTGGCTGAATCTAGCCCTTGTTACGTAGATATCGTGAACTTCAAGGTCACAGGATAAGTACCACCAGGGGAAAACAAAAAGAAACTCATCTATGAGAGTGGTAGACACCTTTGGGATGACCAATACCTCTATCAAGTTTGTGCCGATGGCCTTCATCGACGGTGCATCCCATCAATTGAAGCCACCAAGATTATTGAGAAATGCCATGCTAGCCCCTATGGTGACCATTACGGTGTTTACCGTACCCAGGCAAAGATCTTGCAAAGTGGATTCTAATGGCCTTCTATGTATGAAGATACAAAAGAATTCATTCACAGATGTTGAAAATGCCAAAAGCATGGAGGAATCTCAGCTCGCAATGCGATGCCCCTAACCTATAATCTCCTGGTGGAATTATTTGATGTGTGGGGTATTGATTTCATGGGACCTTTCCCTAGGTCCTATGATTGCGAGTACATTCTGGTGGTTGTAGATTATGTGTTAAAGTGGGTAGAAGCTTTGCCTTGCAAGAATGCTGATTCCAAGAAAGCTAGGAAAATGTTCCATGAGATCATTTTCCCACGCTTTGGCACTCCCCATATGGTCATAAGTGATGGAGGGTCTCATTTCATAGATAAGACCTTCCGGAAATTTTTGAGGGAGCTTGGTGTCCAGCATAACATTTCTACCCCATACCACCCACAAACAAGTGCTCAGGGAGAAACATCTAATAAGAAAATTAAGAATATTCTGCAAAAGACCATCTTGGAAATGGGAACATGATGGAAACATAAGCTACCCGACGCGCTGTTGGCATATCGTACTGCCTACAAAACTCCCATCGGCCTCCTTTCCAACTTGTCTATGGGGAGACTTGTCATCTTCCTGTAGAGTTGGAACATAGAGCCTATTGGGCCATCAAGCGGTGGAACATGGACCTTCACAAAGCAGGAAAACACCGATTGAAGCAAGTTTTTGAGTTGGAAGAATGGAGAGATAAGGCGTACCATAGTGCCAAAATTTACAAGGAAAGAACTAAAAGGTGGCACGATAAGAAGATTACGCCTAAAGAGTTCAAACCTGGAGATAAAGTTCTACTCTTCAATTCTAGGGATAAACTCTTTAGACATGGGAAACTTAGAAGTAAATGGGAAGGACCGTTCACTGTAGTAGAAGCCTCATCTCGTGGAGCAATCACACTCCAAGGTGATGATGATCAGCTACTTAAAATGAATGGGCATCGACTCAAATTATTTCTTGAATCCCAAGAGGAGGAGGCGGAAAAGGAAATTGACGTGATAAATCTTATTGGTTTTCACGATGTTTCTTTAAATTATCTCTAAATTCTCCGTGTCCAATTAATGGCCCCATTTAATTATTCATCTATGAGTCCCATTAAGCCAACCCACAAAAACATAGCCTGAACGGAGCCAGGAAGGGTTCGGACGAGACCTCCCCCTTGCGACGTCAGCTTTATGTTTTCTCATGTAGACTCTCCCGACGTATCCCAACAAGACTCTTGGTGCTATCGTGCTGTCCCCACTTATATATTGACAGGAATAGAGAGGAGAAACTTGCACCATCCAGAAAAACCCATCTCCTGTTCCTCCCATCCAAGTCATGGCCGACAAGAAAATTGTGCCTCATCCCCACTCTAGCTCAACTTTCAACCTGAGCGGAGACATCACGCCGGCCAATGACATGTCCCCCCTTGCTTTGGAGTCCATCATGGCATTAGATGCCGTAACTCTCGCCATGATCCTGCCACCGATGATGACTCCGCACGGGCGTAGCACCACACCTCATGGTGCTGCACGATCGCTCTCCCCTCAGATGACACACATGAAGTTGACGATGCTTGCACGTCGTCCGACTATGACTGACCTTAATGTCAGTCAAGACTCATCTTTTTCCTGAAAAATATGAGTCTCTCTGTAGGATCGAAGATCATGTGTAAAGCTACCCGAAGGGGGGTGAATGGTAGATTAAAACTCTTTAGCGGAAGAAACAAAACTCCCCTCAGCAGAAAACCGATCTGTTAAAGAAACCGTGTGTGCGACTAATCTAAACGTGTTCAACTGTGATAAAAATAGTATAGATTGTATAGAATCAAGTCACGAATACGTCACAGCAAGAATCACGAAAATATGTCAAGAGAAACTCAAGTTACGATCGAAAGATCGAACAATGGTCAAATCTGTCCTACTCGAAAAAACAGTTCTGAAACACTACAAATAAACTCGTGTAGATCAGAAACCACAAATCCAATGACCGTGAAATTTTTACAGATGATAGAAAATTAAGTTGTGGAGACAACCAAAGATCAATCACATCAATCAGGCATTCATCAACACACTTTGATTCTAACTAAATTCTAACTAAATGCTCATATACATATGAGGCATTCATCAAATTATGAACACACATTGATTCAAAAAAATTTAAAAAAATCTGAAAAAATTCATAGAGGTTGGTATGATGATTAAAAATGTCCACTGAAAAAATAAATGAAAAAAGCATTATATTCATCAAGATATAAAAATGAAAAATAGCATTTGTTGTATGTTTTTTATGTTCTGACCAATTTCAAAGGATTTATGAAGTGAAATTTAATGGTAACCATTACTTATCAATAATATTATAGGAAAGTGGATTTTTGCCTTTTTAAAGGACCACATTTAATCAAGAATATTAATTAAGAATAAGTAAATATCTTCACAGGCGGTTGGTACTTACCAACCGTCTGAGAAGATGTTTATCTCAAGCGGGTATTACTTACAAATCGTCTGAGATAATTCTCGATACTGTTCTTCAGTTTCCTTATCCATTGCTTCTTTTTTATTTAGATTCCAATATAAATACTCAAACATGTTTAGATTCTGCAAATTGTGTCCAAATTCGATTATTCTTTCTTCTACATTTGTATAAAATTAACATCTACCACCTGAACAAAATATTTTAAAAACTTCTATAGCTGACATTGTAATGTTTTGGTAAATATTAAATTAATTTCCAATAACATATTATTCACATTTGTGTATCTCATAAAAAAAAGTTTCTTCAATCAAAATTGTTGGTATGGACATATATGTATAATTTATACATGTATGAATTTTTTTAATTTTTTTAAAAGCATTCCAACATGTCAAACTTCAAACTATCCACCATTCTAACTAAATGCTCATATACATATGAGGCATTCATCAAATTATGAACACACATTGATTCAAAAAATATAAAAAAATCTGAAAAAAATCATAGAGGTTGGTATGATGATTAAAAATGTCCACTGAAGAAATAAATGAAAAAAGCATTATATTCATCAAGATAGAAAAATGAAAAATAGCATTTGTTGTATGTTTTTTATGTTCTGACCAATTTCAAAGGATTTATGAAGTGAAATTTAATGGTAACCTTTACTTATCAATAATATTACAAGAAAGTGGATTTTTGCCTTTTTAAAGGACCACATTTAATCAAGAATATTAATTAAGAAGAAGTAAATATCTTCACAGGCGGTTGGTACTTACCAACTGTCTGAGAAGATGTTTATCTCAGGCGGGTATTACTTACCAACCGTCTGAGATAATTCCCGATACTGTTCTTCAGTTTTCTTATCCCTTGCTTCTTTTTTATTTAGATTCCAATATAAATACTCAAACATGTTTAGATTCTGCAAATTGTGTCCAAATTCGATGATTCTTTCTTCTACATTTGTATAAAATTAACATCTACCACCTGAACAAAATATTTTTAAAACCTGTATAGCTGACATTGTAATGTTTTGGTAAATATCAAAATAATTTCTACTCACATATTATTAACATTTGTGTATCTCATAAAAAAAAGTTCCTTGAATCAAAATTGTTGGTATGGACATATATGTATAATCTATACATGTATGAATTTTTTTAAAAGCATTCCAACTTGTCAAACTTCAAACTATCCACCATTCTAACTAAATGCTCATATACATATGAGGCATTCATCAAATTATGAACACACATTGATTCAAATTTTTTTTAAAAAATCTGAAAAAATTCATAGAGGTTGGTATGATGATTAAAAATGTCCACTGGAAAAATAAATGAAAAAAGCATTATATTCATCAAGATAGAAAAATGGAAAATAGCATTTGTTGTATGTTTTTTATGTTCTGACGAATTTCAAAGGATTTATGAAGTGAAATTTAATGGTAACCTTTACTTATCAATAATATTACAAGAAAGTGGATTTTTGCCTTAAAGGACCACATTTAATCAATAATATTAATTAAGAAGAAATAAATATCTTCACAAGCGGTTGGTACTTACCAACCGTCTGAGAAGATGTTTATCTCAGGCGGGTATTACTTACCAACCGTCTGAGATAATCTTCTTCTGAGACATGTTTTAATTAACGATGAACACACTAAACATTCATTTACACAAGATGCACAATATTTACACAAGAACACACAAGAATACACAAGATACACAAGTAATATTCAATCACATAGATGAACAAAGATAGATTTCATTCATTAACAATATTTACAAAACAGAAGCAACTAAAAACAACAAAGTGAAAAACTAATTAAATCCTACTCCTACTCCTACTCCTACTCCTCTTCCTCCTCCTCCTCGTCCTCCAGCGGCGACTCCGACACCGGTGCAACAGGAGGCAGGGCCGGCTGCACCGGCTGCACCGGCGGTGCAACCCCGAGGTTGCTAGCCGTCGCCTTCACCAGCATTCTACGGCCCTCGGGGCCAAGAACCTGGGCCATCGTCGCGAACAGAATGTCGAGACGATCAGCCACCCCCGTGAGGGCGTAGAGGTAGTGGCCCATGGTACCCATTCCAGGATTCTCTGGAAGGGTACCCAGCCCCAAGGCACTCATGGCGCGAGACGTATTGTTGTACGCCTCTCGCGCCATGAGGAGGCGCTGCTCGGTGTTGATCTTCTCGGGGGAGCTGCAACAGAGTTTCTTGCAAGGTGGCTCCCTCGGAGGGCTTGGCGGCGGAAGGTCGGTCATAGTGGTGTTGGGTCATCAGAGCGGAGGAAGACGAAGAAAACAAGAGGATTCAAAGTGAGCGATGCGCTTGTGGAGAACTAACGGGTGATAGTGCGTCTTTAAGGCCGTGCGGAGTGGAAGATGGAGCAGTTGGTTTACCGCGCATTGAAAGGTCGCGCCTCGGGGAAAAGAAAGGTCGCACACGGTCGTCGACACGTCTTCATAGACGGTTGGTGAGGGGTCTTTATGTAGGCGTTCATCAAATTATGAACACATATTAATTAAGAAGAAGTAAATATCTTCACAGGCCCATGTTTATCTCAGGCGGGTGTTACTAACCAACCGTCTGAGATAATTGTATCTTGTCAGGCGGTTGGTAAGTAAAACCCGCCTGAGGTAACAATCTTCTCAGGCGATCGGTACTTGAAATCCGCCTGAGAAAATGGGAGTCTATATATACCCCTCGGCAGCGTTGGAAAAACCTAACCCGGGCGAAACACTTAGACACCGTTAGGCTGCCAAAATTTTGTTTGCCGCCAAGAGTTCGCCCTCGTCAGTTCCAGGTACGCCACCGAGCTTCGCCGTCGCCGAGCTTCGCCGTCGCCGCCGAGCTTCGCCCTCGTCACTTCCAGGTACGTCGAGCGAAGCCATTGCCGTCATTGCCGAGCTTCAAGGTAAACCCTAAACCCTTCGACCTTCCATCCTCCTTCGCCGTGCCGCATCCCTCCCCTTCCTCGCCGCCGCCTTGCATATCCTTTGTTAGGGTTTGGGAATTGGAAAATGGTAGGCATCCTTGGTTAGGGTTCGGTGGAATTCGAAAAACTGTCAAGTTCGGTGGCATCTTTGGTTAGGGTTCGGTGGGTAGGCATCCTTGGGTTGTTGGTGTACTTCCATCAATTCTACGCAGTAGCAGTTCCAGCAACACGTACAATAAACATATATGTATCTTATCCTTTGGAGAATGATATATTACTATGTTGAATAATTCTTGCTGATAGTGTAGCTATTATATGACTATGAGTTTGTTTATTGAATAGCTTATTTAATCATGATGATGTGAAGAATTACAGAAGGATTGCATGCGTTAAAACAATTATGTATCTCAGCTTAATATTAAAGCATTTCACAGGGAAAAAGTTTATGTACCCATTTATGATTTGTTAGCACCATTTGTATCAAACTAGATATATTGGGACTTCATTTTTGTTGGATGATCTTGGTATCTGGTCCACCCAGTAGAGGAGTCAAACTTGGACTTTGGACAATGTTGCGGAAACACCAGTCTAGGGTTATATGATTGTTCTAGATAAAGCAGATTTCATCCTTAACGATATTAGTAGAGTCCTACTCTGAATAGAGTTAGGAGTCAGATTCAGTTTAGGAACCAGTCCTAGTCCTAGTACGAATTGAGTTACAATCCATATAGGATTTGGAGTCACATGAAGGGGGATTTCAAAAACAAGCCCCCAACCCCTCGACCTGGTTAATCCCATCCTATCAGAAATATTCCACCAAAGGTTTCATATGCCCAGACTTGATCAAGTCACCTAAACCTCGTGAACCTCTATAACTCACCATGTTTATCACTATAGGAGGTGCCGACTTCCCTGTGCTGTTTTCTAAACAGCCAGGACAATAGACCATCCCAGAAATCCTTGGTGCCATCATATGTGGGGTACGTAATGCCTTTCATGATGGCTGAACCTGCTGCCATGATGAGCCCATTTGGTGCGGCCGGGCACACCGGGATTAGATTTTGGCGAATGTTTCCGGATTCCTGATTCGTTTGAGAATATGGGTCTTTTATCTTTTCTTACCGTGCAAATCCCATGGTTGTAGACATGATCGCTGAAAAAGAGTGTCTCTTATCGCCTGCAACTACTCTGAACGAAGCTAGCCTATTTAGAATAAAAAGATAAAATTGCCATTACTGGTGATCAACTTTAACATGCTTGTCACCCTCGCAATGTATAGGAACCTTTTGGTCAGTCGCCTTAAACCCTAAAATGCCTTATCAAATCCTAGAATGCTTCCATCTTTTTCTTCATGCAACACTTCTTGTAGAGTTAATATGCCATTTATTAGATTTTTGTCGTATTAGATCTAGCATGGAAAGCCCTAAGAAGACTGGTCCTGGTAGTAACAACAAAGAAGACAATATGGAGTTTACTAACTCCAGCAGTTCAGGCTCCTATCACAGTCCATCGGATCCTTTTCCGAATATAAAAAATAAAAAGACTTCAGTGGTTCTAGACCCGGAATATGATCCTCCCGACGAGGTATGGATCACAAATCTTAACTTCAGCAGTTCAAGTTAATGTTGGTTGTCAAGTATACAAAGTCTTATAATTTTTTTCTACCTAGATTAATCGCTAAGACAATGAGGTGACATCGGCTCCTAAAACCGCAGAAGGTTCTCCAATGGATGAATCCTCAGCTTCAGTCAAGCGGAAACGAGGGCAACGAGGTCCCAATAAGGGTCCATTGGACCGAATCATGTACATAACAAGGCTCGGTCCAGGTGGGCTTCCCCAAGAACCACTGGATTCAGTTACCAAGTACCGTAATGCATGCGGTTTTCTTGTTAGGGAGGATGTGCCGATCACAACCGAGAATTTGAGAAAATTACCCGAGCAGACCAAGAATGAGTTGTGGGAAAAGATAAAGAAACAATTCAAGTTCCCGAAAGGCACAGAAGAAGCTCTAAAGAAAGCAACATTGGTCTCTTGCGGCAAGAAGTTTCGATGCTGGAAGAGTGAAATGAATGCTTATGTTAAGGCCGATAAGGTCCCTAGCCCGAGGAAGATGGGAAAACTCACACAAGCTCAGTGGCAAGAGTTTGTTCGTCAAAAGAGCACACCTGATGCTAAAGCTCTAAGTGCAACTAGGTCAGAGCTTGCAAAAAAGAACAAATACCATCATCGCTTTGGGTCTGCCGGATATGCCCTCAAAGTCCAGAAATGGAATAAGATATTAGACGAAATTAACAGTAAGGGCAATCCTCACCCATTAGAAGGGTGCGATGAGCGAACCCAACGCTGGGTCTTTGCTCGGTCAGGTTTGACCAGCGAGGGCAAACTTGAAAAGCCCGGCTCTCTGAATGAAGTAGAGGATAAAATGAAAGAAGTAATTGAAAAGCAACAGAAGGGTCTCTTCAAGCCGAAGAGGGAGAATGACCAACTTACCGCTATCTTAGGAAACCCTGAACACAGCGGACGGGTTCGAGCGGTCTCTTCTCAAATGTCTTGGCTAGATGGTTTCCCTAAAGATAAAGACACATATAGAAGACGTTAGGAGTTTAAGAAAACACTTGATGAAATGATTGCTCAAAAGGTCAAAGAAAATATGCAAGAAATAATGGAACAACTTAGACAATCAGGACAATTAGTGGCACCAAGTACAGTGATGGTTCCGGTGCAAAAGGAGCAATTAGTATCTCCAACTTCCTACCCTAGAAGCGTTGGTTCCGTGCCAGGCTCAGGGTCAACCCATAAGTTCCCTGTCGATGATATTGCTAACGACAGATCTTGTCGTCTTCTTGTCCCGATAGGCAGGGCAGGGAACAAAACGAAACAGGTTGCCGCTGCTATGGCAAAGCCTGATCGTGACTTCAACGGGAATCCACTTCTGTTGTATTATGTTGTGGTGCAAGTTCTTCATATCATTGATAATGATTATGAAGATTATGAAATAGACCACGTCACACCTGAGGGGATCGCGACTCTGGGGCAGGCTATCAACCAATTAATCCTTTGGCACCGACGCGATATCGTGTTGGACGATGAGCCAATTTCTAGCCCCGTCGCATCTCCAAATACTGCAACCCCATCTTCTAAGGCGAAACTGCATGAAGAAGATCCACTCCCAGTCCGAGAAGATCCACTCCCCCTATGTCTCAGCAAGGATGATATCCAAGAGCAACAAGTTGGACAACAGCTTCAAGCAGTACCAGAGCAAGCTGTTGCTAGTAAAGAGCAACCAGTTGAGCAACAGCTTGAAGTAGTACTAGAGCCAACTGCTGGGAGTAAAGAGCAATTAGTTGAACAACATGTTCAACAACAAGCCAGTGTCCAACTTCCGACAACTACTCCTCGATCATCAGTGCCTATTAAAGTTAGCTCATATGAAATTAATAAACCTTCATCAGAAGTGTCAAAGTATTTGGAAGCTATGAAGGAAAATGTTAGAAAATCGAGTGCATCTCGTTCTTCTCATGAGCCATCATTAGGATATATCGAGGAGTGGGAAGAAGACGGTGTCATGTATAATCGGCGGACGGCTTTAGTTAAACCAGGAGTTCCAATATACAAGCTTGAGGATGTTCCTCCTGAATTTAAGAATGGGAAGCCGTTCATGACATCCGTACAACTTAGCAAACAACCCGTCCAGCTCAGAAGAATGCATGAGTGGTACATCACTGCCAGCACAAAATATGGTCTTAATTGCATCATATTTTGTATTCCAAAAGAAGCATTCTGGAGCACTGGAGTAGATAGACGAGTCATTTTATTTGAAGAGTTGCATGCCCTTTTCCATCGGGGCATGCTCAAAATCAACCTGCTGCTCGTCTGGTGCTTGTAAGTGCTCTAATATTTTGTATTTGCTTTTCTTACTACATGCATACGCATTTCATGAGATTATAACAATTCTGGACTTCTTCAATAGGATGCAATACATGGATAATGAAAAGTTGGAGCACAAGACAGGTGTCCTTGACCCTACTAGGATTGCAAAGTTGCTATTCGATGTCCAGGCGAATCGAGACTCAGGACAGTACAAACACATGAACAAAAGAGATTTTGAAAAAGCAATTGCAAAACTTAAGAAGGATAGAAAGACAGAAGTTGCAGCTTACATAGGACATGCGATGTTTAACTTTGTCAGAGACGGCAAGGACTTCGTAAAGGCTCCGTACCACTTCGAGTAAGTTCGACACATGACATTGAAATAGCAATTATTGGTAATTGTTAACACGTGTGTTTGTATGTTTGCAGTAATCACTACATAATGATCTTCATCAAGCCAACGCAGGGAATGGCAACAGTCTTGGACTCGGCCAATTTCTCAGTAGATTGTTACAAAGATTTCCTTTCCATTTTGAAACTGTACATTTATTCAATAATTTTAATTTACGCACATTTAGAATGTGTTGACAAGTTTTATATGAAATTTCTTGTATTACAGCGCATGGCGGTTTTACGCGGAACAGCTTGGTGGTCAGAGACCTCCTAATACGAATGCATTGAACATTAAAACGTATTATGCTTGTCCGAAGCAGCCTACTGGGAGTGTCTTATGCGGGTATTATGTATGCGAGCATCTTCGGACCGCCGGCGTATATAGAGTGAATCCTGAGGATGTAAATTATCCTTAATGTCGATACCTTATTTTCTTACTTTTGTGTTTCATTTTCATTGTAACTAGCATAGTTTAATGCTTATATTCTCTGCTGTTCAATATTACCAGAAACATTATTTTCATATTTTGACTCCAACTTCAAAACAATTGCTCATAGTACAACTGCTCCAAAAATACCAAATAAATTCCTGTATACTCTCACTTTGATCTGTACTTTGAGATTGTTCAAACCAACACATTCTAAACCTTGTTATGTGTTACATTGCAGCAGACGAAGAATCTGAACGAAGAATGGCCGGTTTGTAGAAGTATTCCTGATGGAGGAGCCGACGGGATTGCTTCTGAACTCTGTCAGTTCATTCATCGCGAAATTTTGCACAAAATAGGGAGGTTCTTTGATAAGAAGGGTGCAGCAGCTGATGTGCCAGAACTTTGTGACTATGCCAATAGAAACAGTTTTTAGTGAAAACGTGTAAACTTTGAGATGAATTGTATCTGTAACTTGTACATATGTATATTGTTTTAGTGAAATTGACTTCTGTGATGATAATATTGTTGACTTTTGTTCTGTGATTATATTGAATTGACCTGGAAATTAGAAATAACAGCAGTAGTACTGCATAGGTTATACCTTATCACAGGCGGTTATTAACCAATGGCTAGGCATGACTGTGAAAAACAATTATCATAGGCGGCTAGATACAAGTAAAAAAACATCTGTGATAACCTAATTTTCACAGGCGGTGACTGTTATGGTAGAAACCAGCTGCGTTAAAGGGTCTTCACGAACGGCTGATGTAGGTAAACGTCCGTCTATGATAACACCATTATCATAGATGGTTAGTTAAGCTTCAATACCCGTCTGTGAAGACAAATTATCATAGGCGGTTAGTTATGCTTCAATACCCGTCTGTGAAGACACATTATCATAGGCAGTTAGTTATGCTTCAAATACCCGTCTGTGATAGGACATTTATCACATGCGGTTATATATGCTGCATGACCCGCCTATGATAAAGTATCTTCACAGGCGGCTAGCCTAAGTAAAGAACCGTCTATGATAATGTGTCTTCACAGGAGGCAAGCCTAAGTAAAGAACCGCCTATGATAATGTGTCTTCACAGGCGGTATCACTTCTCCGCTTGTGAAATTGCGGATTATCACAGACTTTTCGTTCTAGGCGGTTTTAAAAGCCGTTTGTGATAATAGGGTTGGAGCCGCCTGTGATGAGGCTTATTGTAGCAGTGGCAGACCCCGAGGGCTCAACGGTGTCAACACCGTCGATGATGCTCGGATAATGGCTTCAAAGAAATGGACGACTATGCATCATCATCCCTTTACAGGATAATAGAAGATATAGTCGATTGCGATCCCAACTCTGACTCTAGCACCAAGGTAAGCGACCACTCTCACTAGAAACGCCGCATCGCGGACACTCATGTTGGTGTACAAGCAGTCCAACAGTTCACGTCCCCACAACAAGGGACGCAACAGTGGATGCTTGGAGAGGAACTTGCACGCGGTCCCATCCTTGATGACCATTCTGTGGTAGGGCGCATCACGCTCCATCTGGTAGGATCGAAGAGAATGTGAAAAGCTATTAGAGGGGGTGAATGGTAGATTAAAACTTTTTATGCGAAAGCTACAAAACTCCTAGGTAGAAAATCAACTTGATAAGAAACCGTGTTTGCAACTATTCTAAACATGGTCAACCATGGAAAAAGTAGTGGAGATTATAAAGAATCAACTCACGAAGACACCACAACAAGAATAATGACAAAATGTCGAGTAAAACTCAAGTGATGCCCAAAACCCTAAGGGAAGGTCAATCTGTTCTAACAGAACAAAAACATATCTGCTATGCTGCAAAGAAACTCGTGTAACTCAAAAACCACAAATCCAATGAGCGTGAAGTTTTTATGTGTGATATAGAAATGAGTTGTGATGACAAAACATAACAAATCATTTCAATGGGATTTGCAATCGAGTTATGATCAAAATACCGAAGCTACATTGGATGCACAAAAAACTCAATGAGAAAAACTTACCAAAAACAAGTCAGACGAACAGGGTACAAAAGTTCCTCTAAAACTATAATGTTATTCAATGAAACACAAGAAGAACAGCAACAATTCATCTACACAAGATCCCTGGCCTCCCTTACTTATATAACTAGACCTAAGGTAACCCCAATCCAACTAGGATTTCCTACTCCTACTTGGATTCAACTGAAACTTTCTATAACTGCTCAAGACTCTTTCATATGCATATAAACACGACCTTAAATCTTCTTAACAACTTAGTAATGTCCCACACATTCTTAAAACAACTCAACTTCGTGACCAACATGAAATCTGACCAAAACATACTCGAAACTTTCTATAAACGAACCATAACCGCCTCAGTCACATCCTAAGCGCATAATCTAGCCGGTTGGACCTTTCCGGCCATAACTTCACATCCATAATTCTTCACCACACCTTGCATCAATGTTTGCACATCCATGCACCTCTTGCACACGTGCAAACACTTTCCAAAACATCCACAAAAACTTCATATGCATTGTTCTTGATCCAAACATGTTGTGTGATCTCCCGATCAACTCAACCACAATTTCTCCCAAACTTGGTTATTGAACCTCATCTTCTCCCTAACACTAGTTCAATGGATCACCGTCACTACCCATGTCATGACCTCAAGCAATATCTGCACATGAACAAACAACCAATTCTTCCGAGCACAAGTCCTTGACTTGACTCACATTAGTATGAGAACCACAACACCTTATGTGAGCACCTCACATAAGTATGTTGCAAAACATAGCAACATATTGTCCACCATGATAAGCCAAAACGCATCAAAAAGTTAGTAAATGAATACTAAGCAAACTACCCATATGCCAAAATGCAAGTTTGAAATATTGTGAGTTAAAAACATAGCAGCCACACGATTATTTGACACGTAGAAAGTTCGGACGCTCCAAATAGTCGCCCTGCATTATAAAAAGAAAAGTTCGGACACTCGAAATAGGCTTCTCGCATGCAGCTAATGTGCTGAAATGTTTGGACAATCCAAAAAAAAAAACACATGCACCTCGCATTTGTCACTAGTTCCCGCAAGTTTGGACAGTCTGAAGTGGGTTTTCTAGATATATTCAAAAATTTGCATGTAAACCCTTACTTTTAACATAATTGCCATTATATTCATCACCTAGGTCTCAATGATTCTGAGCAGAGACGTCAAAACCTGCATGAGACCGCACTCTGCATCAAGCTCCATCACCATGACGATCTAGGCGCATCGCGCCCCCATGCGCATTCTGCCCGGATCGACGCCTCCACCGACACCACCGATGCCCCATGCCTTGAGTGGATAGGCCAAAGCACCATGCCAGCAACCCCATCACGGCGTGCCATGCCTATACTAGCCGAAACCCGATTCGGCCTAGCCCGTCAGAATCTCCGACCTCTCAAAAGTGACCCCGCTATGAAATCTTACAATGCCATCCTCATCAAGAAGGCCACCAATTTGACGATGAGGACCAAATCCTAAGCCCAACACTAATCATGGCCAAGCTCATGACCACCTTTAGCAACAGTGACTTCCGAGAACGTACGAGCGTCCCAACATTCCACAGGACCTCGAGGGATGCCGGCAAATGCCGGATGAAACCCTCCACGGGTATATATGACACTTCTCCGAGAGGTGCAAAAAACTCCCCAACGCCGTCAATGCCGACATAATTAGAGCCTTGCTATCGGAGGTGGCCTGAGAGCCTCCGACCCCCAGGCTCACCCCCACCAAGTCAAGGTACATAAGGGAGCTGCTCGACCTTGCATCAAGCTTCACCTCGGGCAAGGGGGCGGCAGTGACGTTGGGGAGTTGGATGAACTCCTGCATGGAGATGCTCACATTTGAAGTCATCCACTTCACTGGGTCCAACCACGCGATCATGGGATGACCCTGCTATGCCATGTTCACGGCAATTTTGAACTATACCTACCTAGCTGAAGATCTCAACACCTAGACGTGTACCACTATGGATTCCAAAATCCAACTGGCTCTGTTGTCCGAGCTATAAAGACGGGGCGGTGCCCCATTAACAACAACGCTTCAATCGGTCGATGCACTTGTGGCAGGGGTCAACCGCTGTGCGACCTCAATTGGCTCCATCCTCGGGTGCCTCTTAACCCAAAAGGGGCATCAAGAGATCCCCAGGCCACACCGCGAGCCCGGTGTTGATGGCTGTTATATCCTTATTTCACCCGCCATTATAACTCAATTATGTGAAGGATATGTAATTTCTTGCAGACATCACCTTCTACCTAACCTATTTCTAGTTGTCTTTGGAAAAATAGTGCATGCAGACTTTTTATGCTGGAATTGAGGTGAAAGAGGGGGAGCAATCCTAAAATTAATATCTCAGCCAATCAAGCGATGATATGTGGCATCACATGGATCAAATGGCCAACAACAGACGTATCTGAGGAGATCCAATGGTGTATCACCCGCATCAGTCGAAGGGACCCACCAGTCATTGACCTGGAGAAAGCACATAGGAAATGGCACATTGACCAGGTGCTTGTCTTTGGAGAAATAGTGCATATGAAGACTTTTTATGCAGGAATTGAGGCGAAAGAGGGGGGCAATCCCAAAAATTACCATCCCGGCCAATCAAGCGACGACATGTAACATCACATGGATCAAATGGCCCACAAACAGACGTATCCAAGGAGATCCAACAGTGTATCACCCACATCAGTCGAGGGGACCCACTAGTCAGTGACCTAGAGAAAGCACACAGGAAATGGCGCATTGACCAGGTCGGCCGAACCCCCTGTTCGGTCGACTTGTTCTTCGCGCCAAACTTAGTCTTCTTCTATGTGTCGACTCCTTATGGTGCCCTGATAACGATAAAGACCGATTTGCGCCTTTTGGTGGTACAAACTGATCCTTCTCCAGCTATAAATAGGACCCCCTACCCCTCACTTTAACACATACCACTTGAGCATCATTCTTTTGTATACACTACTTTTCTTAGTCACTAGTGGAGGTTAGGTTGTAGAGAGGAGCCTCTAGTACCAAGTCCAAATTGGAAAATGTATGGCTCATATATCTTTTCTTGTATTTGTGACTTTATGATTTATATTAAAATTATTAGTCTTTACTTATTCATATACTTGGATAAAGCGTTCCTTGTTTGGTTGTGGAGTACATGTATGTGCTAGGTGTAGATGTTGTTATGGTATAGACATAATGCTATTATCATGTTATCATAAACATCATACACCTCCACTATAGTATAATTAGGTAATAATATGATTATGTTAATATGAATATGTTAGTGCTTGGATCCAACATTGGTTCAACGATGTTTAGGTTAGTCATTGCCGTAGGATGAATATTATGTTGCAACTCTTAAGGTATTTACTTAGCATGCAAGCGTGGTGCTTGGATAGTTAAGTAGCATTGGATGCATCGTAGTCCTAGGGTTGTAGAGGTAGGTGGTAGGTGGTGACAGCCCTATCCTTCCATTGTAATTCTCCATGTTCAGCTACGATGTAGGCTCTTGGCAGTAGTCGCCTGGTAGACAAGGGTAAGCTCATGCCCGATATGTTGGACATCTAAGCCCTAGTATTAACCATTAGCATATTCACATGTACTTTATTAGGCTATGTATATGAGTAATTAGAGCACAGTAGGAGTAGCTCCGTCTCATAGCCTAACCCTCGCTAGGACAACCTTAACCTTAGAGTAGATTGCTTTGGTGTGTGTCACACTACCCCTATTATCATCTTACCCCTATTGTAATAAACACTTAGTACCCTATACCTTGATCATAAGAATAGTGTATACTTTACTCCATCACCTTCCTTTGGGATAAATACAACACCCTTGGGATCTTGGGTGAAATGCTACAATGGTATCTTCTGTGTGCTTGCGGACCTCATCTCTTACTAAAGAAGATCTATTGTGTTAAGAAATACCAACAAGCATTTATGGTGCCGTTGTTGGGGAATGCAAAGGAAGTGAAGGATAGCTATCACTTGTGATTAAGCTATAGGTACTAATAGTTATAAGAGAAGATTACACTTGTGTGTTTTCTCCTTTTGTGTGAAAACATGGTAGTGTTGGCTAACCCATTTTATGGGATGGCCAACGAGGACGCAAGTGCTCAACTGCAACATTGTTCATGACATACCTAAACAAATTCCCACTAGGTAACACCATTGCCCTTCACAGAAGAATTTCTGCTTCAGCAGGAGCTAAAGACATCGATTCCCAAGCTTGGGGAAGGCTCCAAGACTTCTTCTTGGTTTGCCTCCATCATTGGGTAGATAGTTGGCTCTTCATCCAACACTCATGCCATTGGTTGGCCCCACCAATCCATGACTACATTCATGTTGAAGCTGAAGGAGCCCTATTCTCATTCATCATGGATGAGAAGATGGTCTCCACTCAAGGGGTGGATTGAAGAATGCTCTAGTTCCCTTAGCTTGGCATGCACAACACTTAACATGGTGGACGTACTAGTTATGGAACTACACCTCCATTGAAGTAACATGAAAAAGAAGCCAATGGAGAAGTGTTCGGATGATCCAAGCCATGTATATTCACATGATTTGTGAAATCCATGTCAACATAGGGCAGTTGGAGGATTACTTCCCTAGGACCCATGGGGATTCTTCCTTTCAAACGCAACTCCAATGGCTATCATTCACAAGGAGGTCAAGGGTGAAATCAACATCACCCATGTAATCAAGGAGACTATGGGGATTTCAAGGGATTTAAGTTCAACTAGCCCACCTTGAAGAATTTGGTCCATGGCCAAGTAGAAATCAAGACAACATTCAAATGAAGCTCTTGGCCAAGGACAATAAATTGAAAGAGCATTCAAGATCCAAACTATCTCACAATTACTTGTTGGGATCCTACACTTCAACCAAGCCAGTGCAATCTAGGGCAAGTGACATTGTTGATGAAGTGTTTCTTGTTTGATCTTGGAGTCCACATGTCATCATGCCAAAGGAAGTTTTGATCCATGATCAAAGTATGGGCTAATTTAAAGGAGCATCAAGACGGTCGAAGTGGCACCCCTAAAGAAGAACAAGCCTCACAATGCTCATGAAATAATACCTTAAAGAGGGAGAAGCTGTCGCTACATCAGCAAGTCTTCATCGAAACGACGGAGAGGCTAGGGCCATCATGTGGCCCACATGTCCAATTGACATGCCAAAGGATATTTATCATGTCAAGCAGGAGAAGTTGTTCACATATTCAACTTCGGGATTGGACAACAAATCATCGCATAAAACAAGACTGAGGTAAGTCCCACTCACCGAACTTCAAAATTTGGTGAGTCCATGCCAATAGGTTAACTAGTAGTTATCTCATATTTATTTCCCAATTGCATATTTGAATTTCTCATCTTTTGCATTCGCTATTTTTGAATTTCCACACTTGCATGTTGGAAGGTAAAATTTCTAACCATCATAAAACTAAAAATTTGAATTAGGGAAGAAATTTAGTTGGATATGAACTCTGGGCATGACAACTTAAATTTATTTTTCTAATTCAACCTAAAAAGATTTGCTTTCTGCCGCATTGCATTCACAAGTTGTTTCAAGTTGTGCAAGACAATTTGACAATAGGGTTCAATTTGCTTTTGAGTAACATAACCTGTTTTGAGTTTTTTTGTTTGTTCTTGATTGAATTGCAGCATCCCAAATATTGTAAATAGGTGGTTTGGCAAGAAAAAGGAGTCCACATCAAGCTCAAGCCACCACTGGGAGGATTTGAGAACACATCTCTCCTTCAAACTCATTTTGAGTTTGAGATCGAGAAATGTTCAAGATGATGACCCAATAGAGGAGCAAGAAGAAACCTCAACCAAATCCGTCACCAAATCCAACCTCTACTTGGCATTTGATGTCAAACATCAAGTCTACACTAAAATCCCAGGCTGTGAGTTTCTCACACAAAGGCCTTCATCACCAGTTGTCCTTCAAATGTGGTATGAGTTTAGCATTTTCCGTTGTCTGGTTTGCCTTAGAATTGAATATCCTTTCATGCATTTATGACGAAGGTTGCCACTTCCTCATCATTCAATTATCATGCATCCTCACAAGAGTAAGTGTCGGTATTATATTTTGAATCCCCGAAAGGAAATACCACCTTACTTGTAAAAAGCTAAAACAACTACCTGGAATCCCTTAAGCATTGTTTTATAGACTTAGTCATTTTTGCTTAGGTTTAGAAAACAAAACTTTTGGGCATAGCTTAATGGGTGAATTGGCATGTACCAACTTAGGCATAGTGATGACCATGATTTCGATTTGTGCTTCATGCATATATGGTGTCACTAGATTTCAATCTCCTAGGAGAATAAGTGATATCTCTAATCTTAATTTTAATTGTATGTTTACGTGGAATCACTAACTTTCAAATTCCTGTTCAGGGGGATAAAATTGAGAACCTTGTTTGCCATGATCTAAATGATAGCATTTGCTCTTGTGTAAAAAGCTATGATGGTTAGAAACTGAAAAAAAAAGATGAAGGGACCCATATAGTGTATTTATATCAATTGCATTGATATGAGTAGGAGCTTTAGAAAATGTGCAAATTTATTTATCTATAAAGTCCCACTCTTTTCAATGAATAATAAATTGCTCATGGAAACACTTGAAATTGGAACCAACACATCTTTGATTTTGTTCTTCCCTGTATGTACAAATAAAAATTCGGTTACCTAACCTGAAAGTTCATTTGTACAAGTATCGGGAGCTAACCATCCCTCTCTATTAAAGAGAGGAAGTTTGCAGGAGTAATATTACTATGCATGCATTCAAGAAGCCGATTGTTGGAATGTCTAGAACCCGTGGCTGGCAACACAACATCGACACTCAATCATGCATTGTCAAAGCCACGCTGCAACAAGGATAGGCCGATGTCATGGTCTACCTCCGTTGCTAGGGATTAAAATTCTATCGTGGACCTTGATCAAGAATAAGCTTGGTGGAGGACCCCCACTTGAGGTAAATTATATCACACCCATTGCATATTTATTTTCCATTCATCCACTATCCACCTTGCATAAAAAAAATAAAAACTAAGTTATGTAGATTTGCTTTTTATCAAATAAAGATGTGTGGTAAGAATGATTTAGAATTCTCATGGATGAAATGATAAAAAGTTGCTCAGTTTTATTTTTTTCCCAAGACCCGAGTTTACAACTTTCTACTCTCCAAATATTGATTTCATTCGCTAAAATTAACTTTGCCTTAATTTAGAAATTGTGGGTTTCAAAAGCTTAATCTAATTCTAGGTTGTTGTGAGATTTGAAATAGTGATAGGGCTGCTATTCCTAGTTTGAAAGTGAAACTTAGATTTTCGGAGAAATTCTAAAAATATTTAAGTTACCCTCATTTGATTGGAAATACCTACCAAAGCCATATAATGTTTTAATTGATAAACCTTATGCATATGATATTTGCTTTGACATTGAGCCTGGTCAAACTAGAATAGTCCTATGTGAGAATTTATCTATTTATTTTTGAAAAATTCAAGACTTCACTTGCACAAGCTATACTTCTACACTAGAAGATAGTGAAATTCTATCATATCATCATTCCACAATAAAAAGAGAAACTCCATGCCTTTCATGTTTGATACTCTCTTCAAGTTTATTGCATAAAAAGGAGTAGAAGACATGTCTACAAGAAAAAGAAAATGCATGCTTACATCATCAGCATGAGAAAAAAAGAGAGAAAAATGCATGCTTACTCCATAAGCATGAGAAAAAAATGAGAAATTAGCCATGTTTCATCCTTCCAATAAAGAGAGTAGACATCAAAAGGAGTTATCTCAACATTTCCACTTCACTTAACTACATCACACATGCACAAGTCTTAATTCTAAAGTTTGAATTAATTTCTCCTAAGGCTTACTCTTTTGACTTAGCAAAATTATGTGTTGCAAATATGCCTACTTACATTCCCTACCAAGCTCGCATATAAGCCATATTTAGTGGTACGATTAGTATAGGCAAATGCCTTGGTGAGTACATATTTCCACTACACACAAAGGAGTGATTGAGAGAATCAATTGTGGTACTTAGAATCTAAATTGAAACTCTCCAGAATTTAAGTGGAACCAGATATCTAGGACCTGTTTGGCAGTTGGAACTTGTTACAAAAGCAGCTTGTTTGAAAAGCTGGTGGAATGCAACTTCTCCTTATATCCTGCTTTTAGTTCATTCTGAGAAGCAGTGGAACTAATAAGCTATTACAGAAGCTTCATATTTGGCACACCCTCACCTTATTTTTATGAAGAAGCTGCAATAGCAGCTGTGCCAAAAAGGGCCCTAGGCTATGCTTGCTCCATTTAATATTCTATCTTCTAGCTACCCATGAATAGGAGAAGGCATGAGCCCGATAATGACTTAAGAAGGGTGAAGTACCATAGCCAATTTTTGCAATACTAGGTAGAGTGTTTTGTTGTGAACTTGGTACTTTCTAAAGGTTCGAACATAGTAGAAACTCCTGATCATGAACTAAAAGTTTTGACTTTGCATCGGGACGATTAAAGGATAAGCTTGGGGAGCTTGTTGATGACTGTTATATCCCAATTTCACCCATTAATATAACTCAATTATGTGAAGGATATGTAATTATTGCACACATCACCTTTATAACTAACCTATTTCCACTTTTATTTGGAGAAATAGTGCATGCAAACTTTTTATGCAGCAATCGAGGTGCAAGAAGGGGATCAATCCTAAAAATTACCACCCCGACCAATCAAGCGATGACACATGGCATCACATGCATCAAATGGACCACAAACAAACAAATCCGAGTAGATCCAACCGTTTATCACCCACATATGTTGAGGGGACCCACCAGTCTGTGACCTGGAGAAAGCACACGGGAAAATGGTGCAACGACCAGGTCGGTCGAACCTCCTATTCGACTGACTTGTTCTTCACGCCAAACTCGATCTTCTTCCACGTGTCGACTCCTTGTGGTGCCCTGATAATGATGAATACTGATTCGCGCACTTTTGATGGCGGGAAGTGACCCTTCTCCAGCTATAAATAGGACCCCCTAGTGGGGGGAAGCGACACTACTTTTCAGCGATACTACTTTTGGTGGCCGCAAGCGACACTACCTTTCTTAGTCCTTAGTGGAGGTTAGGCTATAGAGAGGAGCCTCTAGTCCCATGTCCAAATTGTGAAACGTATGGCTCATATATCTTTTTCTTGTATTTGTGACTTTATGCTTTATATTAATATTATTAATCTTTACTTATTCATATACTTGGATAAAGCGTTCCTTGTTTGGTTGTGGAGTCCATGTATGTGCTAGCTGTAGATGTTGTTATGACCTAAACATAATGACATTATCATGTTATCATAAACATCATACACCTCCACTATAGTCTAATTAGATAATAATATGATTATGTTAATATGAATATGTTAGTGCTTGGATCCAACGTTGGTTCAACGATGTTTAGGTTAGTCATTGCCTTAGGATGAATATTATTTTGCAACTATTGAGGTATTTACTTAGCATGCAAGCATGGTGCTTGGATAGTTAAGTAGCGTTGGATGCATCATAGTCCATGGGTTTAGAGGTAGGCGGTAGGTGGTGACAGCCCTATTCATCTGTTGTAATACTCCACGTTCGGCTATGACGTAGGCTTTTAGCGGGAGTCGCCTGGCAGACCACGGTAAGATCGTGCTTGATATGTTGGACCACTAAGCTATAGTATTCACCATTATCATATTCATGTGTAAGGCTATGTATATGAGTAATTAGAGCACAGTAAGATTAGCTCCGTCTCGTAGTCTAACGCTCACTAGGACAACCTTACCCTTAAAGTAGATTGCTTAGGTGTGTGTCACACTATCCTATTATCATTTTTCCCCTGTTCTGATAAACACTTAGTACCCTATACCTTGATCATAAGAATAGTGTATACTTTACTCCATTGCCTTCCTTTAGGATAAATACGATACCCTTGGGAATCCTCATGGGTGAAATGCTACAACCGTATCTTCCGTGTGCTTACAGACCTCATCTCCTACTCGAGATGACATGTGGTGTTAAGAAATACCAACACAATGCCGAGGCAATTCCGGATGATGCCATATTGCTTGGAGGACGAAAGGACACACCTAGTGTTTCTATCACGAGCTTGCACCCAGACTCTCTTGCGCTGGCGATTGGGACCCGCATGATACCCGCGTTGCTAGGACAAGGCATGATGTGTCACTTCAAATGGAGCGGTCAATGATCCACCGCACAAGATGCACCACTCATAGGACGCGTGCAACATCAGTTAGATCCAAGGATTCAAACCTGAGTCTATAATATAGACTCGAACTTGGGGGCTGCTGCCCAACCGAGCCCTTAAGCTCTTTTCCCATTAGAAGCACCCCTCCCCCGAAGCATTTTCCACACGTCCTACGACCTGCATCTCACGAACGACGAAAGCTTCGAGCACTGCAATTCTAATCAAACAAAGAGATGGAAAATAAATTGCAACAGAAGTACCATTTAAAGTAATTTTAAAGGATTCATGACACATCATGGATTGGACGAGTATAATGAAAATGGAAGGGGGTTATATCTCGAACTCGATCCTTGCCCAGGGCTATTCTACTCGTCAAAGGATCAACGACTTTGCTTTTCTCCCCTTTAGTGAGAAGACGACTGTGGTTTCTACCAAACTGCATTTGTTTGGGAGGTGTAGATCTCCCAATGAGCGAATGGCCTCTGGTATCAAAGTACAAATGCCATCTTGCCTCGGGCTCGTGAGAGGGCCTTTCATCTTCAAGCCCAAAGACGACAGTGCCTCGCCACCTGTCGTGGTGGGTCGTGATGCCAAAGCCCGTTGAGAAGGGCCAGGGAGCTGAAGAGGCCTACATATTTCCCAATTGAGGAAATGTTGCACGAGGGGCTTTGGTCACACGAACACACGTGCTGAATTTGGATGAAATCAACCCCCCCTTCGAACTCCCGTCTGGATCCTCCGCCTTCAAACCTCTGAGAGGGTTTTCTCCGTTTTGAACATCCAAGTAACTCCTCCCCCTCTAAACCCCCTTTTGAAACTTCATTAGCCATGACCTTGCTGTTCATTGGCTGGGCGTGGAGTCCCAGCCGCCATGCTCTCACCACCAGACACGTCCTTAGGACTACGGGAGGAGTGGATGCAGATGAGAGGTGGAGGATCTTTGGAGAAGAGAGGTGGAGACAATGGGAACGCGAGCGTCACACTTGGTTATTTATAGCCCATTGAGGTAGCCGAAGATATAAGAGTGGCGGAGGTGGCGTGTTCTGCCTCAAAACTGATGCCACAATGATATGCTTGAAATGACTCGAGGGCTTCCGCCGCCCGCCCCACCACTACACCGCTCTGCAACCAGTGCTGCAGTAATGACCTAAAGGGACTCGAGGATTCACACCGCTTGTTGTTCTGACTCTTCGTAAGTCATGCCACATTGAAGGCTGATAGGACTAGACGCAATCACGGTGCGCCTTGCCCCCTGCAACTCGTGATAGGCACCACTTGAAGTCGTGCGTCCTACCGTAGTGACCTTAGGGGATCAAGGAACACTGCCACGTCTTTTGCCAAGGCAAACCGAGTAGCAATATCTCTTACACGTTTGCAAGAAAGATAAGCCGACCGTCCCCTCTAGGTTGCCCATTCCTCACAAGGTTAACCATTGGAACGTAAGATCGAAATGGATCTGTAGCCCTTGGAACTCAAGGCCCTGGTTTGAGACAGACACCGACCCCTCGTGAACACTGCAAAGCGAACGGCACCGACTGCGTCATCCGACTTGGGGGCTCCTAAATCACAAGGATGTTCGGAGTCCTCCGACCTCGAGAGACCACGAGCTAGGTTTTTTTTCCCTTCCGACAGGAGTCCGGGGACAGAGTGGATGCCTAACCCGTCACTAAAAGTTAACGTGGATTCGCAAAATGAAGAATCATGAGGAACGCGGAGGTAGGGACAAACGCTGAGTGTTTTGGGTGGTAGAGAAAAATCAGAAAAAAGAGACAAACAAGAAACTTCTTTTCGTCATTACAAAAGCATTAGGGTGCAGCTATTTATATCATGTGGAGCAACAAGGATATCGAATGTGGCCTAGAGGGGGGTGAATAGACGTTGAAAAACTTTTCCTGCAACACTTACAAATTCGTCAAATGCAGGAGGAACCGGACTTGCCTGGTGTGGTATACAGACTAGTCCGGTGTTTATGCAGAAGACTTGCTACGAAAAGATTAAATGTTTATGCAGATATCATAAATGTTGCAGCAACGGAATGTAATCAACAACCCTAACAACTCGAGTGAGCAATTAGGCTAGAAGAATTGCACGTGGAATACGAAGTTAACACGAATTACACGATTGATCAACTTTATACCCTAGATGATGGTAATTGCAAAAGTAAAAGAATAGAACATGCGAGACAAGGATTTTTACCGAGGTTCGATCTCACCGAAGAGATCTACTCCTCGTTGAGGAAGCCCACATAGAGTCAGGTCCCTTCAAACCCTTCTCCCTCATCAAGTGACCACACAAGGCCGACTTGAGTTGCACTATCACGGGGTAATTTCCAAGTTGGCAGGGCAACCTCACACGCTGAGGGCTCCCACAAAATTAGAACGATAAAAGAAGATATAATACACTCAAAAAGATTACAAATAAAGCACGAGTGTATAAGATATCAAACCCCAGGAGCTCAACGATGTGTACCCTATCCCAAATCTAGATACCCAAAAGATTTAACTCTTTAGGACTTTAGATGTGTGGGGGATGTGTTTTTGTGCTCTTGGGATGAGTCGCAGTGCTAGTGTTTATGCTTTTGACAGTTGTGTACAGTTCTTATCTTCATGGCGTCGTGGATCACCAATTTATAGTGTTTCCAAAAACATTAACCTTAGGGATCCGACGACCGGACTAGCTCGCTCTTGTGATCGGACTTATTCGATGTGCTGTGTAAAATTCGCATGGAATGTGCAGCACACTAAAAACCCTAATTTGTGTGAGGGATACTGGACTTGTCCGTATTGGAACAGAGGGTTCATCGGACTAGTCTGTTGTTATTATAGAAAGTTGATCGGACTAGTCCTCAATATGACGAACTTGTTCGGTGCAATGTGAAATGTGTTTTTCCAAATTGCCTGAATGAAACATCAGAAAGTTGAACGAACTTGTCCGGTCAGGGTCCGGACTTGTCCGGTGCACGCTGAATTGAAACATCACATAGTTGGACGGACTTGTTCGGTTAGTGTCCGAACTTCTCCGGTGCTCAGTGAATTGTGACATCAAAAAGTTAAACGGACTAATCCGCTTAGTGAACTGACTTGTCTGGTGCTCAGTGACTTGCTTAGATTGATTTTAGCCCTTACCCTCTACACAAAGACATGAGCTCTTATGATGTGTCTCTCACACACATCCTATGCAATTATTTCTAATTTGCGCCTCCATTGATAATTTTGGCTTCTTCCTTTCTCACTTATCATTTTTCACTTTTGTTGGTTGCACCATATTATCTAATCTTTCTTGACCTGCATTTATCTCAATGAATTCATTAGGATCTCATTTGTTTTTCATCAATCGTCCAAAGCCCACAAGGGAATGCCTAGATGCACTTTCAATCACCCCCTTTTTGGTGATTTATGACAACCAATTGAGATTTCACATTTTAGAGTACAAAATGATTTTCATAAAGTGGGCATATATGAGAATGACAAATGAACAATAAAAACTTCTCACATATCTGCACTCTTTATGGTGGGGTGCCTATAAAGTGTGTGTGCTCAATTAATGTGATGTGCAAAATTAAGAGCATAGCAATTATAGTAGAAACCATCACAGTAATATTAAAATGAGCACCACACATTCATATTAAATAACATAGGGACATCCAAAATAGATTACAATAATTTGAAACTTAAGATAAATGTCCATGATCACTAGTCCTTAAGTCTTACAAGTAAGTACTACTAGTCTCAATCTCTCTCCCTTTGGCATCAGGAAACCAAAAAGGGAAAAATTAAGGGGAATCACTCATCGCCACTACCTCACTCTCAGTCCTATCTCCATCTTCATATTCATTGTCATGTTCATGCCGAGGAGGAGGAGCGGAGACACCTGCTAGTCCAAAGGATGCCAATTCTTGCTTTGTGAGCGGTGCCATCTCTGTGATGTTCTCTTCTGAATCCTCTGAGATTTGAGGTGATCCCACTAGCTCAATACCACTTTCATCAAGGTCCATAGAGTTACTTGAATTGTCCATGCATCTCCATCCTTTAGAGCAATAGTCTTCCTCAAAATTCTGTTAAGTACAGCAAAGCATGACTTCATGTACTTTGTGGTAGGTGCCTTTTATGGCATTCTTGTGTCATATAGGAAATCTAGCTCATCCTTCTCCAAAGGTTTAAGTTGCGAATCACCAAAAGTCCTTAAAATCAGAACTTTGGGAATTAATTCAGGAGATCCCCTTTATGGAAAATTCCCAATTTTTTGCCGGTAAGTCCTCTATAAATCTGTTGATATTTATTAAAAATTAAGCTTCACTGGACACTGTCTGGTCAGTCAAACTGTGTTGCTTTTCCATATGTCCACAAAAATTGCAAAAACAACAGAAACTTTTTCATGAAATAATCCCAACTCGTAAAATTCATATCTCCCTCTAGTAAGCTTATAAAAATGTGAAACCAAATTTTCTGGACTCCATTTGACCAACCCTACATGAAAAACATATTTTCCTGTATGACAAAACTCCAGTTTTTCTCTGTAAATTCAGAGAAGGAAAAAGACTTAGGGAATTTTGTAGACCACATTCTTCCATGGCAAAGTCTGAAGTTTTACTAGAACTCTCTTTATCATCTATGTAGACAACCACAGAAATCCTAGCTCTAGTATGTGTTATCTTTATCAGATTATGTCATTAGTAATGTCCACTTACATGAATATTCATATTGAAGATCATAAGGTCAATCTCTAAGTTATCTGTTTCCAATTATCACTTCAACCAGACTTGAGTTCCAGTAGAGACTCCACTGTAGTTTCTCTTAGCAAGTTAGAATGTTCTTATAACTCATAAAGTATTTCTTCATTACTAAGTTTCATTTCTCATATGTGCATTTCATATCGATAGTGCTCCTGACGACGAAGGACTTCGACAAGGGATATCTATTGGGAGGACCAGCAGCTGATTATATTCTCTTGGCGCTGACTTTGATTAAACCGTTGAACCAGGCAAGCCCCGGTTTGCATTTAACAGCTTTTACAACTTTTGCTTTGTATCACATTACGTCTTGAGATGAATTGTGCATTAAGTCCAGATGATTTGGATTCCCCACTTTCATGACAAGAACACCCCATAGATTATTAAGGTAGCTGTTAAGTCCTCGTGTAGCTGCTGCTATGCTAAATGTTGTATAGAAATCTGGTAGAAGCCAAGTAGTTGGAATCTACTCACAAGATAGGTTTCACTTCACACAAGATCGGTTTATGGTAGAGAATGACTTTTGGAAATGAATATGAGACCGGCAGCGGGGTTGCATGTGTAGTCCTGCCCGTGTCGATTGAGGACCAAACCGTGTGCAGTTATGTTGGGCAAGTTTGAGCTGTAACGGATGCATACTGGTATATGGGACCCAAGAAACTGATGTAACTTGTAGACCTTGGTGTGGAATCTTCTCCGCTGTCCTTGAATGGAGATGTGATGGCATAAAGGTGTAAATCTTCTAGCGGGCAACTTTGACGTGTCCGTGTAGAGGACTTTTGGTCGGGATGGAGAGTTGATTCCATATTAGGGCCTCTTGTGAAAAGTGGCTGCATATGACGGAGAGTGAAGCGCACTGACGTGGCTTCCTTTCGGGCGTATGTGTTGTGCATTTCACGTTGTGATTGATTGCAATTACCGTCGCTCGCTGTTATGGACTGAGCATACTTCTCATTGAGTCGTGACATTGTAAATAAAGCATAATGGAATCATATGAATTATGCTCTGTGCTTAATCATTGTTTACTGCTTGTATGGTATAGTTATATTTCTAACTAAACTTACTAATTATGGAACTGTAAACTGCTGCTAAAATCTAAAAATGAAGGACATACTTTAGGCAAGTTTCTTCTGTGCAAATTCAGATGCCTATTTACTAGAGTTTCCAACATGTAGAGTTGCATGTTAAGGTGAGACGGTTAAGTCTTGCTGAGCGTTATGCTCATGGTTTGTGGATTAATATTTTTGCAGATAACATTGCATATGATGGGTTTCATTGTGCGGCATCACCCCTCTCGGGTTGTATTGCCGAGCGGAGACCCCACGAGCCGCTGCTTTGCTTCGTGTTGCTAGTGTGAGGTATTCCAGGCTGAATACTCTCACTTGTGCAGTAGCTAGGTTCGAGTGAGTGTGTCATGTATCTTCTGCTGCTTATGTACTCCTTATGTACATTATTTTGTGAACTCGAATATCTTATGAAATAAAGCTTTTGTATGTTTCATGTATTCTTTTTGTGTGTGCTATTCAGTGTCCCATCGCACGGCACCACCCAATGCGATTACTTGAATGTCGGGACCCCATTCTCCACAATGATTGAGAGGAAGACTATCATGATAGTTTTTTACTCTGCAAATGTTGCAGAACTTTACCCACAAGTCTGTGATTTCATCACCTTTCGGTGACTGAGGAATCTTAATTGTGCAGTCTCACATTTACATTTATGTGTGGCCAAGAGATCCCAAAATAGCCTTGACAAAGGGACCACCAGCATAAGACCCACTAAGGTTGCACCGGAGGTGATGTCTCACAATGAAGCACATCCATCCAAGGGCCCCCTCCTATGCCATTTGGATCCCAGGGAAGTCCCGGCACTATTGCCTACACAAATGACTCCTATCCTCTACTCCTCCAAATGATTCAAACAATGCTGGCAATACACCTAATTAGTTAGCTAAGCAACTCCCATAATGGCCCAGTAAGGGCACTGCCGAATTCTGGATGGTCGCTCCACGAACGGTCCTTAGATCTAAAACAAGCAAAACCACCAACCCAATTCACAAATCTGCTTGCTTAGATCCCCAGGTTCCATGTTGCTAAGGGTCATTACGATCTTCTTACATAGTTCATGTGATCAAAAGTTCAAAATCAAGTTATTTGTTCTTCCCGAACCCAATTAAGCAAAGCGAGGCAAAAATGTAAAATACCCTTCCCAACTTTCTTCATTACATCCTTAACGATAAGGAACAACATACAAGTCTAGTAAACTCCTATTCTTGGATTTTCCCGTCAATTTGAAACAAGCATGCAAGTTCGAAACAGAACATTTCAAAACAGGATCAAAATGTTCAAGGGCACTTGCTTGCTCCGGTGGCTGGTTTGGATCAAGTGCCTCAAAGTTCTGGTGTTGAAGATCCTCGTATGAACCCACTTGAGCATGTCCTTCTACTCACGGAGACGTACATACAAAGCAAACAATGCAATCAATATAATGCTAACATATTAATCAATATGCCATGATGTGTATGAGTGCAATGACTCTGGTGTAACACATGCTATTAATTCACTACTATTGTTAACTAAATAGGTTTTAAGTGTTCAGATAAGTTTCGAGTCATTTCTAGTGATTTTTGTGAAGTTTTGGGGTTGCTAGAATTTACATAACGGACTAGTCTGCACTTGGGCCAGACAAGTTTGTGCTGGCCGGACTGATCTGCACTAGGACCGGACAAGTCTGTGGTAGTACAAAGAAGCGTGATATTTTCAGCTAGGGTATGGTGTGTTCCGAGTAGTGGAGTAAATTCGTCGTGAAAACTGAACCTATTGTAATTACCTTGGGTGCAACTCCCCAACGATTATGGATGGAACGTGACTTGTATCTCTGGCGTCTAGGTTCGTTGATGACGAAGATGGTGGTGTTGATGTAGAAAAAAAGATGACTGCGAGGTGTTGATGAAAAAGAACACAATAACGACAACGATCTTGCTAGCTTCTCCTTCCTCTTTCTCCCTCCTTCTTGTTCCTTCCTCCTTCTCCCTCCTTGCGGCTAGGACCCTTCCTTCCGAACGGTGGCTCGCGGCGCAATGCAAGGGCAGTGGGGTTTTATCAACGTGGGCAGGGGTTAGAGGAGGGATGTGGTTCCTTATATAGGGTCAAGGGGTGGGGTTGCGATGGAATCCCAATGAGACTAGATGGGGACGGGTAGGGGTCATGTTGGGGTCCCACTCGAACTCTACTGGGGTGGGGCACGATGTTTTTCTGTTGCTTTCCTTTTATTCCTCAAGAAACCATCATGGTAAAAATTTGGATCCAAATCAAAACCCTAGGGATCGGACTATTCCGTAAAAGACTGGACAAGTCTGTTCATTTACGGAAAGGTACATTGGACTTGTCTGGGGTTGAAGCTGGACAAGTATGCTAACTACTAGTGAGGTGGCTCGGACTTGTTTGGGGGATCTCGGAAATATCCGAAGTGGTACACTAACATATATCTGACTAGTCCATGGTGGCAACGAACAAGTACGTGGTGGGACAAATCCAATTTAATCAGTGCAGTCGAGGCATACCGAACTAGTCCGTTATTGGGCTTGACAAGTCTGTTGCTCGACTCAATTTCACTTGTATTTATACTTATAATTCTTTTATTCTTGTTCCTTTTTGGTTGCTTCGATGCATGTTTATGAATGCAATGCATGATGATGAAAATGAGGGTGTCACAAACCTACCCCTTTAAAATGAATCTCACCCTCAAGATTCATCGTAGTGGAGAAGAGGTAAGGGAATTCTCTCTTGAGATCATCTTCTCGCTCCCACGTAGCCTCAACTTCTGTATGATGGCTCCATTGTACTTTGCACCAACGAACTACCTTGTTCCTTGTGACCCTTTCCTTCGAATCCAGGATTTTGACAGGTTGCTTGGCATTAGTCAAATCCTCTTGAAGTTCTAACTTGTCCATCGGTACTTGCTCTTTCGGCACACTTAGGCACTTCTTGAGTTGAGACACGTTGAACACATCGTGTACATTAGAGAGGTGTGCCATCATCTCCAGTTGATATGCTACCTCTCTTCGCTTATCAAAAATTTTAAATGGTTCGATGTAGCGAGGTGCCAACTTGCCTTTAATGTTGAATCGCTTGTGACCTCAAATGGACGATATCTTGAGATACACGAAATCTCCCACTTTGAAAGCTAGGTCCCTTTGCCTATTATCCACATAGCCTTTTTGGCGTGACTGAGTGGACTTCAAGTTTTGATGAATTATCTAAGCTTGCTTCTTGATGTCTTGTATCACATCAGGTCCAAACACTTGGGTTTCTCCTATCTCATTCTAGAACAAGGGTGTCCTACACCTTATCCGATATAGTCCTTCATAGGGCGACATTTTCAGACTAGCTTGATAACTGTTATTATACGAGAACTCAGCTTATGGCAAACTTTTATCCCAGCTGCTTCCATACTGTAATGCGCATGCTCTCAACATGTCTTCCAATATGATTCATCCTCTCAGTTTGTCCATCTGTTTGTGGATGATATGCTGAACTCAAATTCAGTTGTGTTCCCATGTAATCATGCAATTTTCGTCAAAATCTAAATATAAATTGAGAACCTTTATCGGATACTGAAAGTGCATCTAGGCATCCCTTGTGGGTTTTCTTTTTGCATGATAAGACAAAAACTCAAGGAACCCTCAAGAAGTTTCTCAAGCGTGCCAAAAATGAATTCTCATTGAAGATCAAGAACATACGAAGTGACAATGGCACGGAGTTAAAGAACACTCAAGTTGAAGAGTACCTAGACGAAGAGGGCATCAAACATGAATTTTCAGCACCGTACTCACCTCAACAAAATGGAATGGCCGAAAGAAAGAACCGAACCTCATAGAGATGGCGAGAAATGAGTACAAGACTTTGGATCGATTTTGGGCGGAAGCAGTTAACACCGCTTGTCACGCCATAAACCGACTCTATCTTCATTGACTACTCAAGAAAACATCATATGAGCTACTTAGCGGTAACAAACCTAATATTTCCTATTTTCGTGTTTTCGGTTCTAAATGCTATATCTTGAACAAGAAGCCTAGGACTTCAAAGTTCGCTTCAAAGTCCGATGAAGGTTTCTTGCTTGGCTACGATTCGATCTTTTACGCCGATCGTGTCTTCAACAAGGTCTGCGGACTTGTTGAAATCCCACGTGATGTAGTGTTCGATGAAACTAACAGCTCTCAAGAAGAGCAAGTTGATCAATGTGTGCTAGAGAGAGAAGAAGCTCCTTGTCAAGCATTGAGACGAATGGCGTTGGGCGATGTTCGACCACAAGTGCCACCTCCAAATGAAAATGAAGAAGATGAACCACAAGTGGAGGTAATGGATCAAGGGGGAGCTTCTACACTAGATCAACCTCAAGAAGATGAAGATGATCAACACACAACTGAGGGCGACCATCTAGGGGAAGTAGAAGATGACCATGAAGACTCAAGACCAGAAATGCCACACCCAAGAGTACATCAATGCGTCCAAAGAGACCACCCCGTCGACAACATAATCGGGGACATACAAAAGGAAGTAACTACTAGATCTCGAATTGCTAATTTTTGTGAACATTACTCTTTTGTATCCTTATTGGATTTGCGCAGGATTGAGGATACATTGAAAGATCCGGATTGGATAGTGGCAATGCAAGAAGAACTTAACAACTTCAAACGGAGCGAGGTGTGGGAACTCGTCGAAAGACCCAAGTTCAACGTCGTTGGCACCAAATGGGTCTCCACAACAAGCAAGATGAACACGGGGTGGTGACAAGGAACAAGGCACAACTTGTGGCCAAAGGGTATTCACAAATTGAAGGTTTGGATTTCGATGAAACTTTTGCTCCTGTACCTAGGCTTGAATCTATTAGAATATTACTTGCATATGCTACTCATCAAGATTTCAAGCTCTAACAAATGGATGTGAAAAGCACCTTCCTCAACGAACCAATCAAGGAGGAGGTGTACATGGAGCAACCCCCCGAATTCGAAGATCAAATGTTCTCTGACCACATGTTCAAACTGCGTAAGGATCTCTATGGCCTTAAACAAGCTTCTAGAGCTTGGTATGAGTGCCTTACAGATTTCTTAATAAAAAATGGTTTTAAAATTGGCAAAGTTGATTATACGTTGTCCACAAAGCATTTTGACAGCGATCTTTTTTTTGTCAAATTTATGTTGATGAAATTATCTTTGGTTCAACTAACGAATCCTTTTGTGAATAATTTAGTAAGATTATGACAGATAGGTTTGAAATGTCCATGACGGGGGAGCTGAAATACTTCTTGGGATTCTAAGTGGGGCAACAAAAGGAAGGGACGTTCATAAGCCAAACCAAGTATACTAAAGACATAATCAAGAAGTTTGGAATGGATAAAGCGAAGCCAATAAAGACTCCCAAGGCAACAAATGGACACTTGGATCTCAATGAAGATGGACCAAACATGGACCAAAAGGTATATTGCTCCATGAGTGGATCTCTACTTTACTTTTGTTCATCTAGGCTTGATATTATGTTGAGTGTGTGCTTGTGTGCAAGATTTCAAGCATATCCTTAGGAGTCTCATTTGACAGCCGTCAAAAGAATCTTGCGATATTTAGTTCGTACACCCAACCTAGGCCTTTGGTATCCTAAAGGTTCCAAATTCAGTCTCATCGGATACTCCGATGCAGATTATGTCGGATGCAAAGTAGATAGAAAAAGTACCTCCAGTACATGCCAATTTCTAGGTAGATCCCTAGTTTCTTGGTCCTCCAAGAAACAAAACTCCATTGCCTTATCCACGGCCGAAGCGGAGTATGTTGCAACCGGGAGCTGTTGTGCACAACTCCTTTGGATGCGACAAACTCTAAGGGATTACGGTTACAATATGAGTCGTATTCCACTTCTTTGTGATAATGAGAGTGCCATTAAGATTGCCCATAATCCCGTTGAGCACTCTAGGACCAAACACATAGACATCCGACATTACTTTTTGAGAGACCACTCAATGAAAGGAGACATAGCCATTTCCCATGTCAACACAAAAAAACAACTAGCCGATATCTTTACCAAGACACTTGATGAAAAGAATTTTTGCGAGCTCCAAAATGAACTAAATATCCTTGATGCTCGGAACGTGGCTTGAAAACTTGCATACTTGTATGGATTCTTCAAAATATGTTGATTGTGTTGCAAAAATCATCTCTCTCAATTTTGTCCGAAAAACTATTTCAATTGCTTGATCTTGGTGAATTATGGTCATTGCTTGATTGTTGTATGTTTAATGATCATATTCATCAAGATTATTTGAGTGTTTTGGCTCCTATTTCCTCTATTAGCACCATCGAATATATACAAATGGGCAAGTTAATTCTGTTCTAGTGACCACAGACTAGTCCGTGGTTACCCGAACTAGTCCGCAGAGTGTCTGGTAGTCCGGACTAGTCTGGCGACCACGGACGAGTCCAATTTTTTGACTCCATAACCATAGCCGCCGCCAAAACCTAATCTCTTTCATCCTCAAAACTCACCTCACACTCTCTCTCCTCGCTCAAGTGCTCTCAAGGTGATTTCTTTTGTTCTCCATCAAATCCCTCCGAGTTTGGGTGCAAATCGAACTCCATTGCTAAGGGTTTGAAGACCACAGACTTGTCCACACCTTCAACTCCTTTTCATCAAGAATCAAAGAATTTTGTTAGATTTCCCGCCGAACCCTAGAAACTTTTATTTCTTCCGTTTTGGATAAAATAGCTTAGTTCCTTTCAGCTAATACATGCTTCCTTACTGTAATACATCTATATTAAGCTATTTTTGCATTGAGCAAAACCGTTTGTCTCATAGTTAGGGTTTGAGATGTTGAACGTCGGACTAGTATGGTCTCTGTACGGACAAGTCCGGTCCATTCGGACTAGTCCGCACATGAGCACCGGACAAGTCCAATTTTTAACTGAACTCAACTCTAATTTCCAACGACTCAATGCACTTCCTTGCCATCAATTATCATCCATATATTGTATAATCCTTTCTGAAGACAATATCGAGCTCCAATGATGAAATTTCCGATTATGAGGCCGAGATGGACCAAGACTCCTTGCTTCGTTCCTTGACGGGCCAAGGGAAGAAGCGCCAAGGGTGTCCCTCCGAGCCGACACCTTCTCCACCTCAGGTGTGGCACAAGGTTCTAGACAAGAAGCCTGCGTCCAAAGCCAAGGATGCAGCTGGCTTTAGCTCGGTAGCACCTTGCCAAGCTAAATGCAAGGGAAAGGGAATTTCCTCGTGCCCGATAGGCCCTCTCAAGATGAATGCACCAAGACAGGGGAACAGGGACCCCTCTGAATGAAGGTTCAATGGCAAGGGAAGCAATACGGCTTCCAAGCTCAGATTTGTGGATTGCTATAGTAGATCAAAGATGGTAGCTGACGCCTGATTCTGGAGCAACTTCCACGCGGATTACTACAATTCCGTGTACATGCAGATGAAGACTCCAGTGGTCAAGAGTCAATGGATTGACTGGAAGTCACTTTGAAAGGAAGAGCTGCCGAACCTTCGATTAAGTAATACAAGTTGTGGAACGGCGTGGGCTCAAAGACTTTTTTGCTTTCAGGTGCAACTGGAACGATGAAATCATTGCTCAATTCTATGCCACCTGCTACTTTGCTAGTGGGAGGAGGACAGGGTGACTTGGTTGACACATGGATACAAGTACACTATTAACTATGATGATTTTGCAAGACTGCTTCACCTAGAAGACACCGGCAACAATGATCTCACTATCCACAACATTGGTGTCTTGGGGAAGGATAAGATGGACTTCCTTTATGATACCAGCCTGAAGTACAACCCTCCATCGACCAAGAACATGAAGCCCTTCTTCATGGTTTTTAATAGGGTGCTGAGGAAGACAATAGCTCCAAAAGATGGAGATGCAGGAAGTGTGCAAGGGTACTTGAGGACCCTAATTAAGGTGATTAGCAAGAACCGAAAGTTTGATATCTTTGACTATATTTGGAATTACATGGTTAATATCTCCTGCACACCGAACCATTCTTGTGGCTATGCGAGCTACCTCATGTTCATGATTGAGAAGGTCACATGAATTGAGTTCGTTAAGGATGTGGAGCACACTCCCCTGAGGCCTCAGAAGCCTGCCCAAGCTACCCTCCCAGCTGCTCCATCTCTAGTGTCTAGTGAGGAGGCTCCCAGGAGGGCCCAAGCTGAAGCAAGACCCCCATCAAACTCAGGAGCTGCTACCTCCAAGAAGGGGTTCGCAAGTGGAATTTTGAAGTACTTGGCTGCCATCTTTGGCTCCTGCAAGAAGGCTGGGGTAAAGCTCCATAAATTGAACAAGTCAAGGAAGGCAGATATGAGGTATGCCAAAGAAAATATCAAGCATATTTCCCAAAAGCTGGAGATCGAGCCTAATGGATCCCCTGTTATCTCTGAAGATTCAGCCTCTAACTTCACTGAGCTTGGACCTTTGACTCCTTTCGAGCTTGCTTAGTTTGGCATTGGGAGCACTTTGAGTGGTTCCGCTCCTCCTCCTCCTTCCCAACCTGAAGATGAAGATGAGGAGAGGACCGACAGCGAGGAATGAGCCACTAGGTCCCTCCTCTCCTTCTTTATGGTGTCTTGATGCAAAAGGGGGAGAGATTGAGGGGGAGTCACTAGGGCCTAGCTGTAGGTTGCGAGATGAGAGCTCTATTCGTGTTCATTTTGGGTTGTAGACCTTTCATGCTCTCGTGTGATTTTGTACTTGTGATGTGGTGCCATGACTATGCTTATCTAAGTTATATTTATGAAATCTGTGATGATGATTTGCTATAATATGTGCTTATGCTCCGAAATTGTCATATATGCTTGTTGTTGAGATAATTATATCAATTGTTTCACTCTCATCACAATTATTGCTCACACACACTTAGTTTTGCACCCCCACCATAAAGAGTGCACACATGTCTTATGTTTTCATGCTTAATTTGTTCAAACACATGTGTGCACACATTATGAAAATTTTGTACTTTTATCATATTTTATGAAATCTCAATTGGATGTTATCAATCACCAAAAAGGGGGAGATTGAAAGTGCATCTAGGAATCCCTTGTGAGTTTTGGTTGATTTATGACAAACAAATGATATCCTAACCAAATTGTTGAGATGAGTGCAGGTTTTAATGAAATTATGAAGAAAGTGCAAAAATAAAGGAGAATGAGGATCTATATGGAAAAGGGCTCAAGAGCTGAATATATTAGATCATTGTGTATGGAGTGTGTTGAAGAAACACACCCCAAGAGCTCAAGCACAAGAAAACTTATTCACTGCACAAATTTAAACAGGACCAGACTAGTCTGATATACCCCGGACTAGTTCGATAATCCCTCTGTTCAAAATTGGACAAGTCCTCCCAGTGCGGACTTGTCTGCACAGTCTAGGTTTACACAGACCGGACTAGTCCGACATCACCATGGACTAGTCCGATATCTTTCTGACTAAGATCGGACTAGTCCTCCCCAGTGCGGACTAGTCCTCAACACTTCACAGCTTTACACAAAGTCGGACAAGTCCGATATCACCACAGACTAGTCCGATATCTCTCTATTCCAAACCGGACAAGTCCGATATCTGCTCGGACTAGTCCGAAAAACCTTCTGACTAAAATCAGACAAGTCCTCCAAGTGTGGACTTGTCCCCAATTTACTAAGGGTTTCACCACCGCAAGACTAGTCCGATATGTGCCATACCAGTCTGAACTTTTCCAGAGACAAAAATGGACTAGTCCGCCCCTGGCCAGACAAGTCCGATAATTCAGGACACTTAGAGCTTCCCACACGCTACACAACGTACTAGTTCGGAGTCCACCACAGACTAGTACGGACTTTGAAAACCCTAACGGTAACTCTTGGAAACCCTAGTATAAATAGAGGTGCACGGCCCAACTATGATAACTCTCGATCCCCTGCGCCGTCACACCTTCCAAGAGCCTAGAAAACATGTCTCTCCACACAATCCAACTAACGAAAGATCAAATTTGTGTGAATCAACTCTAGATCAAAGGAGAGACACGATTCTTCATGTGTGAGCTCTTGGGTTTGATTCTCTCGCACACTCCTGTTGATTTAATGTAGATCCTACAAGTGTGTTCTTGGTGGTGTTCGATTTGTAATATTGGGGAGCCCTCAACTTGTGAGAAGGCCCCTTGAACTCGGTGATTTAGCCTTTGTGATTAGTGGAAGAGAATCGGCCTCCATGGCGATTCAATGAGGGTAGGGTTGGAGAAGACCCGGTCCTTTTCTGGACTCCTCAACGTGGATGAAGGTTGCCTCTGTGGGAACCGAACCACGGGATAAAATCTTGTGTCAATTTTGTTCTTAGTTTTTCATATCACATTCTAGGGTTTACTTGATCTTGCATATCCTACGTTAAAACTTGAAAGTAAGGTCACCTTTTGCAATCTTTAGTTTAATTGACGCAACATACTCTAGTTACATCTTAATTTCTGCTGCATAGAGTCTTGGATCGAGATCATTGATCAAACATGATCGATCTAGTCCGCACGTGCCGTACTAGTTCGCACTCTACCGGACTAGTCCAATTTCTTAATATTTGATCAAGTTGTTGAGTGTTGCCGGTTTTGACTAAAATTCAAAAAGGCCTATTTACCCCCCCTGTTGGCCACATTAAGATAATATTTTCTTGGGCACTACATGTAGACACACTATTCTCCCCATATATAGTCCTGCTAATCTTGCACCACTATATGTGGTCTTGACAGGGATAAAAATTGCAGATTTGGTCAACCGATCCACAACAACACATATTGAATCATACCCTGGCTGGGCACACAATGATCTGACTATGAAGTCCATACCGACTTCTTCCCACTTCCATTCTGGTATCTTCAGCGGTTGCAATAGTCCAGCTGGCCTCTAATGCTCAACCTTCACTCGTTTGCATATATCACATAGTGAAACATATTAAGCTATGTCCCTTTTCATTTTATCCCACCAATAGTATGTTCTCAAGTCCTTGTACATCTTCATGCTACTAGGATGAATGGGATAAGGCATGTCATGTGCCTCCTTTAGTATCATGTTGCGAATGTGCTTCACATTAGGCACACAAATCCCTTTCCCTAATAATAGCGTGCCGTTCTCATCTTCCGTGAAATTCCATTCTATTCCCTCTTGAATTCTCTCCATATTCCTGGATTTCCTTATCTGTTGCCCGACCTTCTAGTATCCCCTATTCTTATGTCGGATAAAATTCCATCACACCCATTTCATTCAGAACCTGATACGCAATCGTTAAAACTCCTTGCATAGCTCAGGTGGTAACTCGAGAACTGTGAGTTGGTGGCATGCTCCCTTTCGACTCAAGGCATCCGCTACTACATTGGCCTTCCATGGGTGATAGTTGATTCCCACATCATAGTATTTGATGAGCTCCAACCATCAGAGTTGCCTCAAGTTTAGGTCCATTTGTGTGAATATGTACGTGAGACTCTTGTGATCCGTGTTAAATCTCACACTATGACCAAGGATGTAGTGCCTCCAAATCTTCAGCACGTGCACCACGGCTACTAGTTCAAGATCGTGCATAGGGTAGTTGAGATCATGTTTCTGCAGTTTCCTGACGCATAGGCTACTACTTGACCTTCTTGCATTTGCACACATCCAAGTCCTTGTCCTGAGGCATCACAATATACACCGAATCTCTTGCTCACATCTGGTAGTATCAAAACCGGTGCGATGGTGAGTCTCTTCTTTAACTCTTTAAAGCCGTCCTTACAAGATTGGGTCCATTGAAAAGCCTTTCTCTTCGTTAGTAGCTTAGTCATTGGCTTCACTCTCTTAGAGAAATCCTTAATGAATCGGCGATAATACCCAACTATTTCTTGGAAACTTTGAATCTCCTTGACATTCTGTGGTGGTTCCAACTTCAACACATATGTCACCTTTCCTAGATCATCTAACACTCCTCCTTCGGAGATGATGTGGTCTAAGAATGATATCTCCCTTAACAAGAATTTACACTTGGTCAATTTGGCATGTAGCTGGTGTTCTCGTAGTTTCTGCAACGTCAGCCTTAAATTCTATTCATGCTCTTCCTCACTTCTTTAATATACCATGATATCATCGATGAACACTATGACAAATTGATCCAAGTACTACAGGAAGACCTTATTCATGAGGTACATAAAGTATGCAAGCGCATTCGTCAATCCAAATGACATAACAATGTACTCATATGATCCATACCATGTCCAAAAAGCTATTTTGGGTATGTCTGAAGGTCTAATCTTCAGCTGAAAGTATCCAAACCAAAGGTCAATTTTGGACAAAATTCGAGCACCCTTCATTTGATCAAGCAAATCCTCTATGCGGGCCAACATTTACTTATTCTTGATTGTCAGCTCATTGAGAGAACTGTAGTCCACACACATCCTTTGGGATCCATCCTTCTTATCTAGGAAGAGCACTGGGGCTCCCCACGGTGATGAGCTTGGGCATATAAAACCCTTTTCTAGCTACTCCTGAATCTGTTTTTTGAGCTCCACTAGTTCATTAGCAGGCATTCTATACAGCCTTTTCGTCATATGTGATGTTCCAGGTAATAAGTCAATGATGAACTCAATGTCTCGATTAGGTGGTGTACTCGGTAATTCTTCTGGAAACACATTTGAGGATTCACATACTACCGGAATTTCCTACATTGTAGTACCGTCCATCCTGTTCAACGCTACCTTTTTCGTAGTGGGTTAAGGTACTTCAATCTCAATGTTGACTCCCAAATCATTTGTCAATTGCATCGTCCTTGTGGCACATTGAGTCACTCCATTATGCTATCCTAACACGTCCATTCCAAGTATTATGTCCAGCCCTTGCGAATTTAGAACAATGAGATTGGTGAGAATGTCTACCCCGCTTATTTTAAGGCTTACTCTTGGACATACTATATCTGTTCTCATCTCCCCTCCAGGAGAACTAACCAACATACTGTAATTCATGTGAGATATAGGAAGACTATACTTGGCAACATATATGGATGAGATGAATGAATGAGATGCTCATGAATCAAATAATATAGATGTTGGGTTGGAATTTGCGAGAAAGATACTAATCATGACATCATAAGCTTGTTGGGCATCCTCAATAGAGACATGGTTCACCTGGCCACGATCGGAATTCTGCGGTCCATGATTGCCTTGTGCTGCTCCTCCATTCGGCCTGGTGTTCTGCTTTGTAACTTTGTGCATCTGTCCCTGACCTGACTTCGACATTAATTTTCAAATGTCCAACCTCTTTGCACATATAGCATGTCTTGTTACCACAAGCACTACAGAAGTTAGAGCGAGGCTGGTTTTGAGCGTTTGCACCTATCGGTACCATGCAGACCGGGTACCCCCTCTTACAACCTAGAAGAAGCTCCGAACCCGGCCTCCCCGCTGAGAAAGATCCCAAAACTGCCACGCGTCCTCCCGCTCTGGACCCTTTCTCCACTGAGGAGGGCTTTAGAGCTGCCACGTGTCCTCCAGCTTCGGACCCTTGCTTTCACCGAGGAGGGCTCTAGAGCTGCCACGCGTCCTCCAGCTCCGAATCCTTGCTCCCACCAAGGAAGGCTCCGCAAAAGCCAAGCGTCCTGCAACATGCCCCGAGCGGTAGGTTGCGGGAGTAAAGGGCAGTGCGTACTGTCGAGTCGTGCATTGATGGCACACGCTTTCCCCAGGCATACAGGTGCAGCGCACGCCTCCTGTCAGGTACTACTGTGTCCAATCGCATAGCAGTGAAGACACCGCAGGCCTACCTCGCTTCACCAAGTGGGTAGCTTATGGTGACAAGATGGATGGACGAGGCATCCCCTGCCACCATCAGTGACTATGCATGGGCCACTAGCGTCTGAGGCGGCAAGACGGTAGGTCTTCAAGCCACGGTCAAATGAGGATTATGCGAGAAGCCTCAGATCTTTAGGATATGATCGCCGCGGGGCCACCTGTTGGGTCCAAGACCCCACCTGTAAGGTGTCCGGCCTTGTCTATAAATTGACTGAATCGCCACCGTTACAAAGGATCCAATCCCCTAATCTAACGCATACACACTACACACTCGTACACACCAGTAATACAACCTCACTGTGGAGTAGGGTATTACTCTATGGCAGCCTGAACCACATAAAACCATTGTCTCACCACTCTCATATGCGCAATCCCTCCATTGAGGACTAAGCCCCGTCGATCAAGAACATTCGCGGGCTGCTCGCATTGCAGGTCTGAGGAAGTGTCGCAAGAACACTTTGACATTTGGGGTGCCCAGTAGGGGCTTTTTCTATCAGGAAGTTGTGCCTCCATTGCCGCCAAAGCAGCCAGCTTTGGCACCTCCAGGAGGCCTTACATGGACAATTCTTAGTGTTGATGGTGGGCGCCGCTGGAGCATCTAGCTCTAGCACCACCTAGGGGGCCCACCGTCGACATTCTTTTCGTTGATGAAGGGCAATCCCAGAGTATCCATCTATCGCACCTCCAAGGGGGCCCGCCGTCGATGTTTCTTAGCAATGATTGTGGTCGCCACTAGAGCATCCAGCTCCAGCACCACCCAGGAGGCCCGCCATTGACATTGTTCTCGTTGATATGAGCTACGCCAGAGCATCTAGCTCCGGCACCTCCCAGAGGGCCCGCTGTCGATGTTTCGCACATTGAGGGTGGGCGTTGCCTTGGTTTGTTGGCTACATCATCGCCATCACCGCAAAAGACTTCTTCGACGATGACCACACATCTCAATTCATGTCCGGCGCTCACCGGGGGCCCACCGACGTCAACTACCCAAGCTCCTTCGATCTGCCGGGGGCCCGCCATCGACATCCTGTGACTAAGTAGTAGGCGTGCCTAACCAGTTGGGCACACCTACTAGGGGCCTCTAAGGCATCTCACGGGTAGGACGTCAAGCGGTTTCTCACCACCACGACGACAATGACGTCGCCAAGGCATTACGGTAAGGTTTAACCATGATGTCGTGGGAGGTCAAGAGTGTACAACATGCTTAGTCTGGTTCTGCACACTAAGCGTGTACACTTTGTATCCCCAGCGTTACCGCTGTAAATTTTACTCTTAGCATGGTGGAAGGTCCAGAGTGCATAGCCTGCTTAGTCTGGTATGCACCCTAAGCGTGTACATTTGGCCTCCTCAGCGCCACTTTGGTAAGCTTCACCCTTAGCGTAGTGGTAGGACAATTTTTTTTGAAAAGGGTATCACAGTGTCTAGGAGTAGTGCTCGAAGCAACTAAGCTACGGGGGGGGGGGGGGGGGGGTCCGGTCATGAGTGTTCAACCTCCTTAGCATGGTTCCATACCCTAATCTTGTACACTTTGCCCCCCTTGTCATCCGGAGCGGGTCGTTGCCTTCTTGTAAAGTCTGCCTCCTCATATGATTACCAAGTTAGAAGAATCACTATTTTCCTAATGCTCTGTTTATGTTAATTTAATTACAAATTAATTAAATGATCGTAAAATCATGCTCTTTCTCGCATATTCCCTATCATAAGATCGACCACTCTCTCCCTGTCTCGTGCCTAGAAAAGTTACACAATCCTGCTGCAGGCCGGTGTGCTTGAGGTACCTGCAGCGTGTCTGGGGTCTCTCGGCTGCCACCTTGTTTGGGGTCTTGTGTCGCAAGACGGTCTCCCTCCATGAAAGGCCCACGCCAAGCCAGAGGTCCAGGGTGTGTAGCTCACATAGTCTGGTTCCGTACCCGAAGCGTGCACACCCAACATCCTAGTGCTACGGCTAAGTACTGGGGGGCAGATGGCTTACACCCCGAATAAGGCGAGAACCGGGCCCCGGATGCTAACTCACTGAATTAACCAAGCCCTGCTCCTCAGCTTAGGATCGTAAGGTGTAACAAAACCAAAGAGCAGGAAGAGAGTGCCCGACGAGAAAAATTATTTACATTATTCTTTAAATTTTACTTTCACATATCGTCTGCCATATGCTTAGTTACATGTCTCCTGTCTCTTCCTAGATGGAGTTGTGCTATCTTGCTAAAGATGGGTCCGCATGAGGTACCTGCAATGTGTTTGGGGTCCAATGGTCGTTTTCTTTCTCAGGGTCCATTATGCAGAATGGTTCTCACTCCTGAAAGGCTAGCACCGAGATGGAGGTCCAGGGTGTGCAACTTGCTTAGCACGGTTCTGTAACCTATGCCTGCGCACCTTGCCCCCAAGTGCTAATAGCTAAGTACAGGGGGTCGGGCGGCTCATGCCCTGAGCAAGGCAGCAACTATACCGTGAATGCTATCACACCGAATTACGCATGCCCCATATCTTAGCTAAGGACCATAAGCCATAAAAAAACTAAATAGCAATGAAGTGGTGACCGATGAGCGAATTTACTTTTTGTATATCATCTGTGCAGGACATAAAGGGAGTCTGCCATCAACGTTCTACACGTTCGTAGTGGACGGAGTCGACGCTTCTCTGAGAGCGTTACGTCTCCGAGTTCTGCCGCTCCCCATGGAGGCTGCCGATGTCACTTCTTCAAGCTCCGGCACCCTCCAAGGGGGCCACTGTGGGGACCAGAGTCCACACTTTCCATGAATCGCATTGGGTGGTGCTGTGCGATGCGACACCCAACATCACACATGTAAAGGAACACGTATTACATAAATCATTTGTTGAAATTTACAAAGATGTTCAGTTTACAAATGGTTCATATAAAAATAAACTACAACAGAAAATAAGATTACAACTCTTGTACTTAAGTCTAATAAGCAAATAAGAAGCCGTCCAGCCGACGGACGCTCCTCACTAGCCACGAAGATCAAACAGCAGCGGCATGGTTCCCACATTAGTGTATCACTCGGAGAATCTAGAGTCTCATCGGACAACCATAATCATAAGCACAAAGGTTAGTACCTGCAAAACAACTTATATAGCAACCGTGAGCATGAAAGCTCAGCAAGACTTCTTCTAACCTTAACATGAAACTCTACATGATGGTAAAGGCATAAACATAGGATGGCAGATTTGAGTAATGGACTCTCCTAAATGTGGGTCCTTATATTCAGATTTATAGCAGCAGCTTAAACCTTGTGCGGGGCAGCATCGTAACTCCACAATCAAACAAGAAACGCTTCATCACGATGCTGCATGCCCAAGGTGGAAAATAAATTTAGTGAGCACTATACTAATACATACAACATAACAATATAATGATAATACAATGTTCATAACAGTAGTAATTAATTATCATCTCAAATGCAAGTATTACTACATCACAACTCAGTGAACAAGTTGTACTCATATCCGCGAGGGATGGTGATTCGAATCAATGATACCCAGATTGCACGACACGTACGCCCGTAATGGAAGTCACGTAGGAGCACACCACGGACATCCTACGCAACCACCATTCTTAAGTTGCACCAAAGTTGAATCAATTAAATTGTCTAGCACAATATTCCCTCTCACGGTGCACCTTTCTGCTGTGAAGATGTTGTGAGCGAGTTTCCGTCTACTATGCTGCTGCCGAAGGCCTGAGGCGATCGAAAAAGTCTCAACAAAGGCTTCCAAGGTACATCGGTTTTCTAGACACCATATATCCAGTATGACTCCAGTACAGTTCAAACTTGCTCAGAAGGGCAGCCTACGGATTGGTCCTTAATCGACACGGGCAGGGCTACGCACCCAAGACCACGTCTTGCTGCATCCTACGCCCCTGCCCGGTCTTATTTTCAGATTACTACTCTATTGTCTTTGCACCAATCCCGTGTGAAAAAAGTCCTAGCATGCGAGTAGATTCCAACTACTCGACTTCTATCGAATCCTATACTATATTTAGCATAGCATAATCTACACGATGCCTTGACAACTACCCAAATACTCCATGGGTTGATCTAGTCATGCAAGTGGATTTTCAATCATCTTAGCCCTAATGCACATAACTCACTCTAGACATAGGTGATACAAATAAAAATTTTGTAATAGCGCTTAAATGCAAACCGGGGCTTGCCTGGGTGCGATACGGTATCAAAGTTAATCTCCAGAGAGATGAATTCAAGTAGCTCGTGGATCCTCTTGAGCTCGGCAACTCGATATGCAAAGAATTATGAAAGTTAATCAATACCGGTATTATGATATATCTTAATGGAAAGACAGTTAAGTATATGAATTTAAGCCTAAATGTTTCGGAAATTTTACAGGGGACACTAGGTACTATGGGTGACGTTCTGGCCAAAACTGGGATCAATTCATAGAAGTTACTGTTGTATAAAATTCAATGAACCTAAACAATTCCCAAAATTTTGAGGAAACATCTGTAGCTTTGAAATGGCCAAAAGTTGGTGTTCTATTTATAGGAGGTCAAGAGTGACTCAATAAAATTGGTTTCATAGTTTTCCAAGCATTTTTCTGTGAGATATTGAATTTACAAGTTTGGACAATTTGATGAAAAGTTTCTGGATGTTTTGGAATTTTCAGGTACATATAGCCTGGAAACACAATTTGGCTATTCAAAGTTCCTGAAATTTTTACTGGAACTCAAGGGAATTTTTTGGAATGATGTGGACAAATTTGAGAATTTTAGAATGAATGGAGCACCAGTAACTAATTCCAACAGCATTTTGCTCTATGGAATTATTGAGATTAATTTCTGTATTTTCATATAGATCCAAGTGCACCACTTGAAAGTATACAACATTTTGGTTTTAACAAAATTTATTTGTGAATTTTTGGACACGTATTCTAGGAGCTATGGGTTTTCAAAGTTGGGACCAAATCTGGAATTAAATTTAACTGGGAAAATTTGAAATAAACAGTGGGCCCCACGGTTTTAAAATGGACCAGTGGCATTCAAGCCACACGGGGGCCACAGAGATAATGGTGTAGCCACATCCGATCGCCAGTCTGCATTGGATCCGGGCGTGGCTTCTTTGGCTGACAGTCGGGGCCCACCCGGGTCTTCGTCTACCTCGCGCCTATAGTGCTGAGGCGCGGCGCGCGGCGGCGCCCGACGGCGGCCCCTCACCGCAGACTGTTCCAGGGAATGGCAGCACTCCACCCCCGCCGCCCCCACCTAAAATTCGATGGCGAAGTCGATGTTGAGGCTCCCGACGGCGATTGGCGGCCGGAAATGGCAGTGCGACGGCGGCGAGCGGAGCTAGGGTTACGGCGATGTCGGCAAGTATCAAACAATGCCCACACAAGCTGGAAAATGATCGGGTAGCTTCCTCGAATCCTGGGGAGGATGATTAGGGGATGCAAATTGAGTGGAAAAGCCGGCAACGTCAAGTTCGCCGGTGAGCCGTTGGAATTTTCAAAAGGCGGCTACGAAAACTCGACTCCTGGCTAAATTACTTGATGGGTTGCTCTGAATTTTGGTCTTCAGCTGTGTATGGAGGTCTAGTACCTAATCCTTAACTGGATTGAAAATTGTTTGCACGTACAAACTCAATTAAATGCAAAACCTAGCATCATAGCTCATACTTGGCCGAAACGAAAAATGGAATTTCTACCTCGAGGAGGAATGAAAATGTATGGCGTTTTCACCTTGATCAAGAGGGTGGACAGGCACTTCTTTTTTCTGTTGGGAGCAGCTAGTGACTTGGTAGATATCGGCAGCGCCACGGTTGCAGAGAGGCGGCAAAGCAGCGGAGTTCACCAGCGGCCCAATAAACGTCAAATACGTCGATGGAGAGGCTCAAACTGTGAAAGAAATTGATCAAGGAGCTGCGCCACAGGTTGAGGAGTAACCCAGTCCAAATAAATTTGAGCTATACCGATGATCCGTGCTGGATTTCGAGGGGGAGGGGAAGAACTCGCCGGTGGGCAAAAATCTGGCGCCAGGGATGAAACAACGGTGAAGTGTTTGACTTGGGGGCTGGGAAGATCATAAGGAGGAGGCTGGGGTGGCCTGTAGGCAGCTGGAGGCGACTTAAGCAACCAGGGAGAGCAGTGGCATTTGCATGCCAGGAGGTGGCGCCACGGGAAAAACAGGGGCAAAATTGACCCACTGACCAGTGGGTCCCACCTCTCCCTTCAACTCTATCTTCTCTGGACACTGAAATATCCCACCTACTTGTGTCCAAAAATTCTAGATATTTTATGTTAGACTAAACTGAAGGTGTAGAAATTGATTCTGAATTCATATTGTTGATTTGACAAAGTTTCATTTGAAATCAAATTAGAATTTGAATTTGTGTTGAATTCAATGAAGCTATTGAATTAAATAGCAAACTTGCTTCAAAAATTCTGATAGTTTGCAGGGAGAGTATTTGGAATATTTTGAAACTATTGGTGAACTTAAATCTTCATGTTAACTTCATTTGAACATTAGTTAAGTTTATTTTTTAGAATTCCCTCATTTGGAGTTTGAATAAATTTGTTTTTCTCATTTCCTTTTTAATTCTTTTTATCATTCTAAATTTTTAGTCCAAACTGAAGTTTGCATTATGGAAATTAGGTATTTTACATTCCTCCCCCTTAAAAGAATCTCGTCCCGATATTACAATGAAGAGACGAAAGTAGGAGAGAAATTACTGGATGTGAGACGATAAGAAATCCGGATAGTTGGAGCCGAGATATTCTTCAGTTTCCCATGTCGCTTCTTCAGTGGTATGGTTGCTCCATAACACTTTATAAAACCACAGTGTGAAGTTCCGCGTGGTTCGGGTCTTATCGTCGAGAATCCGAATCGGATGTTTAGAGTACGTCAAATCCGGTTGCAATTCACCGATTTCGTCGGTGTGGACTGCAGCTGTGAACTTGAGACATTTCCGGAGTTGAGATACGCGGAAGATGTTGTGTATACCAGCGAGAGATGCCGGTAATTCCAATCGATAAGCCACAGGTCCACACTTGTCCGTGATAGCAAATGGGTCAATAAATCGGGGAGCGAGCTTCCCTTTTACTCCAAACCAATGAATTCCTTTCATCGGTGACACGCGGAGGTATACGTGATCTCCGATATCAAAGTGCAGTGGGCGATGCCGCTTGTCCACATAATTATTCTGTCGAGATTGAGCCGCTCTTAGATTTGCTTCAATGATCCGAACTTGTTTATCGGCTTCGTTGACTAGATCAACCCCGAACGTCACCCTCTCGCCGGACTCACACCAATTCAGGGGTGTGCGGCCTTTCCGGCCATAGAGAGCTTCATATGGTGCCATCTTGATACTCGCTTGATAACCGTTATTGTACAAGAGTTCCGCTAACGGTAAATGATCATCCAATTTTTACCGTGGTGGATGGCACACGCATGCAACATGTCTTCAAGGACTTGGTTCACCCTCTCGGTTTGTCCATCGGTCCGGGGGTCATATGCGGAGCTTCTAATCAGTTTAGTAGCCAACGAGGCGTGTAGCTGCTCCCAGAAACAAGCAACAAAGAGAGAGACTCTATCTGAAATAATAGTGCGAGGAATGCCGTGTAGACACACGATTCTTGATATGTACAACTCCGCATATTTCTTGGCATTGAATTCGACATTTACCAGAATGAAGTGTGCTGATTTGGTTAGTCGGTTGACTATCACCCAAATCGAATCATGCTTCCGGAATGTGAGTGGCAATCCGACTATGAAATACATACTCACATCCTCCCAATTCCATGCCGGAATATTCAGCGGTTGCAGCTGCCCCGCTTTCCGCATGTGGTCGGCCTTCACTCGCCGACACGTATCACATTCGAATACATACTTCGCTATTTCCCGCTTCATTCGTGTCCACCAAAACTCGGTTTTCAAATCATGATACATTTTATTGCTGCCCGAATGAATTGAAAATTTTGACATGTGAGCTTCATCCAATATTTTCTTCTGGAGCTTAACATCCCGGGGTACAACTATCCGGTCCTCGAACCATATTATACCATGATTATCTTTCCGGAAACATTTTACCTCCCCGCTGTCCACTTTTTCCCGTATGTTTGACATGCCCTTGTCTCCTTCTTTTGGGCTTCAATAATTACCTCTCGGATGGTGGGAATGAAAGCAAGATTGTGGAGAGCCCCATATGGAATCACATATAGACTTGGTTCCTCATCGTCCATTTCAGCCATGGTGATGTTGTGGACATGAGCTTTCTGACTAAGCGTGTCGGCAACCATGTTCGCTTTATCAGGGTGGTAGTGAATTTCAATTTTGTAATCTTTGATCAGATCTAACCATCTTCGTTGTCTCATATTCAGCTCCTTCTGCGTGAAATTATATTTCAAACTTTTGTGGTCGGTGTAGAGGTGTACAAGATTTCCAAGCAAGTAATGCCTCCACATTTTTAGTGCCAATACCGCGGCAGTGAGCTCAAGGTCGTGAGTTGGATAGTGCTGCTCGTTGTTTCGGAGTTGTCGAGATCCATACGCGACCACACATCCTCCTCGCATCAGAACGCACCCAAGTCAGATGCCAGATGCATCGCAATAAACGTCAAACAGTTTTGTCGTGTCCGGCTGAGCAAGAATCGGGGCTGTTGTAAGGTGCTGCACTAATGTCTTGAATGCTTCTTCACAATCTGAACTCCAATTATATTTGGTGCCCTTTTTTAACCGCTCTTTCATCAGTTTAGCAATTTTTGAGAAGCTCGGGATGAACCGCCGATAATATCCTGCTAAACCAAGAAAACTTCGGACTTCATGTACGGACTTAGGGGATTGCCATTTCAGCACTTGAGCAGTCTTACTTGGGTCCACAGCGATGGCCTCAGCTGAAAAATGTGTCCCAAGAATGGCACTTGGATGATCCAAAATTCACACTTGCTGAATTTTGCATAGAGCTTATGGTCTCTCAACCATTGCAGCACAATATGGAGATGTTCAGCATGCTCTTCCTCTGACTTGGAATAAACCAATATGTCATCGATGAAGACCACGACGAACTTGTCCAACTCCGGCATAAATACCAAGTTCATGAGATACATAAAGTGAGCCAGAGCATTGGTGAGACCAAAAGACATGACAAGATATTCGTATAATCCATATCGCATCGAGAATGCCATCTTCGGTATATCCTCCGGTCGGATTTTGATTTGATGATATCTGGACCGGAGATCCATCTTCGAGAACACCCTCCCACCATCATGTTGATCGAATAAAATGTCGATGCGGGGCAGCAGGTACTTGTTCTATATAGTCACAGAGTTGAGTGGTCGATAATCCACGCATAACCACAATGTTTCATCCTTCTTCTTCACACACAGCGCCGAGCAGCCCCAAGGTGCCCAGCTTGGGCGAATAAAACCCTTGTCCAATATGTCTTTCAAATGCTCCTTTAATTCAGCTAGCTCATCAGGCGCCATTCGATACGGTCTTCGAGAGATTGGTGTGGTTCCCGGTATAAGTTCAATCTTGAACTTAACGTCACGTTCGGGCGGCATGCTCGGTAAGTCATCGGGAAACACATATGGATACTCACAGACCACTGGAATATCTTCAAGTTTAATTTCTTTAGTGTTATATACAGCTGCACTTTCCTGCTCCATGCTGTCCGAAACCAGATCGTGCTGTCCACGTATCGGAGAGTCAATTTGGACAGTCCGGGTACCGATATTAAGAACGGCACCGTGATGGTTCAACCATGACATCCCCAATATTATGTATATCTTCTGTCCATCCAATATAATCAGCGACGTTGGATATATCTTGCCTCCCAAACATAGAGCTGCTCGGGGAACAATCTGACTAGAAGAGATACTTCCACCCGTTGAACTTATAAGACAACTATTTTTGGGAGTATTGGTGGATAATTGGTGCTGATCCACACATGATTTACTGATAAAATTGTGGGTAGCACCGGAATCAAAGAGTATGAGGACGGGTATGTCTCTGATAGCAAACATGCCTGCTAGCACCGGTGCTCCCTCCGGAACACCCTCGATCGCTGTATGTTGAACACTTTTGGTTTGCAGTGCTGTCCTCTATGGTTGAATACGGGGCTGAATACATTGTTGTACTAGTACTTTCTCGCTACTCAGCATCTTCTCTGGGCAATCCTTGGTATAGTTCCCAACCCAATCACATGTGAAACACTTATACTGATTCAACGTCCCGCTGACTTGAGGCCTGAATTGTCCTACATCTCGCTGTGAGATAAATGCCCCTGGAACAATTTGGGACAGTTCTTGCTGCTGATGTAATGATGGTTGGAAATATGATACTCCAAATGGTCGACTCTGATACAAACTCGGTTGTGCAGCAGGCTGCCATATCTGACCGGATGGTGATCAGTACACCACACGGTATTTCTGAGGAACATTATGTGTGTTGTCCTGCACATCAAGTCTCGTCTTTGACTCCTCCACGATCCGCTCATGTGTGGCACCCTCTTGCGTAATCGTGGCATTAAGCATAGTGTTGAACGAGCCATGATTGAACAATGCAAGCTTGTCTTTCAACATGGGGCTTAGACCCTGATGGACATACTCTCGCTTCTGATCCTCCGTACTCACATACTCCGATGCATATTGGGCTAGATTAATAAAGACTTTGGGGTATTCTTGAGCACTCATTTCTACTTGCTTCAAATCAAGGAAATCCTGAAGCTTCCTTTTCATAATGGCAGGAGGAACATGATAGGCTTGGAATGCCTTCTGGAACTCTGTCCAACTGACTTGCTGTTCGGCGGCCAAGGAGGCAATGTGGTTCGCCCACCAAGCACCGGCAATGCCATGTAGTTGTTGTGCTGCATATAAAACCTTCATATGATCACTGCACTGTAGCAGTCCGAACTTAGCTTCAATGGTGTGGAGCCAATGGACCCCATCTAGAGGATCACCATCACCACTGAACACGGGGGGGGGGGGGGGGGGGGGGGGGGGGGGGGGGGGGGGGGGGGTGCAGTCGCCAAGAATTCCTGATATGTTGCTTGCTGAGGTTGACGATTGCCTTCGGTTGGACGTCCCTCCTGATGGGATGTAATCTGCACGAGGGTTCGCAGCAGCTCGGTCTGCTTGTCGCGTGAACCCACCATGGCTGCGATATCATCTGCAAATGTAAGTGGAGATGGATGTGGTTGTTGCGCCGGCTCATCCGGCTCTCGGGAGTCATCCCCTCCCTGACTTGAACCACAAACCTCGTATGTTGCATGAGTGTGCACCATTCTGCAGCCACAGCCATGAATCCGACATGAGACTTGACTTTGTAAAATCACTCATGGATAAAAATAATAGTGTGTGTATTGATAACCAAACTTGCATAACTGTAACATATATTGATAAAGTATAAAATTTATACACAATACATCATCCCTGGACCAATGTTACAATAGCAAGCTCCAAAATAATGAACTCCATGCATCAAAGTTCATTTCGACTATCTTTCGTCGCGACGGGACGTTATGCGCGTTATCGTGCGAATACTTTCTTATCTTCAATATGACACAAACATGGTCATAAAAAGAAAAGAGGTTTGAGTGGGTCAACCATCAATTCCACTGGTAAAAGGTTGAGTATTGACACCTGGTCTGTTACGAAACTTCTCCAAGTGAAATCGAGGACCACATCCATAACAAGACCAAATTATGTCAAACCGATGAAGTTTCTGTTCAAACCTGATCCACTAGTAGTCGAACACAAATTTAACCCAGTAAATGGCAGAATCAGATCTTGAGGTGGACTACAAAGTTAAAGTACACTTCATGACCTTCACAAAAAGTATTGGTTTGCCTTCAGATAATTTCTGGTTGAGAAGATATGGCATTGTAAACCTGATAGTTTTTCTGGAAATTCTGACAGCATCTCCTTTGTTTATGTCAATTTTAGGCCACAATTTCCAGATATAAAACAGCAGATTTAAAAAATCCACACTTTACAAATTTGTAATAAATATTAAAAGTACTCCATAAATGTCTTGCACAACCCGGTTCAAATTTTCTAGAGTGAGATATGGTGAAAACCATCAGGAGTCCAGAGAGGGTTCCATTTTCTGTCCAGTTTGGCAGATTTTGGAACTTTGAACTTTTTGAAGGGTTATAAGTGAATTCTGTTCTGGAGTTGAACATAACAGTTTTAAAGGACTTCCTAAAATTTCCATCCATGTATGGTACACCTTCATTGGAGTTTTCTACTTGTAGATATGGTTCCTCAAAGTCAGGTTTCTTTCTGGCACAAAACAGAACACTCTGTTTTTAAATTGTTGACTTCAAAACCTACTCCAAATTTGAAAACTTAGTTCAAACATAGAGCTCGATAGCTAATATAAGTAGTTTTACATCTTCTAGGTTCCATTTTACAGAAAAGTGGTAAATGCATCAATGGAATACATGTTGGTACTACGTGCCTCACAAAGTAAAAATTCTAAGCCTGTATTCCGGCATACGTCTCAAAGGTGGCCATAATGACGTTCACTCGCAAACGATTTCTAGGCGCAATACGATCACGTGGTCAGTGTACCTGTAACTACACACAATTTATAGATCAATCATATGGTGCCGTACGACACTGCCCGCATGGGCGATCATGTTGCAATAATATATATGAAAGTAAAAACATTCATCTCGTATCATTCCATACGAGCCGCCCCGAGTTAAGCCACGTCTTGAGGTACATGACTGGGTTTTCTACCACCCGACGTGGTCCCACGGCTTTGCATAGTGTTGCACTAGTAGGAGGCGCATCGGGTTATGTCCCACCCGACGGGGGCTCCCACTAATTTTGAAGCACGCTAGGGTACCACGTGTCATATGTTCTCAGAAACATGGAAAGTTTCAGAGACTCATATTGACATTTCCATGCCAAGCCACAAAAACAATCACATGCTACCTCTCGCATGGTGATCTTACCGCAATTGATCCACTTATGGTGGTGTACCTTACCTCTTACATGACGTTGGAGTGTCGTTACAGAATATAATAACACATAAGTTAGCTTTGCCACCTTAATAACTCATGCTAATATTGTCCTTATGTGGGTCTAGTACTAGATCCTCACCGTATCCTATGTTTTTTCTCGTAATACGGTCCTTATTTAGCGTGCTATTCCCAATGCGGCTCTGATACAAAGCTGTGGGGATCGGAGTCCATACTTTCCAGGAATCGCATTGGGTGGTGCCATGCGATGCGACACCCAATAGCACACATGTAAAGGAACACGTATTACTTAAATCATTTGCTGAAATTTACAAAGATGTTCAGTTTACAAATAGTTTATATAAAAATAAACTACAACGGAAGATAAGATTACAACTCTCGCACTTAAGTCTAATAAGCAAAAGAGAAGCTGTCCAACTTACGGACGCTCCTCACTACCCACGAAGACCAAACAGTAGCGGCATGGTTCCCGCATGAGTATATCACTCGGAGAATCCCGAGTCTCATCGGACAACCATAATCATAAGCACAAAGGTTAGTACTTGCAAAAGAACTTATATAGCAACCGTGAGCACGAAGGCTCAACAAGACTCAACCGTCTCACCTAAACATGAAACTCTACATGAGGGTAAAGACATAAACATAGGATGGCAGATTTGCATAATGAAGTTGCCTAAATATGGGTCCTTATTTTCAGATTTATAGCAGCAGCTTAAAACTTGTGCGGGGCAGCATCGTAACTCCACAATCAAACACGAAATGCTTCATCACGATGCTGCATGCCCAAGGTGGAATTTAAATTTAGTGAGCACTATATTAATACATACAACATAACAATACAATGATAATATAATGTTCATAACAGTAGTAATTAATTATCATCTCAAATGCAAGTATTACTACGTCACAACTCAGTGAACAAGTGGTACTCATATCCGCGAGGTACGGTGATTCGAATCAATGATACCCGGAATGCACGACACGTACGCCTGTACTGGAAGTCACGTAGGAGCACTCCACGGACGTCGTACGCATCCACCTTTCTCAAGTTCCACCCAAGTTGAATCGATTCAATCATCTAGGACAGTATTCCCACTCACGGTGCACCTTTCCACTATGAAGATGTCGTAAGCGAGTTTCTGTCTACTGTGCTGTGGCCGAAAGCCTGAGTTCATCGAAAAAGTATCAACAAAGGCTTCCCAAGGTATATCGGTTTCTTGGACCCCATATATCTCGTAAGACTCTGGTACAGTTCAAACTTGCTTAGCAGGGCGGCATACGGATTGGTCCTTAGCCGACACAGGCAGGGCTACACACCCTAGACCACGTATTGCTGCATCCTACGCCCCTGCCCGGTCTCATTTTCAGATTACTACTCTATTTTCTTTGCACCAATCCCGTGTGAAAAAGTCCTAGCCATGCGAGTAGATTTCAATTACTCGACTTCTACTGAATCCTATAAAATATTTTGCATAGCATAATCTACACAATGTCTTAACAAATACCCAAATACTCCATGGGTTTGATACGGTCATGCAAGTGGATTTGAAATCAACTTAGCCCTAATGCACATAACTCACTCTAGACATAGGTGATACAAATCAAAATTTTGTAATAGCGCTTAAATGCAAACCGGGGCTTGCCTGATTGCGAGACAGTATCAAAGTTAATCTCCAGAGGGATGACTTCAAGTTGCTCCGGGATCCTTTTGAGCTCGGCAACTAATCGATATGCAAAGAATTACGCAAGTTAATCAATACCGGAATTATGATATAGCTTAATGGAAAGACAGTTAAGTATAAGAATTTAATCCTAATGGTTCTGGAAATTTTACAGGGGACACTAGATACTATGGGTGAGGTTATGGCTAAAATTGGGACCAATTCATAGAAGTTACTATTGTATAAATTTCAATGAACCTAAACACTTCCCAGAATTTTGAGGGTAAATCTGTAGCATTGACATGGCCAAAGGTTGGTTTTATATTTATAAGAGGTCAAGATTGGCTCAAAAAAATTTATTTCATAATGTTCTAGGCATCCTACTGTGAGATATTGAATTTACAAGTTTGGACAATTTAGTGAAAAGTTTCTAGACATTTTGGAATTTTCAGGTACATAGAGATTAGAAACACAATTTGACAATTCAAATGAACTCAAATTGACCTAAAATTTTTAATGGAACTCAAGGGAATTATTTGGAATGATTTGGACAAATTCGAGAATTTTAGAATGAATGGAGCACCGGTAACTAATTACATTAGCATTTTTTATGGAATTATTGAGATTAATTTATGGATTTGCATACACATCCATGTGCACCACTTGAAAGCAGAGAACATCCTGGTTCGAACAAAATTTTTTTGGGAATTTTTGGACAAGTATTCTAGGAGATATGGATTTTCAAAGTTGGGACCAAATCTGGAATTAAATTTAACTTGGAAAATTTGAATTAGACAGTGGGCCCCACGGTTTTAAAACGGACCAGTGGCATTCAAGCCACACAGGGGCCACAGAGATAATGTCCTAGCCACATCTGATCACAGGGCCGCACCGGATCCGGGTGCGCGCTTCTTTGGCTGACAGCCGGGGCCCGCCCGGGTCTTCGTCTACCTCGCGCCCACAGTGCTGAGGCGCGGCGCGCGGCGGCGCCCAACGGCGGCCACTCACCGCAGCCCATTCCAGGGCACGGCAGAACTCCACCCTTGCTGCCCCCACCTAAAATTCGATGGGGAAGTCGATGGTGAGGCTATCGACGGCGATTGGCAGCCGGAGATGGCAGTGCGACGGCGGCGAGCGGAGCTAGGGTGACGGCGGTGTCGGCAAGTGTCAAACAACGCCCGCAAAAGCTGAAAGATGACCGGGAAGCTTCCTGGAATCCTGGGGAGGATGATTAGGGGACGCAAATTGAGTGGAATAGCCGGCAACGTCGAGTTCGCTGGTGAGCCGTCAGAATTTTCAAAAGGCGGCTACGAAAACTCGACTCCCGGCTAAATTACTCGATGGGTTGCTCTGAATTTTGGTCTTCAGCTGCGTATGGAGATCTAGTCCCTAATCCTTAACTGGATTGAAAAATGTTTGCATGTACAAACTGAATTAAACGCAAAACCTAGCATCATCTCTCATACTTGGCCGAAACGAATAATGGAATTTCTACTTCAAGGAGGAATGAAAATGGATGGCGTTTTCACCTTGATAAAGAGGGTGGACAGGAGTTTCTTTTTGCTGTTGGGATCAGCTCGTGACTTGGTAGATATCGGCGGCCCCATGGTTGCAGAGAGGCGGCAAAGCAGGGGAGTTCACCGGCGGCTGAACAATCGTCAAATCCGTCGCGATGGTGAGGCTCAAACTGTGAAAGAAATTGATCAAGGAGCTGCGCCAAAGGTTGAGGAGTAACCCAGTGTGAAGAAATTTGAGCCATACCGATGATCCTTGCTGGATTTCGAGGGGGAGGGGATGAACACGCCGGTGGGAAAAAATCTGGCGCCAGGGATGAAACAACGGTGAAGTGTTCGACTTGGGGGCTGGGAAGATGATAAGGAGGAGCCTGGGGTGGCTTTAGGCAGCTAGAGGCAACTTAAGCAACCAGGGGAGAGTGGTGTCATTTGCATGCTGGGAGGTGGCGCCACAGGAAAAAACAGGGGCAATATTGACCCACTGACCAGTGGGTCCCACCTCTCTCTTCAACTCTATCTTCTCTAGACATTGAAATATCCACCAACTTGTGTCCAAAAATTCTAGATATTTCATGGTAGACTAAATTGAAGGTGTAGAAATTCATTCTAAAATCAGATTGTTGATTGACAAAGTTTCATTTGAATTCAAATTTGAATTTGAATTTTAGTTGAATTCAATGAAGCTATTGAATTAAATAGCAAACTTGCTTCAGAAATTCTGAAAGTTTGCAGGGAGAGTATTTGGAATATTTGGAAACTATTGGTGAACTAAAATCTTCATGGTCACTTCATTTGAACATCAATTAAGTTTATTTTTTGAATTCCCTCATTTGGAGTTTGAATAAATTTGTTTTTCTCATTTCCTTTTTAGTTCTTTTTATCATTCAAAATTTTTTGGCCAAACAGAAGTTTGCATTATGGAAATTAGGGCTTTTACAGCCACAGGCGTCACTTCTCCGAGCTCCAGCACCCCAGGGGGCTCGCTGGCATCACTTTTACAAGACAAGATTAAGGCCCCACCCGCGGATTATCACCTCTCCCGAGGTGGGCCTGGGGGCCACTGTTAGTACCCCACAGACTGGGTACCCCCGTGTACAAGCTAGAAGAAGCTCCGCACCCGGCCTCCCTGCTCAGGTGCATCCTGGGCTGCCACGCGTCCTCCGGCTCCGGACCCTTGCTCCGCTGAGGAGGGCTCCGGAGCTGCCACGCGTCGTCCGGCTTCGAACCCTTGCTCCCATTGAGGACTGCTCTAGAGATGCCTTGTGTCCTCTTTCTCCGGACCCTTGCTCCCACTAAGGAGGGCTTCAAAGCAGCCGTGCGTCCTACAACTTGTCCAGGGCGGTAGGTTGCTGGAGTAAAGGGTGGTGCGTCCTATCCAGTCACCCATTGAAGGCACACGCCTTCCCCAAGTGTATAGGGGCGGCGCACGCCTCATGTCAAGTACCGCTGCATCCAATCGCATCGCAGTGAAGACGTCGCAGACCCACCCTGCTCTGCCATGTGGGTAGCTTACGGCGACAAGACAGACGGACGGGAAATCCCCTGCCACGATAAGCGACTATGCATGGGCCACTAGCGTCTGAGGCGGCAAGACGGCAGGTCTTCAAGCCACGATTAGAGGAGGCTTATGCGAGAAGACTTAGATCTTTAGGATAAGATTGCCCTGGGGCCACCTGTCGGGTCTCGGACTCAATTCGTAAGGCGTCCGACCTTGTCTATAAAAGGACCAGACCGCCACCGTTACAAAGGATCCAATCCCCTAATCTAACGCATACACACGTTACACACTCGTACACACCATCTGTACAACCTCACCGTGGAGTAGGGTATTACGCTCTGGCGGCGTGAACCACATAAAACCACTGTCTCACCACTCTCATACGCGCAATCCCTTGGCCGAAGACTAAACTTTGTCGGTCAAGAACCTCCGCGAGCTGCTCGCGTAGCAGGTACGGGGGAAGTGTTGCAAGAACACTTCAACAACGCCCATGTTGGAACGGGGTGCAGGCAACATTGAAAAGCAGGGTGCTTGCATGGAAGGGTGTTGCTGTTGTGGCTGATTGGGGCGAGGTGGATTAGCGGAGAAAAAAGAATGAGTATATGAGCTGTAATATGGTGCATTTGGTGGGGCATAGTGGGGCGAACATTGCTTCCTAACTTATGTCTGTCCCTGATATGTCGTCTTCCTCATTCCATCTTGTTCTATCTCATGGACCTTGCTCTCCACCATAATAGCCTTGTCAGCTAGCTTATGGAATCTTTCATAATCACAGTTGATCAGTTAAACTTGAAACTCATTATTCAAACACTTCATGAACAAGGATTGCTTTCCTCGATCTCTGTTAATATCTTCTGGAGCATACCTTCACGACTGTGTGAACTTTTTAAGGTACTCACTCACACTTATTCTCCCTTGCCTGACACTCTCAAATTCTTGACTTTTCAGTATCATTACATCTTCAGACATGTGAGTAGGAACTATCCTTGAATTTAGCCCAATTGATTCTCTCTTGATTAGCATGAGCACTGCAAAGAGCTTCCAACCAATCTGCAGCTGCTCCGACTAGATGATGTGATGTAAAAAGAACCTTATCTCGGTCACTACATTGAATAATAGAATATGATCAAAGAGCACGTGAAAAGCTACTAGAAGGGGGGGGGGGTAAATGGTAGATTAAAACTTTTTTAGCGGAAACAACAAAAAGCCCTCGGGAGAAAATCAATCTGTTAAAAAACCGTGTGTGCAACTGATCTAAACGTGTTCAACCATGACAAAAGTAGTATATATTATAGAGAATCAAGTCAAAAATACATTACATCAAGAATTACAAAAAACTATCGAGAAAAACTCAAGTTATTAATGAAAGTTCGATCAAAGGTCAATCTGTTCTACCCGAGTAAAAACAGATCTGCAACACTACAAAGAAACTCGAGTAGATCAGAAACCACAAATCCAATGATCGTGAAATTTTTACAGATGGTAGATAATCATGTTGTGAAGACAACCCCAAACATAATCACATCAATTGGATCTGTAAAACTCTAGTTATCATAAAAATACCGACACCCACTCGATGAGAAAAACTTGTCTGAAACAAGTCGGACGAACAAGGCACAAAGTTTCTTCAAACTACGAATTTTATTGATCAAAACACAAGAGAAACAGCCCAAAGTCATCTGGTTATGAGCTCCGGCATCCCTTGATTTTATAACTATCCCTAAGGCCAACCCAATCTAAACTAGGACTCTAATCCTACCCAGTTTCAACCGAAACATTCCATAACTACTCAAGACTCTTCCATAGGCAGATAGAAGCAATCTTAAGACTTCCAAACACATTAGGAACATATACCACATTCCTAAAACAACTCAACTTCATGACCTACACGAAATATAACAAAAACAAACTCGAAACTTTCCATAATCGAACCATAACCACCTTAGTCGCAGCCTGAGGCATAATCCAGCTGGTTGGACATTTCCGACCAATTCTTTACGTTCACTTCTCCTAATCACGCCTTGGAACCATGTTGCCACGCCCATGAACTCCTTGCACACGTGCAAACACCTTCAACAACGTCCTAGATACCTTCATATGCAGTGTCCTTGATCCAAACATGTCGCGTGTCCTCCCGATCAACTTGACCACTATTCCTACTGAACTTGATTGTTGAACCTCATCTTCTCCCTAAGACTAGTTCAATGGATCTCATCACCAGCAACATCTTGACCTCAAGCAACATCTGCACATGAATATACAACCATCATTTGCGAGCCCAAGTCCTCGACTTGACTCTCGTTAGTTCAAAAACCACAACACCATACGTGAGCCCCTCACATAAGCCTGTGGCAAACATATCAAAACATTAACCATCGTAAACAGCTATAACACTTCAAAAACTTAGTATAAGAATACTAAGCAAACTTCACATAAGTCTAAAGCAAGTTTGAAACATTGGTAGTTAAGAGAAGAACCACTGCGATCTTGCATCGGACCTTGCCAAAACTAACCTGACCTTGCGAAAGCTAACCGAACCTTGCACTGAACCTAGCCAAAGCTAACCGGACCTTGCGCCAGACCTAGCCAAAGTTTGTCGGATCTCACATCGGACCTAGCCAAAGCATGCCGAGCCTATTGACGGACCATGCCAGAGCTACCCAAAACATGTTTTGTCCTATTGTTGGACCTTCCCGAAACTACCCAAAACATGTCGGACCTATTGTTAGACCTTCCCGAAGCTACCCAAATTATGTCGGACCTATTGTCGGACCTTGATGAAAAAACTATTTTGGCAAAAAAAAGTTTTATCGTAATAGCCATGTATTCAACACACATAGGTCTCACAATCTCCCCCTTGATGAATGCATTGGCGACACCACTTAATCCGAACACTGCCTTACTAACATGAAAAGTTTTGAAAACAATTTTCTCCCTCTTTTGAAAATCAAATGAGAATGAAATTTCAAAAAAAATATTTCTCCCCTATACACATTTCTCCCCCTTTGACAATGTATTCAACAAGGTTCAAAAGAGAAATTTCAATAGTTATGAGCATATTATAACATATACAAATAAAACAAAGCTCATACAAGTCATACTATCAAGTAACATACACTATCACATCAATGAGATACATAAAGTAGTGTAAGCCATGCTAGAGATCAAGTGAATTTTCAATTTAAGCAACTCATGATCTCGCAACCTTAACTATTTCAAGACCTGAAAGCATGACACTTGTTGCTGCATTTGTATTTTCTTTTAAAGCACAATCTTTGATTATATGACATTTGCAAGAGATTACATGTCGCATCAGCCTTATTCTAACCAACCAAGCCAAGTCCATGTCATTTGACAATCAGAAGCTTAAGGATATGATTTTAGTCATACACAACTTCTTCCAAGTTCATATATAAGTGCAATGATAAGCAATCTCAAAATAAGAAGGCGATGCATGCATATTCTCGTGATCTTTTCTCAATTTTTCATTCGAACATAAAAACTCAACATGTGAGGTTATTACTTGATTAATTCATTATGATTAAAAGCACTTGTGAGAATGCAACAAGTTCAAAATAGCAATAAAGTTTGATCATGACCAGATTTATTGTAAGTAGTTATTCCAATTTCTAGTCATGGCAAAAACTACAAAATGTATAACACGAGTAATGTAGTGAGAACTTTCAACATAAAAGGAATCACAAAGTCATATATGTATGAAATATTATGCTCATATTATTTTAAATTCAGATTCACACATAGACATCCCATGTTTAAAAACTCCCCCTCAATTTAAGCCATGAGGATGCATAACCCTTATTTCACTACGAATGTAACAAAAACAAGAGAAATCCAAATGTTTTGTGAAAATATCAACCAATTGTTGTTTGGTATCGACATGGTGAGGCCCAATGTTTCCTTTTAAAACATTATCACGGAGAAAGTTATACCTAATGTTAATGAGCTTTGTTCTTGAATGATGCACGAGATTTTTAGCAATGCAAATTGCACTACTGTTATCACAAAATAGCGCAACACTACCTAAGTCATCCCCATAGTCTTTAAGAGTTTGAACAATCCAAAGAATCTGAGAACAAGCGCTAGCAGCAGCTACATATTCAAATTCGGCTGTGGATTGTGAACCTGAAGTTTGTTTTCTAGAGGACCAAGCAACAAGTGAATTATAAAGAAAATGACAAGCACCCAAAAACGACAAGCATCCGAAGTACCCCAAAATCAGCATCTGAAAAAGCTTTCAAAGTAACGGTTGAGGAAGAAGGAAGAAAAATGCCAAATTCTAGAATTCCATTTAAGTACCTAAGAATCCTTTTGATAGCTTGACTATGTGAAGCACGTGGGGAAGCTTGAAATCGTGCACAAAGACATACGCTAAATTGTACGTCCGGTCTTGATGTCGTGAGGTACAAAAGTGATCCAATCATACTTGTATATTCTTTTTGATCAACCAAGTCACAATCCTCATCAAGTTCAAGTGTTGTTGCAATACCCATTGGTGTCCAAAGAGGCTTGCTTTTGTCCATGTTGAAGCGCTTAAGAAGGTATCTTGTATACTTTGTTTGATGCACAAAATTACCCTCCTTGGTTTGCTTGATTTGGAGCCCCCAAAAGTACGTGAGTTCTCCCATCATACACATCTCAAATTCTGAGCTCATCATAGCTGAAAACTTGGACACAATATCATGAGAAGCACAACCAAAGATAATATCATCTACATACAGTTGAACGAATAATGGGTGCCATGCTTAAGCTCAAAATTTTTTTTATCAATCTTACCCATGGTAAACCTCTTTTCAAGTAAGAATGTTTTTAACCTATCATATCGTGCTCTAGGGGCTTGTTTGAGACTGTACAAGGCTTGGACAGTTTGTAAACATGATTAGGAAAATTTGTATTTTCAAAACCATGTGGTTGCTTGACTTAAATCTCCTCATCTTTGTAGCTATTAAGAAAAACACTTTTAACATCCATTTGATATAACTTGAAACCTTTAGATGCAGTAAAATTTACCAAAATTCTTATGGCTTCTAATCTAGCAACAGGGACAAAAGTTTCATCAAAATCTAGACCTTCAACTTGTGTGAAACCTTGAGCATCCAACCTAGCCTTATTGCTAACCACAACCCCATCCTCACTTTGTTTATTTTTAAACACCCATTTGGTTCCAATTAGAGTGTGACCTTGAGGTGGAGGTACAAGTTTCCAATCATTATTTTCTTTTTGAAATTTTCTAACTCTCCTTGGATGGCAATAATCCAAGATTCATTAGCGAGTATGTGTGATATATCTTTGCGTTTAAAAGAAGCAACAAAAGTAGAATGAGTGTGAGAGTTTGGATTGCAAAACCTGGAGTGTGTAACTCGTTCATGCAAGCTTCCAATGATTTCTTGTGGAGGATGAGTTTTGAGGATGCGGAGGGGGGTATACATCTCACGAGCTCCTTCTTCTCCATGTTCATCATAGATTGAAGAACTTGTGACTTGTGGATGATCTGTACCAGCTGCAGTAGTTGTGGGTGCTGGTAATGGTGCAAAATCAGCAGCGTAATCCACACCATTTGCTTATGAATTTTTGAGTAGCAGCACCACTTCTTAGTCTTCTTTGATGAAAATACTCTCCCCTTGCGGATATGGATCTGGTCCTGCAATATTAGAGCTAGTACCTAGGCTAGCTTCATCAAAAGAAACCTCACAAGTCTCCACAATTTTGTTAGTATCAAGTAAAAACACACGGTAGCCTCTAGTATAAGATGGATAACCAAGAAACACGCTATCAACAGATCTAGGTTCAAATTTATCAAGATTACCATGTATCTTAATAAAACATTTACAACCAAAGACCTGAAAGTGTGTGACACTAGACCTATGTCCAAACCGGAGTTCATATGGTGTTTTACTTAGCTTAGCATGCAAGAAAACACGATTTGAGACATAACAAGTGGTTGCAATTGCATCTGCCCAAAATTTTTTAGTAGTTTGATATTCATCAAGCATAGTCCTAGCCATCTAAACTAAGGTTCTGTTCTTTCTCTCACCACACCGTTTTGTTGAGGTACATATGGTGAAGAAAATTGATGATCTATTCCTTTTTCAGCACAAAAGTAATAAAAAAATTGATTTTTAAATTCAGTTCCATTATCACTTCTAATTGCTTTTGAAGATCCTGACCGATCAATTGATAATCTAAGAAATAAAGTTTTGAAGTGACTAAAAGCTTCATTCTTAGATGCCATAAAGTAAACCCAAGAGTATCTAGGTAAATCATCAATAATCAGAAGAACATACCATTTACCTCCAAAAGATTGAACACATGAAGGACCTATTGTGTCAAGGTGCAAAAGTTGTCCTGGTTCAGTTGTCATGGTCATTGTGAGAGGAGCATGTGAACCTACAACCATATTAGCATGTCTACAAGAAGAGCACACTATTTCTTTGTCACCTTTAAGCTTAGGCAGCCCACGTATGAGATCAAGATACTGACACGCGTGAGATGATCAAAGCCTACGTGACCAAGACTATGATGCATCAAATATAAGTCTTTCGAATCATTAGAAACTAGACACCTAATGCTTAGAGGATGACATATCAAAATAAACTTTAAAAACTCTTCCAAAAAGAGACATGTTAAAAACAAGCTCACTATTTGAATCTACAATCTTGCAGCAATTTTGAGTAAAAATAATTTCCAGATTTTCATCTAGCAATTGTGAAATAGAAAGAAAGTTGTATTTATAATTTTTAACAAGTGCCACATCCGTCAATGTGTAGTGATTATTTACATTAACCGAACCCTTAACAATTATAGGAGTTGAAGAATTATTGGCAAAAGCAACATTCTCTATACGTGACACAAAAGAGAGGGAGGAGAACCAGTCTTTGTTACTGCTCATCTGGCGTGAGCAACCTGAATCCACAATCCAAATATTCTTGTTCCTTAAGCGTGAAACCTATAAATAAGCACAATACGTCGATGACTCAATAGTGGGGTTAGACAAAAGGCATTTAGGAATCTAGTACTGAGTCACATGACGTTCAGCAGAAATGACACGCATAAGCTGAGGTAAAATAGCAGGGTTATACACCAAAGTTTGAGAGTTCTTGTACCCAACTACTAACCTATGACGTGTTACTTGTGTAGCACTAAAAATAGAAGGTTTGGGACCAAACTTAGCATGTTTTTGACTCATACCAGCAGGTTGCATGTTCTTGACATTTGGTTTTGTTTGTGCAGAAAATTTTGCATGAGAGTTATGAGATCTAGCTTGCATTCTTTCATTTTTTGTTTTTTAGCTAGTCTATAACAAAAATTTATGACATGACCATCTCTACCATAATATGTGCAATGAAATTTAACTTTGTGTTCGTGTCTAGATGAGCATGCAACATGTTTTTTTTGAAACTGAATGAGACATCACTCCTGCAAATTTGAAAATCACTTCTTTATGTTTAGGAACTGTTTGAGTCAAACCACTTCCCAGTGACTTAACAATTTTAGGTGGATGTGCCTTAGCATGAGTATGAGAATCAAAACCTAAACCGGTTTTATCATTGCAAGACTTGGAAGAATTCAGCAGCAAGTTTAGGTTCTTATTCCCATTACAAAACTGCTCTAGTGTCCTATTCATATCATCAAGTTTCTTAGACAAATCTAGGCAGTTTTCACATGATGTTTTTCCTTTTAGTTTGCAATTAGAACAATATCTAACTTCATGAGACCATAAAACAATGTTCAATATAGAAATCTCATTCATAGCATCGTGTAGTTTATTGTCAAGATGATCACAAGTAGAACAATGCAAATAAATTGTAGAACAACAAGCATCTTTTAAATTTTTATTCATCTTTGTAGCTATAAATTAATCACTTTGCGGCACGTCATAAGTATTGTACACCTTTCCCATATTGCGAATCCTTGCGCGTGGATGAAAGCCTTCATACGTGTCTTCCAAACCTGAAAATCAATGCCACTGAACACACAAGGTTTTACAGAATATTTCTCCATGATGATTTGTCAAAACACGTGCAAATCACAAAGATTAGAGCACCGTGGCTCTGATACCAGTTGTAAGATCGAAGAGCATGTGAAACTCTACCATAGGAGGGGGTGAATGGTAGATTCAAACTTTTTCAGCAGAAACAACAAAAACCCCTTAGTAGAAAATCAATCTGTTAAATAACCATGTGTGCAACTGGTCCAAACGTGTTCAACCATGAAAAATGTATTATATATTATAGAGAATCAAGTTACAAAGACACTATAACAAGAATCACGAAAAACTTTCGAGAAAAACTCAAGTTATGAATGAAAGATTGATCAAAGGTCAATCTGTTCTACCCAAGTAAAAACAGATTTGGAATACTTAAAAGAAACTCGTGTAGATCAGAAACCAGAAATCCGATGACCGTGAAATTTTCACAGATGATAGATAATCAAGTTTTCAAGACATTCAAAAATCACCACTTCAATTGGATTTTTAAAATTCATGCTATGATAAAAATACCAACACAACATAGTGCTATGCCGAAACTAAACAAGAAAAACTTATATGAAATAAGTCGGACAAATAAGGCACAAAAGCTCCTTCAAACTATGAATTTTATTGATCAAAACAAAAAAAACAGCCCAAAGTCGTCTCATTACGAGCTCTAGACTCCCTTGCTTTTATAACCAGCCCTAAGGCCATCCCAATCCAAACTAGGACTCTAATCCTACTCAGTTTCAACTGAAACTTTCCATAACTGCTCATGACACTTCCATACGTAGATAGAAGGCATCTTAAAACTTCCAAACACCTTAGGGAACGTATTCCACATTCCCAAAACCACTCAACTTCGTGACCCACATAAAACCTAACCAAAATAAACTCAAAACTTTCCATAATCGAACCATAACCACCTCAGCCACAGCCTGAGGCATAATCCAACAGGTTAGACCTTTCCGACCAATTCTTTACGTCCACTTATCTTCATCATGCCTTGGAACTGTGTTGCCAGGTCCATGCACTCCTTGCACACGTGGAAACTTCTTCCAACAACGTCCTCGATACCTTCATATGCATTGTTATTGATCGAAACATGTTGCATGACCTCCCGATCAAGTCAACCACAATTCCTCCCGAACTTGGTTGTTGAACCTCATTTTCTCCCTAAGACTAGTTCAATGGATCCCGTCACCAACAACATATTGACTTCAAGCAACACCTGCACAAGAATAAACAACCATCCTTTGCGATCTCAAGTCCTCGACTTCCCTCTCGTTAGTTCAAAAATGACAACACCTTACGTGAGCACCTCACATAAGCATGTTGCAAACATATAAAAATATTAACCACCATAAACAGCCATAACACTTCAAAAACTTAGTAAAAGAATACTTAGCAAACTTCCCATAAGTGTAAAGCAAGTTTAAAATATTGCAAGTTAATACAAGAACCATTGCGTTCTTGCACCGGACCTTGCCAAAGATAACCGGACCTTGCGAAAGCTAATCGGACCTTGTGCCAGACCTAGCCAAAGCAAACCGGACCTTGCCCTGGACCTAGCCAAAGCATGTCAGACCTATTGGCGGACCTTGCCAGAGCTGCCAAAAACATGCCAGACCTATTGTCAGACCTTACCAGAGCTACCCAAAACATGTCGGACCTATTGTCGGACCTTCCTGGAGCTACCCAAAACATGTCGTACCTATTGTCGGACCACGGTGAAAAAATTGTTTTGGCAAAAAAACATTTTTTTGTAATAGTTAATGTATTCAGCACACATAGGTCTCACAAATAGCAACCTTCTTCACAACATAATTCAACCCGTCATCAGCCTCCATAGGGTCATTGGCTTGTGCAAAAGTAGATGGTCTGATCCTCATGAACTCTCCCAATCTGTTGTGAGGCGGCGGTGGCGGCGATGTAGGTACAAGAATGTGGTTGAGGTTGTTGTCGTTGTTGGCTTGCAATTGTCCCAATGTCTACATAATGGTTTGCATTACCTTATTTTGCATAGCTATGAGGCTTTCAATATTGCTTGCATTAGCACCAAGGTTCAAATTCACAGTGTAACACCTTGAAAGTGCATCTAGGCTAATCCTTGTGGGTTTGGATGATTAATAACAACACTTAAGGGACTAATGAGCTTTGCAAGTGTCAACACATGTGATTGAAAGTTCGACGGTGTTGAATGCACTCAAAAGGGAAAAAAAGAGCAGAAAAAGGCGAAGAACTCAAAGGATAAAATTTAGGCTTTTAAATTCCTTGTGTTAAGTTCAGCTACTTAGGTTGAGTGTGTTCAATGAGTCAAGTGTTGAGAATCTCCTAAGAGCTCATAGTCCAACCTAGACTAGATTGAGAGATGAGTTGAAGCATTCCTAAGGACAGGGCGGAGCTTGTGCGGGTAGCAAGGCCGGACTAGTCCAGCGACATCAGACTGATTCGATGTTAGGCATACCAAAGTATTCTTTTTTAGTTCAGATTTGTCCACTTGTGGACAGACTAGTATGTGGTGAGTGTGTCTATGTTCTTATGGTATTAAGTCCTTAAGGACCAGACTAGTATGTCCTGGTGGGCCGGACTAGTCCACTCAGACAGACCAATCCGTTTCAGTCCAGAAAAGCATATCCTGACTGATATCGGACTGGTCCGTTCCTTGACAGACTAGTACGTAGTGGACTTGGAGGGAGCTGCTGGGACTAAGTCCTGGACGGCCGGACTTGTCCGCCCTTGGGGGCCAGACTAGTCGGGTTTGCCAGACTGGTCCGTTCTCAACCGGAACAAATAGTTTTGTGTGAGATCGGACTAGTCCATTGTTGGACACACTAGTCTGTGATTTGGTAAGCTAGCAGGACCTAGCACAGGAGCTTACCAAAGCTAGCCGGACCTAGCATCGGAGCTTACCAAAGCTAGTCGTACCTGGCACTGGAGCTAACCAAAACTAGTCGGAACTAGTCAACCCAAAAGTCGGAGCTAGAAAAACATGTCGGAGCTAACCAACATAAGTCAGACCTAGCAAAACATATCGGAGCTTAATAACGACATGCAGGAGCTATCAAAGACGTACCGAAGCTAAATACAAAGCTCACCGGAGCTACCCAAAAACATGTCGAACCTTGACAAAGCAAGTCAGACCTATTGTCGGACCTTGTAGAAGCTCGGAGCTAGAGTCAGACTTTGCAAAAAATAGTGTTTTAGCAAAATTTTGGAACTTTTATCACCAAAGCCAATGTATTCACTACAAGCCAATGTATTCAGCACACATAGGTCTCACACATGTCTAACATTAATCTACATGAAAAGGAACAAGTTTAAAATGAATTTAGAGCAAAACCTCACTTAAGAATTATGGGAAGTGCGGACTAGTCAGTTTTTGGTGCGGACTAGTCTAATTTCTCTCAGACCTCCATCGGACATGTCCCTTTTCGTGCGAACTATTCTGGTTTTGCGTACTAGTCCAGTCCATTGCGTACTAGTTCGGTATTCCAATTCCACGAAATTTTGCTAAGTCCCTGGACTTGTCCGGACTTGCCCGGTATTCCAACGAACTTGTCCGTTACCCCTAACTAAAATTGGACTTGTCCAGTTTTGGCCAGACTTGTCTAATTTTCCTCTGATCAAGTCTAGACTTGTTCGATATAGTCTGGACTTGTTCGTTTCCGCCTCTCTCAATCTTCGGACTAGTCTGGCGTTTTCAGGACTTGTCCGGTGATCGCGATTCCGAGTTGATTTTTTGTTTAACGACTATCGGAAATTAAGCCCGAAGGACAACCATAACTATATGAGGCTGAAGATTTGACATGGAAACCCTCCGTGAGTAATCATGGGCTGCAATGAATATGTGAGAGCATTATACTCTGAGCTATTCTAAGCACTTATTCAAGATCAAGGGAATTGTCACCATCATTGGGTGTAAGTTATTCCTTTATGGCTAAAAGGTATGACATACTTTAACGAAGGAATGACAAGATCACATCCAATGTATGTTGGGTGCAAGTTGTTCCTATGTGGCCAAAAGGTATTTTATACCTGAGCCAAGGAACAATGGATCACACTCAACCCATGTTGAGTGCACTTCATCCTTTTGTGTTATAGGTATGTTCTACATTATCCAAGGAATAACAAGATCATACTCAACACATGTTCGGTACATGTCACTCCTTTGTGGCTAAATGTTATCATTAACTTAAGCAAAGGAGCAACGGATCACAACCAATGCATGAGAGGTACAAGTTATTCCTTTATGGCAAGAAGGTATGATACATCTTAGCCAAAGATAAACGGAACACACTCAGCCATGTTGAGTGCACATCATTCCTTTGTAGCTAAGGGTTATCAACACCTTATCTATGGAACAATCGAGTAAATCCAACCTATGGGAACATTGAGGTTTGTATGAGCGACATCAACAACACTCTCCTCGACCACACTCGTGGAACCCATGGAAGGCAACCCAACATCGACACTCAACCATCCAATGTCAAAGCCATGCTACAACAAGGTTAGGCAACCTCATGGCCTACATCTGTCGTCAGGATTTCAACCCCTACCGCGGACCTTGAACAAGAACGAGCTTAGGGGAGGACCCCCACTTAAGGTAACTTGTATCAAACACTTGCATATTTATTTTCCATTCACCCATCATCCACCTTGCATATAAAAAAACTTAAAAATAAGTAGAGTAGATTTTCTTTCAAAAGTAAAATAAAAGATGTGTGGTAAGAATAGTTTGGAATTCACATAGATGATTTGATGAATAGTTGTTCTGTTTTAATTTTCCTAAGTCACTAGTTTACAACTTACTACTGTCCAACATATTGCTCTCATTGGCCAAATTTATTTTGCCTTGATTTGGAAATTGTGGGTAGCAAAAGCTTAATCCATTCTAAGTTGTTGTGAGATATGATATAGTGATAGGGCTGCATTCCTAGTTTGAAATGAAACTTAGATTTATGGAGAATTTCTAAAAAGATTTAAGATACTCTCATTTGATTGGAAATACCTACCAAAGCCATATGATACATTACATTGATAGACCTTATGCATATTCTATTTGTCTTCACATTGAGCTTTGACAAACTAGTATAGACCTATGTGATATTTCATTCATTACTTTTTTAATTCAAGACTTTACTTGCACATGCTATACTTCTACAGTAGAAGTAAGCAAAATCTCATCATACCATCTGTCGACTGTTGGAGTCGGCAGATCTCCTGACACTGCTAAAGTGTTGAAGGAGTTTCTGGTTCGGTGTGGGCGCGCGAAGACTCAAGAAGGTGAATTGTGATTTAACACAGGAGACACAAGGATCTACGTGGTTCGGGCCGCCTGAGCGTAATACCCTACTCCACGGGTGTGTTGGTGTTGTTTTAGCTTGTCCCGTATGATTGCTTGTCAACGTCCGTGAACGTCTGTCTCGCGTGTATCGTCAGCCTGTCCTTTTATAGTACAAGGACAAACCGTTACAAGCTAGCCTGGCCCGACATGTGGCCCCGACGGTTACTAGTATTAATACACGATTAATTATTGTTAATGATCCTGTAACGGGCTCCGACAGTGCCGTTACTGGTGTTAAGATCGTCCGTTTAAGTGTCATTAATATGGCATTAATGACATTTAATCGGGTCTTGAAGTCCTTGGCTCTCCTTTGAAGATCCGGAGTCGTTACAAGGTCTTCCGGAGGTTAGAGGCTGCCAGCTCCGACGTTTGGACACGTGGCAGCTCCGGAGCTTGCTGTGGGAAGCAGGTAGCTCCAGGGCTATCTGACACGTGTCAGGTCTGGAGCTTCTCTCGGTCAGGGGTTAAGTCCGGAGGTGCCATTTCGGTACCTGGCCCGGAGCTTCCCCCTTGTGGGCGGTAGCTCCGGTTTGGCAGTACACGTGGCGACCTAGGGATTAACCATGTTGGAGAAGAAGATCCGGTTATGTCTGACAAGTGGGCCTCCGAGGGTCTTCAATCCAAGTAGACGGCCTTCCCTCGTGATCTTTGTAACCTCAGGGGGTGTACGGTTTTTAGGGTACCGACAGTGGCCCCCTGGACCTACCTCCGAGGAAGGTCACTGGGGTGAAGTCGTTCCGTCGGAGGTGGGTCCATCCTTGCGACTCTTGAACTGGGTCTTCAAGGGTCTTCGGAGGTGCCGTTGGCATGGTTTTACAGTTAGATCCCGCCGCGTGGCGCACCTCAGGCGGCAGATGAGATCTTTGACGTGCGGATCTCACGCAATTGAAGGTCGCCGGTTACTGATACGAAAACCGTATCGGTTCCGCGCGCCCTGCAGGCCGCCGCCTTTGGGTTTCCCGCCTCGTGATGACAACCGTTCGCCTAGGTAAGAGCTTCGACTTGATCGTCGGTGTGGTCCCGGGCCCTCTTGTCATCGGCTGGGTTGAATTCTTGAGTAGTATCTTCGACTTCCCTGCAATTTCCACCCAAGCGTTGCGAGGGCTTACTTAAGAAGGAAAGCGCGCACTGTCGAGAGTTCTTTACGCCTCTCATCTGATCTTGCACTCAAACTCCCGACTCGTACTTCGCTCCTCTTCTCTTGCCTAGCTATGCCGCGATGGAGTTGGGTCTGCGTGATAGTCGCCTGAAGACTGACAACGATTTGAAGAAGGTCCGGGCCCTCATGGGGTGGTCCTCGGACTTCTTCAACCGCTTGGTCCGTGCCGGCGGAGAGCTCCCCTTTGAGAAGGAGCGCGCTGGCGAGATGGTGTACTTTTCTTCGTACGCCATGGTGGGGCTGATCCCACCTTTTTCTTCTTTCTTCTTGATGCTTCTAGTCTTCTATGGTCTGCAGCTATACCACCTTGGCCCTCACTCCATTCTCCTCGTGTCCATCTTTGTTCACTTCTGCGAGATGTGGGTGGGCATCCCCCCTGCGTCGAGCTCTTCCGAACCTTCTTCACCGTTCACACCACCGGGCGGAGCAATGAGTACCTTGGCTTCTACTACTTCGTGAAGCGCAAGAAGTGCCCATTCAAGTACCTCCGGTCGTTCCCTTTCGGGAAGTGGGATGACTGGAAGAAAGATTGGGCAGTCGTCAGGGTGGAGGAGCATGAGCGGTTGGAGCTTCCAGATGGTCTGCCTGGCATCGACACGTCGATATGGAGTGAAGTTCCGGTGCTGGCGGAAGCTTTCAACCCTGCCCTGACCAGGATCCGCCGATGCGTGGAGGGAGGATTGACTCCCCAGGCGGTGTTCTGCAACTTCCTGGCCAACAGGTGGGCGCCGCTAAAGAGGAGGGAGAAGCTCGCCTGGGCCCTCAACAGCGTGATGGACGAGGACCGTGTTGAGACCGGGTTGAAGTCCAACATGGTGGGGAAGGCCTTAGAGTTCCACCTCAAGAAATTCCAGCACGGCATCGACGTCGACAGTGATGACTTGACTCCACCGTCGGCCTTTCTCCCCCTGAACATGGAAGTGGAGTTTAGCAGGGAGCTCCGGCGGACGATGCCCGCGCTTGACGACCTTGGTGTCGTCGAGAGAAGACCAACCACCCGAGTGGCAATCCCCGGGGTGCCCAAAGACGGCTCGGTCCCTGCTCCACAGCCGAGGGTCGAGGTCATCGGCAAGGGCAAGGAGCTGGCGGAGGAGCCGGAGTGTCGGAAGAGGAAGCTACGACATGCTGACGGAAGGTCCGTCAGGCCCGCTACTTCCGCCTCGGTTCCTTCTCCCCAGGGGGGAAGATCTTCTGCCGCCGCGGCGACTGTCCCCGTAGTGGGGTCCTTCCGGAACAATACTGTTCCTGCAGTGGGATCCTCCCAGAGCGCGTCTGTCCCCGTGGTGGAGCCCTCCTGGGGTGCTAGCTCCGGGTGCATGACTCGGGCACCTGGGACGGTGGGAGCCTCCAGGTCCAGGGGTTCCTCCCGATCGAGGAGAGCCTCGACCCGGGAAACGCTCGTGGCTGCGACAAGTTCTAGGGGGCCTCCCGGAGCTCCTACGCCGACCATGGCCAGCCCGGAACATCCGGGAAAAAGGTTCCGCGCAAGCTGGTGCGGAAGCCTTCCAAGGTAATTTTTGATCTTTACCTTGGTTAACTTTTTAATTGTAGCGATTGTTTGTTAATTTTCTTTATCCATCCTCTGCAGCATCCCCAAGAAGGGGAGTGAAGCTCCACCCTCGGCCATGATGTCTGAGGCCGTGGGAGCTTATGCTCCTGTCCAAGTGCCGCCCCAGGTGGTGGCTGAGGCTGCGATAGCTCCGGCGCCGGCTGTCGTGGTCATGAACCTCGACTCGTCCCCAAAATTTCCCGTGGTAGCGCCGGACCACGGGAGTGAAGACACGCCAGCGGCACTTGTCTCGGAGGTTGAAGCTCTGGGTCCTGGTGCTGCAGTAGTGGAAGCTCCGGCTGTAGAGCCGGAAGAAGTAGTAGTCCCGGCCTCGGAGCCGGAACTTGTCGAAGCCCCGACGATTGAGTCGGAGGTGACTGAAGCTCCGGCATGCGAGCCGGAAGTTGAGGTAGTTCTGGCAGTTGAGCCGGTTACCTCCGAAGTACCGGTCACTGAGCCGGTTATTGTTGGAGCGCCGGTCACAGAGTCGGCGGTTGAAGAGGCGAGGGAGCTCGAGCCTCCCTCGGAAGAGGTGTCCCGGCCGGAGCCAGTAGTAGCTCCTGCTCCGGAGGCGACGACGTCGATGGTACCTGCGGCCGAGCCGGAGTGCCTAAGCGAAGTCACTGGCCCCCTGCCCGAGGGGGCGAAGGAAGACTTGGCGGCGAGACCTTCTTCGATGGCGACTGAGGCCATCCCGGAGGACGTCCCAAGTGCCTTGGAAGCTCAGGGTTCCACTCTCGTAGAGTGGGACCCAATTTTTGTATGTGAAGACCCGCTGGAACCAACGGAGGAGACCCCAGCAGGTCCGGAGCCCATCCCGCTGTCGATGTCTATCGACAACGCCTGCTCCAGTCTACGTCAGGTTCAACTGGCCTTCTTCCACGACAGCAAGGCTCTTGAAGAGGAGCGCCAAACCCTTAGGCGGTGGCGTAATCGGCTCCACTTCGAGACTAAGCTGGCGCAGTCGAGGCTAGCGGAAGACAAGGAGTGGATCAAGCGGGAGAAGATCCGCCTGGAGTACTGGGATAAGCTGCTGGATGACAGGGAGAGCATGACTCATGCCCTCGACGCTCAATCCCGGGAGATCCACGATCAGGCCAAGGCTGCCAACGACGCGGCTAATGCTCGGCACGAACAGCTTGAGGCCATCAACGCCGCACTCATCAAGCGCCGAGAGGCACTCGAAGGGAGGGAGAGACGGCTCGAGGACGAAGAGCAGAAACTCCTGGAGCTGCGGGATGACATCCTGAGGAGGGAAGAGGAGCTCGCCGAGAAAGTAGCTCTGGCTGACAAGGGCCTCGAGGAGCGCACTAAGAAGTTGGAAGAGCGCTGCCTCGAAGAAGAGGAGAAGACCTGGGTGCGGGGGCAGGAACTCTACGAATACGAGTGTGCCCTTGTTGCCCGGGAGAAGAAAGTGGAGGCTAGGGAGAAGGACCTGGTCGAACGTCGGAAAAAGATCAACCTCCGGGAGGAGGAGCTTGGAAGACTTGAGAGGCGGGTTGCTGCAAAGATTTAGCAAAATGCCAAAGAAGTTGAGCACCTCGCCCGTGAGAATTCCGAACTGATTGCGGCCAAGAGATCCCTGGAAGAGGTGAAGAGCCCGAGGACGGCGGACTCCCTGCAGATTTGGGAGTTCCTGGGCAAGGCCAATGATGCGCTGACGCCGATGGGTTTCAGCCCCGTGCGCCCGGATGATCCGGAGCCGGAGCCGGACCTTGCGCTGCAGGCATTGAGCGCAGCAGGTAGCAAGCTCTCCAAGGTGGGCGACGTCATCACGGACCAACTGGAGGTCGAGGGGCAATCCCTAGCGAGGAACGTCACAGAATATGTGCTGACGTGCTACACCAGCCGGAACCCTCAATTTCTTCTGGACCCGGTGCTTGAAGGCCCCGTCGAAGGAGAAGGCGAAGCTACCCGAGCCAGCGTGTCGGAGGTCGCCCAGAAGGTCGCCGAGTTCTTCCATAGGGTCTAGGACCATCTCTTTAGCTCTCACTTGTATTTTCTATTCTTCTTCCTCAATTTTGTAATCCCTTGTCTCCAGATGTAATCTCCTATCTCCAGATGAATGAAATCCCAAAATTTTTGCGAATTTCATTTTTTGACTTCAACATCTTTATCTTCACTTGGCCCCCTGGTATATGTACACAATTTGATTGTGAACATGTACCAAAAGGATATTGAGTTTTGTTGAAGACGAATTTGCTCCGAACTTGTAGAATTTAGGTCCGAAGTCTTTGATAGTGAAGGTCCCCTGAAGTTGTCGGAGCTTAGAAGCTCCGGCATTGTCCATCGCTGGAGCTTGGTAGCTCCGACAATAGCCTCTATCAACACGTAGAGCATCGATAGTTAGTCCCCTGAGGTGTCGGAGCTTAGTAGCTCCGACAGTGACCTTTGCCAACACTTGGTTTGTTGGCAACAGACTCCATTTACGGGGTCTTCTCACCATCTTTTACTCAGCGTCGACGGTTGACCCCCTTGGTGGAGTCGGAGCTTGGTTAGCTTCGTCTTTTCTCCATCAACGTAGAGTTTATTTTTCCTGCACACTTAAGCTAAGAAAAATAGTAAAATTCGTTCCTTGTCTATAATTTCGTCGCGGCTTACGATTCTCAAGAAAATTTTAAGTTGAACGCGATTTTAAATACAACCGGATGCATTGTATTTTCTCTTAGATCCAATTGTCCATGGACCCGCCTTACTTCGGCCTGCCGGGGTGTAGGTAGAGTGGCGTACTTAGGGTGCTTGACCAGGCTAAGTCGATAGCGCACTCTGGCCCTAGATTGGCTTGGCGGCTTTCAGGCGAGTTGGCCATAAACGATATTTAAATCCAAAAGATCTGACAATACAACTCGAATCGTATATAAACCGGTCGAACTAAAAATTTCTTAAGAACTGCACGTCTCTGTTATAGACAAGAAAGAGAAAAATAAAAATGCCGAGCCTACACAAAATGAATGCACGTGGAGTCTATTTCACTCGAAGATGTCTTTCATTATAGGTCCGGGGTACAGGGGAAACAAGTACACTCATAGGGTACGGGACCAGGCTAAGTGTGTTTGGTTTCTCGTTTGACCCAGAGTAGTTAGCCACACTTTTAGTTCGGAGACTGTGACAAGTGCTACATGAGCTTTGCGGACCTTTCGGGAAAGGTCCGGCTGCTCTCCCAGAGGAACTACCTAACTCTGTACAATGACTCTGTAACATACATCTCATGTTACTCAAGACTCACCTCCGTGGTATTAAGTGTAGAACTTACGGAGGTGCTCGATGTTCCAAGGATTTGGGAGAGGTGTCCCATCCTCGGTAGCCAAGCGAACGCTTCCGGGACGGGATACATTGATCACTCGAAAGGGCCCCTCCCAGTCGGGGGAGAGTTTGTTTAACCCTTCTCTGGATAGTATTCTCCGTAGCACCAGATCGCCTTCCTCGAGCTATTGGTTGTGCACATGCCGCTGGTGATAACGCCGTAGAGCTTGGCGATATCGGGCATTCCGAACAGCTGCTTGGCACATTCCCTCCTCGAGGAGGTCTAGGTCTTCACGCCGGAGCTGGTCCTGCGCGGCTTCGTCGAAGGTCCGGACCCGGAGCGAACCCAAGGTGATTTCCAGAGGAAGGATTGCTTCAGCTCCGTACACCAGAAAGAAGGGTGTTTCTCCGGTTGACCGGTTTGGAGAAGTCCTATTGGCCCATAGAGTGGGCGGAAGCTCTTTGATCCAGTTGGCTCCGTGCTTTTTCAAGCACTCATAGGTGCGCGTTTTGAGTCCTTTAAGGATTTCTGCATTTGCTCTCTCGGCTTGGCCATTGCTAGCTGGATGAGCTACGGAGGCGTAGCAAACTTGTATGCCGAGGTCTTTGCAATATCCTTGGAATGCGGAGCTTGTGAATTGAGTCCCATTATCAGTGATGATCTTGTTTGGGACTCCGAATCTGCTTACAATGGATTGCAGAAAGTTGATAGCAGATTGCTTGTTGATCCTCACAACTGGAGTTGCTTCCGGCCACTTGGTGAACTTGTCAATGGCGACGTATAGGAACTTGTAACCTCCGACGGCTCTTGGGAAGGGTCCCAAGATGTCCATCCCCCACACAGCGAAGGGCCATGTAGGAGGTATCATTTGTAAGGGCTGAGCATGTGTATGAATTTGCTTTGCATGAAATTGGCATTCTTCGCATTTCTTCACCAGCTCAGTGGCATCCTGGAGCGCTGTAGGCCAGTAGAAGCCATGCCGAAAGGCTTTTTCGACCAGCGTGCGGGAAGATGCGTGGTTCCCACACTCGCCTCCATGGATTTCTACGAGGAGCTCGCAACCTTCTTCCCTTGTGATGCACCGCATTAGGATGCCATTGGCACCGCGCCGGTAGAGATCCCCTTCTACTAGCGTGTATCTTTTAGCCAATCTAACTACCTGGTCAGCGGATACATCATCGTCAGGAAGGATGTTGTCTTTCAAGTAGTTCCGGATCTCCGAGATCCATGCATTGGAACTGACTTGAGCATTTGAGTCTTGCGTGCTGGGTTGCTCGGAGCTTCCGGCAGCACCTACGACCCTTGATGGCTGCCATGGTAACAGGGCCATCGGGACCGTCAGCTTCGGGATGCTGATCTCGCCCCCTTCGTTCAGTTCGGCAGGCTGAACTGTGGGTTTCGATAATATCCGGACGAAAGTTCCTTCAGGAGCTGGAGCTCCGGTTGACGCTTTCGTCGAGAGTTCATCGGCTTCAGCGTTGTGGGCACGCTGAACATGGTGGAGGTCTAGGACTTCAAAGTCCTTCTGAAGCCTCTGGACTTCAAGGAGGTAAGCAGCTAGCTGGAGATTATTGCAGGAGCATTCACCCTTCACCTGCTTGATGATGAGCTGTGAATCTCCTTTGACCAGCAGTTGCTTGACACCGTATGACAGTGCCACGTTTAGTCCATAGATGAGTGCTTCATACTCTGTCATGTTGTTGGTTGCCTTGAAGTCAAGGTGCACCATGTATTTCACCTTCTCCCCAGTCGGTGCAAGGAGAAGGATTCCAGCTCCGGCCCCCTGCTTCTGCATGGAGCCATCGAAGTAGAGGGTCCAGTGAGGCTCGGTGAAGGTTGGAGCTTGATGCTCTGTCTTCTGTTCATTGGGGCCCCCAGGGTTTGATGGAGAGGGAGTCCATTCCGCCACGAAATCTGCCAACGCTTGACTCTTGATTGCTTGCCTCGGAATGAATTCGAGATCGAATTTAGCCAATTCCGCTGCCCACTTTGCAATATTCCCAATTGAATTGGGATTATGCAAGATCGCTCGAAGTGGATAGGAAGTCACCACCGAGACTTTGTGAGCTTGGAAGTAGTGTCGAAGATTCCTGGAGGCAATAAGAACTGCATAAAGCAGCTTATGCACCTCTAGATATCGAGTCTTGGCATCATGTAATACTTCACTGATGAAGTATACCGAGCGTTGAATGGTCCGGACCCTCCCGGAGGGGTCCGGGGTTCCCTCTTCATTGATCCGGACCCTGTCGGAGGAGTCCAGATTCTCTTCGGGGACTTCCGGGTTCTGGCTGGAGGAACCCGGAGCTTCTTCAGAAATGACCTGGACCCTCTTAGAGGAGTCTGGGTCTTCTGAAGTGACTTCTTGTGGATTTGAGTCTGGGAGCTGGGACCCAGACTCACTTTCAGGAACCTCCGGACCCTCCTGAAGGGGTCTGGATTCCTGAGTATGGGGTAGTTCCGGTCTCTCCGCAACCAGAACCATACTGACGACTTCGTCAGTAGCTGAAATGTAAAGCAACAAAGGCTCACCAGGGTTCGGAGCTACCAGAATTGGTAGGGTGGTGAGGAACTGTTTCAGCTCCTGGAATGCCTTCTCTGCTTCTTCAGACCATTGGAATGGTCCGGACTTCCTCAACAACTTGAAGAAGGGAAGTGCCCGTTCCACCAGTCTTGATATGAACCGGCTGAGGGCCGCTAGACACCCAGTTAACTTTTGGACGTCTTTGATGCGAGTTGGTGGCCGCATGTCTTCAATGGCTTTTACCTTCGCCGGATTAGCCTCTATGCCCCGGTGACTTACCAGGAAACCAAGAAGTTTTCCGGAGCTAACCCCGAAGACACACTTGTCTGGGTTTAGCTTCGTGCGGGTGGCCCGCAGCTTGTCGAAGACAGCCTGCAAGGTGTCCAAGAGGGACTCCTTGTTCTTGACCTTGACCACGATGTCATCGACGTACACTTCCACTATGTCTCTGATGGGTTCTTCAAAAGTTTTGTACATAGCTCGTACAAAAGTTGAAGCTGCATTCTTGAGACCAAATGGCATGTTTGTGTAACAATACAATCCATCTACTGTGATGAATGAAGTATGCTCTTCATCCTCCCTAGACATCCTGATTTGATGATACCCGGAATATGCGTCTAGGAAACACAGTAACTCACACCCGAAGGTGGAATCCACTATCTGATCTATTCTAGGTAGTGGGAATGGATCTTTTGGACATGCCTTATTGAGTGTGGTGTAGTCGATGCACATCCGAAGCTTCCCGCCGGCCTTGGGCACAACGACTGGGTTCGCCAGCCATTTTGGATGGAAGACTTCTCGGATGAATCCGGCTTCGAGCAACTTCTTCACTTCTTGTCGGATGAAGTTCTGCCGCTCTACGGATTGCTTCCGAGGCTTCTGATGCACAGGTCGAGCATCGGGGTAACTCTTCAGATTGTGCTCATTCACTTCCCTGGGGATCCCAGGCATTTGTGACGGTTGCCAGGCAAACACATCAACATTAGCCCGGAGGAAAGTGATGAACACGAGTTCCTATTTGTCGTTCAACCCTCCCGATATACGGGTGGTTTGAGCGGCATCGGAACCAATTTGGACGACTTTGATGGGAATGTCGGTGTCGCCGCTTGGCTGCACACGGGGTGCAGAGGTTGAGCCTTGTTGACGAATGCTCGGGGGTTTCGGAGCTTGCTCCTGTCTGGAGTCCTCCTCTTGCGCCGTGGTGAGTGCATGGAGCTCCTCCAGAGCAGTTACTCTGGCGGTGCGATCTCCGCGGATCCGGAGAATGCCTACTGGTGTTGGCATCTTCAACACCAGGTATCCATAATGAGCAGCTGCCATAAATTTGTATAGGCCAGGTCTACCCAAGATGGCGTTGAATGGTAAGTTGATCTGAGACGTCGAAGACCAACTTCTCGGTGCGATACTTCTCCCGTGTCCCGAAGGTAACGGGGAGAGTTATAGCTCCGAGTGGGGTAATGGCCCTCGGACCTACTCCGGAGAAAGGTCGAGAGGGCTGGAGATCCGAAGGTCGGAGCTGAAGCTTGGTAAAAGCTTCAAAGCTTATGAGGTTCAGCCCCGAACCTCCGTCCACCATAACATGATGGAGCTGGATGTTATTGATGGTGTGAGATACCATCAAAGGTAACTGTCCAGCTCCGACCATGCTTCGAGGACAGTCCGAAGCATCAAAAGTGATGGATGTGTCTATCCACTTTCGATGTGGCTCCGGTCTAGCTGTAGGAGCTACAGCGGCCATATCCCGCCGCATAGTCTTGATGACACGACGGGAGGTGATGTCCCATGATCCACCAAAAATGGTGTTCATGGTTTTCCGACGCTCGTTGTCAGAGACGTCAGAGTCATCGTCGACGGAGGTGTAGACAGCTTTCAGGACCTTTTTGGGGTCCTGAAACCCTAACTCCTCTTCAGCCGGAGCTTCGTCGACCTTCTGTTTTCCTTCCCTCTGTCGGAAAGGGGACCCTTCCTGGCGCTTGCTGTAGCGCTCGGCAAGGTTTTGGACCTCCCGGCAGTCTTCCAAACCGTGGCTGCCCGTTTTGTGAATGGGACACCACACTTTGGGTTTGCCACCGTCTTCGGAAGACGGTCGAGGTCGCTTCTCAGGGCGTGGCCCCCGGCCACCCGGAGTTGCAGCAGCTGCAACGTTGGATGTGCCGGCCGACGGCTTCTTCTTGCCGTTGGTCATCTTTTTCTTCTTGCCACCCCCGGAGGTAGCGGCTTCTTCTTTGGAGGATTTCTTGTGATCCTCCGAGGCTGGTTTGGAGTGCATTTCACGGCCCTCCGCAGCTCTGGCACATTTGTCTGCCAGGCTGAAGAGTTCCGTGACGCTGGTGATCTCTTTGATCGCCAGCTTCTCCAACATCTTCTTGTCCCGTATGCCCTGTCTGAATGCCACAATGACAGAAGAGCTTGAGATAGAAGGGATTGTGTTGCGTACCTGAGAGAACCTCTAGATGAAGGACCGCAAAGATTCTCCCCCTTTTTGCACAACCGCAAAAAGGTCCAGTTCAGTGCCTGGTCGGGTGTATGAACTCCCGAAGTTGGCAGTGAACTGACGGCACAGCTCCTCCCAACTGTTGATAGAGTTGGGTGGAAGGCTCATAAACCAGGACCTGGCGATCCCAGTTAAGGCCACTGGAAAGTAATTGGCCATTACAGCCTCGTTTCCTCCAGCTGCCGAGATTGCAGTGGAGTATATCTGAAGGAATTCGGCGGCGTTGACAGTCCCGTCGAATTTTTCCGGCAGGTGTGGCCGGAACTTCTGTGGCCATCTAACCATGCGCAGGTGCATGGCTAGGGCTGAACAGCCTCCTCCTACTCCTTCCAGAGTAGAAAGGTCCTGAGCTTCCCGTCTTTCACGAGCGCGCTCGATATGGACACGGCCATCCTGTTGGCGGTATCGGCGATCAAGCTCCGCCCGGAGGTCATGAGTCGAAAGCCTGGATACCGTATGGGTGCATCGTGCCCCAGAGGGCAACGACGTCACCTGTTGTGACGCAGATCATCTCCTGTTGTTGGAGACGTGCGGACCAAGTCTACCTGACAAAGTCCGCCGCTGCGACGGGGCTCGTCCCGAAGGAGGAGGACCCTGGTTGTTGAGGCGTTCGGCCGCTGCTACGACCAAATGCTCCACATCGGCCCTCCACTGCTCCATTGCATCTCGAGATGCATCCGGAGGTGGTGGACGTTGGAGAAGAGCACGCGCTGCATGGAGCGCGTGTTCCGGGTTGTCATGACTTGCCGACGCAGTAAGTGACGCCGGCGCACCATCACGTTGCCCAGCACGATTTGCTGGAGAAGATGGTGGTGGTGGGAGTGTAGCTCCTGCTGGTGCTGAGGCTCCTACTGGTGGCTGCCTGTTGGAGGGATTGCCCCCAACAGCCTGAGCAGCAGGTTGGCCGTTGGATGATCCAGCCGCGGAGTTCACCATTCTCGAAAATCTCAGGCGCCCCCTACCTGGCGCGCCAACTGTCGATTGTTGGAGTCGGCAGATCTCCTGACACTGCTAATGTTTGAAGGAGTTTGTGGTTCGGTGTGGGCGCGCGGAGACTCAAGAAGGTGAATTGTGATTTAACACAGGAGACACAAGGATCTACGTGGTTCGGGCCGCCTGAGCGTAATACCCTACTCCACGGGTGTGTTGGTGTTGTATTAGCTTGTCCCGTATGATTGCTTGTCAACGTCCGTGAACGTCTGTCTCGCGTGTATCGTCGGCCTGTCCTTTTATAGTACAAGGACAGACCGTTACAAGCTAGCCTGGCCCGACATGTGGCCCCGGCGGTTACTAGTATTAATACACGATTAATTATTGTTAATCATCCTGTAACGGGCTCCGACAGTGCTGTTACTGGTGTTAAGATCGTTCGTTTAAGTGTCATTAATATGGAATTAATGACATTTAATCGGGTCTTGAAGTCCTTGGCTCTCCTTTGAAGATCCGGAGCCGTTACAAGGTCTTCCGGAGGTTAGAGGCTGCCAGCTCCGACGCTTGGACATGTGGCAGCTCCGGAGCTTGCTGTGGGAAGCAGGTAGCTCCGGGGCTATCTGACACGTGTCAGGTCCGGAGCTTCTCTCGGTCAGGGGTTATGTCCGGAGGTGCCATTTCGGTACCTGGCTCGGAGCTTCCCCCTTGTGGGCCGTAGCTCCGGTTTGGCAGTACATGTGGCGACCTAGGGATTAACCATGTTGGAGAAGCAGGTCCGGTCATGTCTGACAAGTGGGCCTCCGAGGGTCTTCAATCCAAGTAGACGGCCTTCCCTCGAGATCTTTGTAACCTCAGGGGGTGTACGGTTTTTAGGGTACTGACACCATCATTCCAAAATAAAAAGAGAAACTACACATCATTCATGCTTAGTACTCTCTCAAAATTTATTGCATAAAAAGGGAGTAGAAGACATAGCTACAAGAAAAAAATGCATGCTTACATCATAACCATGAGAAAAAAAAAATAACAAAAGTAGTCATGTTTCATCCTTGCAAAATAAGAAAGTCCACTAAAAATGGAGTCATCTCAATTATCCACATCCACTCCATGTCCATCACACATGCACAAGTCTTGAATCAAATTGTCGTGAATTAATTTCTCCTAAGGCTTGCTCTTTTGACTTAGCAATATTATGTGTCGAAAATATGTCTACTATATATCCTACCAAGCTCCACATACAAGCCTTATTTAGTGGTAGGATGAGTGTAGGCAAAATGCCTTGGTGAGGAAATATTTCCACTTCACACAAAGGAGAGGCCGAGAGAATCAATTGAGAAACTTATAATCTAAATTGAACTCTCCGAGATTTGAGTGGAACTTGATTTCTAGGGTATGTGTGCTCCATTTTCTGTTCTATCTTTCAACCACCCGTGAATAGGAGATGGCATAAGGACCATAATGACTTGAGATGGGTGAAGTATCATGCCAATTTTTGCAATACTAGGTAGAGTATTTTGTTGTGCACATGTTACTTTTGAAAAATAAAACATTGTAGCAACTCCATATCATCAACCTAAAGTCTTAACTTTGCTTGGGACGAGCAAAGGATAAGCTTGGGGGAGTTTGTTGACGGTTGTTATATACCAATTTCACCCATCAGTATAACTCAGTTATGTGAAGGAAATATCATTTATTGCACACATCACCTTTCTATTTAACCTATTTGCACCTGTACATGGAAAAATTGGTGCATGCAGGTATTTTATACAGAACTGAAGTGAACAAGGGGATGGATCCTATAAAATATCATCCCAGCCAATCAATCACCAATATGTGGCACCACATGGGTCAAATGGCCCACAAACAGAAGTATTCGAGCCATCCAACAGTGTAGCACCATATCATGGAATGGGACCCACCTATCGGTCACTTGGAGGAAGAACTAGCTGTTTGGAGCCAGGACCAGGTCGGTCGACCCCCCTAGTCGGCCGACTAGGTCCTGGCACCAAACGCGGTTAAACACCATGTGTTGGCTCTTCTCGACTTGAAGAGGTCATGGGTGACTCATTCGCACAATTTTGGTGGCGGGAACCGACCCTTCTCCACTTATAAATAGGACCCCCTCACTTCAACACACACCACTTGAGCATCATTCTATTGCATACACTAGTTCTCTTAGTCCTTAGTGGCGTTAGGCTATAGGGAGGAGAGGCTCTAGTCCCAAGTCCAAGTTGGGAAAGGTATGACTCATGTATCTTTTCTTATATTTGTGACTTTATCCATAACAAAGATATTATCTTTAGTCTTCTTTTATTCATATACTTGGATGAAGCGTTTCTTGTTTGATTTTGGATTCCTTATATGTGGTAGGAATTATCTTTATGATCATGCCTTGATGTCATTATACTTTCATCATAAACACTATAAACCCCCACTATAGTCTAAGTAGTTATGATATGATCATGTTAATATGAATAACTTATGCTATGTCTCAACATTGGTTCAACGATGATTGAGTTCATTGCCTTAGGATAGCTTGTGTCGCGGCTCTTAAGGTATTTACTTAATATGCTAGAATGGTGCCATAATAGTTAGGTAGCATTGGATGTCTCGTAGACCCATGGATTGAAGAGGTAGGTAGTAGGTGGTGACAGCCCTATCTGTGCTTTGTAATCCTCCACGTTCGGATATGCCACAGGCTCTTGGCAGGAGTCGTCATAGTATTGCTAGGGGTAAACCCGTGACCGATATGTTGAACAACTTACCATAAGTATTCACCATTGACATGCTCATTAGTATCTAACCTAGGCTATGTATATGTATATTAGAAGTATTGTTGGAGCAACTCCCCAACTCTTAGTCTAATCTCCATTAGGACTCATTTACCCCTTAGAATAGATTCCTTGGGTGTGTGTCACACTACCCATATATTAACAACTTACCCGTGTCCTGATAATTGATTAGTATTCCATAGCTTGATCATAAGTAGTGTTTACTTCACTCCATTACCTTCCTTTGGGATAAATATGATACCCTTGGGAATACTCTTGGGTGAAATGCTACACGACAGTTTTCATGCGCTTGCGGACATCATATCTCATTAGAGATGATCTGTGACGTTAGTAGCTATCAATAGCCACCACAGGGCCAAGTATGGGTGCCGCTTAGCTGACTAATTAGTTAATTGCTAGTACTGTTTGGACCATTAAGAATGCTCGGGGAAGGGGTAGTCGGATTGGGTTTATAGTGGATGGTGGGACTACCCTAGGATCCGAAAGACTCAAGAGGGGGCTCTTGGTTGGATGCGCTCAGTTGGAGACATCACCACCGGTGAAACCTCAGTGGGGTCTAAATATGCTGGTGGGACTACCCTGGGATCCGAAAGGCTCAAGAGGGGGCCTTTGGTTGGATGTGCTCAGTTGAAAACATCACCACCGGTGATACCTCATTCGGGTCTAAATATGCTAGTAATCACTTTGTAAAGGCTATTTTGTGATCTCTTGGCCACACACCTAAGGAAGTGTGAGACGACATAATTGAGATTTTTAGTCACCAAAAAGTGATGAAATTACGAACTTGTGGGTAAAGTGGTACAACCTCTGTAGAGTGTGTCAAAAACTATCATGATAGTCGTGCTCCCGGTTATGAGCAACCTGGACCCTCACATGATTAGAATTTGGACTTGAATATGGTTTAATGGCTTAAATTGAATCGGGAATTGGTATGGGTTAATTAAATGGCTTTGGTACATGGAAGCGATGAAAGTGAGATAAATGAGCAGTTATGATTGATTATGGATTGTTATTACTAATTTTGGTTATTTAAGTTGCAATTGATGTTATTTGGGTTATTTTGGGAAGGACCTCACTTAATAATCATATAATTGCATTTTTAACTGTTTCGAATGTACTTTTATGCAATTAGCCATTTTATTATCATTCTATGTTTAAGCTACTTGTCATACTTTCCCACACTTGTTGAGTATGACATGTTCTCATTCTTGCTATTTGCCCACCAAATCCAGATGCAGGCGACCAGGTGGAGTACCAGGAGGTTTCTGAGGAGTACTATGTCCGTGTGTTACCATCAAACCTGCCTGTGGAGTTAAAGTCATTAGAGTTTAGTTGTTCTACTGCAATTTCATTAGAAATTGTACTCAAGACTATTTTGTTTGTAATAAGTTACTATTATTAGTATTATTAATCTAGACATGGTTATAATATGTTTATGGTTTTTGAATAACTTGTTATGTATGTTAAACATCCGGGGCACATATATGCATTATGCTTGGTTCATTTTTGGAACCGGGTGTCACACTGCCATAGCCTTCCTAGAGCCATGCTATTCCTCTCTCAACCATTCTTGGAGTCCTAAGAGCGATTCTTGAAGATTCGTGAGTTGTGGAAGAGGGGAGAAAAGGGTTTGCTTGATCTTGAGCTCTTGGTTGATTCTCTCGGTTTCACTGGTTGATTTGAGTTTGTGTGGGTGTTGATCTTTGATCTTTTTTAGTTTTAAACTTATGGGAGCCTCAGGTTGTGAGTTGCCCCATGGATTTGGTGATTACCCTTATGATTTAGTGGAAGAGTAGCCGACCTTCGTGGTGGCTAAGTGAGGCAAATGGTTGAGTAAAAGCCTGCCTTTCGTGAACATCCACAACGTGGATGTAACACCCTAATTTTCATCCACCATGTATTGCATACATTCTAATACATGTTGTAGGATCAAAGAGCACGTGAAAAGCTACCAGAGGAGGGGTGAATGGTAGATTAAAAAAATCTTACGCAGCGGAAACAATTAAATCCCAACCCCTTCGGCAGAAAAATGATCTGTTAAAGAAATCGTGTGTGAGACTAATATAAATGTGTTTCACCGTGACAAAAGGGATACATATCATAGAGAATCAAGTCACGAAGACGACACAACAAGAATCACTCAAATCAGTCGAGAGAAACCCGAGTTACAATTGAAAGATCGAACAAACGTCAATCTGTTCTACCCGAGAAAAACAGTTCTTGAACGCTATAAAAAAACTCGTGTAGATCAGAAACCACAAATCCAATGACCGTGAAATTTTGACAGATGATATATAATCAAGTTGTGAAGACAACTCAAAAAGCATCACGTCAATTGGATCTGTAAAACTCGAGTTTTGATAAAACCACCAAAGAAAGGTAGTGCTGTGCAGAAACCCGACGGGAAAAACTTGTCTGGAACAAGTCGGACGAACAAGGCACAAAAGTTCCTTCCAACTACGAATTTTATTCAAAAGAACACAAGAGGAACAGCCTCAAAGTCGTCACACACGAGCTCTGGCCTCCCTTGCTTATATAAGCAGCCCTTAGGCCAGCCCAATCTCAACTAGGACTCTAATCCTACTCAAATCACGAATCGAAACATTCCATAACTGCTTAGGACTCTTTTATATGCAGATAGAAGCAATCTTAAGACTTCCAAACACATTAGGAATGTGTCCTACATTCATAAAACAACTCAAATTCGTGACCCACAGAAAATCCTATCATAACCAACTCAAATCTTTCCATGTTTGAGTCAAACACGACTCAACCGCAGCTTGAGTCCATAACCTAGTCGGTTGGACCTTTCCGACCAATTCTTTATGTCCACATCTCTTCATCACGCCTTGGAACCATTTAGCCACATCTCTGCACTGCTTGTATACGTGCAAACATCTTCCAACGACGTCGACAATACCTTCATATGCATTGTTCTTGATTCAAACATGCTGCACAACATCCCGATCAACTCAACCACAATTCCTCCCAAACATGGTTGTTGAACCTCATCTTCTCACTAAGACTAGATCAATGGATCCCGTCACCAGCCATGTCTTGAACTCAAGCAACACCTGCACATGAATAAACAACCAATACTTTCGAGCACAAGTCCTCGACATGACTCACGTTAGTTTAGAACACAACACCTTGCGTGAGCACCTCACATAAGCATGTTGCAAACATTAGCAAAATGATATCAACCATAACCACCAAAACACACCAAAAACTTAGTAAAAGAATACTAAGAAATATTTATATCAATGTAAAGCAAGTACGAATCAAGTCAAAGTAAAAGCAAAACCATCGCAAACTAGCTCCGGACCTTGCCAAAACTAACCGAACCTTGAGTCGGAGCTTACCAAAGCCAGCAGGACCTAGCACCGAAGCTTACCAAAGCTAGCAGGACCTAGTACCAGAGCTTACCAAAGCTAGCCAGACCTAGCTCTAGAGCTTACCAAAGCTAGTCATACCTAGCGCCGAAGGCAACCAAAACTAGTCGGAACTAGTCAACCCAAAAGTTGGAGCTAGAAAAACATGTCGGAGCTAACCAACATAAGTCAGACCTAGCAAAACATATCAGAGCTTAACAACGATATGCAGGAGCTATCAAAGACATGCCGCATCTAAAGACAAAGCTCACCAGAGCTACCCAAAAAACGTGTCGAACCTTGACAAAGCAAGTCGGACCTATTGTCGGACCTTGCAGAAGCTCGGAGCTAGAGTCGGACTTTGCAAAAAAGGTGTTTTAGCAGAATTTCAGAACTTTTATCATCAAAGCCAACGTATTCACAACAAGCCAATGTATTCAGCACACATAGGTCTCACAATCTCCCCCTTGATTAACGCATTGGCAACACCACTTAAAATTCGAACATTGGCTTATTCACATTAAAAGTTTTGAAAATAATTTCTCCCCCTTTGTAAAAAATAAATAAAATGAGAAAAAGAAGTTCTCTCCTGGGAAGAATTATGCCAAAAATAATTGTGAATATCTGCAATGTGTAATCTATTTCTCCCCCTTGCATACTTATCTTTAAAAAATTACCATATTATCTCCCCCCCTTTGACAATGTATTTAGCAAGGTACAAAAGAGAAATTTTAATTGTTATGAGCATATTATAACATATACATATAAAACAAATCTCATCCAAGTCATACTATCAAGTAACTTACACTATCACATCAATGAAATACATAAAGTAGTGTAAGCCATGCTAGAGATCAAATGTAATTTTCAATTTAACAAGTCATGATCTCACAAACTTAACTATTTCAAAACCTGAAAGCATGACTCTTGTTGCTGCATTTTATTATTTTTCAAAGCACAAATTTTGATCATATGATATTTGCAAGAGATTACATGCACATCTGCCTTATCCTAACCAACCAAGCCAATCCTATGTCATTTCACAATCAGAAGCTTAAGGATATGGTTTTAGTCATACACAACTTCTTCGAAGTTCATATCTAAGTGCAATGATAAGCCATCTCAAAAGAAGAAGTGTGATGCATACATATTCTCTTGATCTTTTCTCAACTTATATTTGTTCATAAAAACTCAACATGTGAGTTGATTACATGATTAATTCTTTATGGTTAAAAGCACTTGTGAGCATGCAACAAGTTCAAAACAGCAAGAAAGTTCGACCATGACCAGATTTAGTGTAAGTAATTATTCCAATTACTAGACATGGCAAAAACTACAAAATGTATGATACGAGTAATGTAGTAAGAACATTCAACATGTAAAAGGAATCACAAAGTCATGTATGTATGAAATACTATGCTCATATTATTTTAATTTCAGATTCACACATAGACTTCTCAAGTTTGAAAACTCCCCCTCAATTTAAGCCATGAGGATGCATAACCCTTATTTCATTACGAATGTAACAAAAACGTGTAAAATTCAAAGGTTTTGTAAAAATGTCAGCCAATTGTTCGGTATCTACATGGTGAAGCACAATGTTTTCTTTTTCAATATTATCACAGTGAAAGTGATACCTAATGTCAATGTGCTTAGTTATAGAATATTGCACCGGGTTTTTAGCAATGCAAATCGCACTAGTGTTATCACAAAACAGTGGAACACTATGTAGATCAACCCCAATGCCCTTATGTGTTTGAACAATCCAAAGAATATTTGAGCAAGCACTAGAAGCATCTACATATTCAGATTCAGCCGTGGATTGTGCAACTGAGTTTTGTTTTCTAGAGGACCAAGCAACAAGTGAATTACCAAGAAAATGACAAGGACCGAAAGTACTTTTCCTATCAATCCTACAACCCCCAAAATCAGCATTCGGAAAAGCTTTCAATGTAATGGTTGAGGAAGAAGGAAGAAAAAATACAAAATTCTTGAGTTCCATGTAAGTACCTGATAATCCTTTTGATGGCTAGACGATGTGAAGCACGTGGAGAGGCTTGAAATCGTGCACAAAGACATACGCTGAATTATATGTCCGGTCTTGATGTCGTGAGGTACAAAAGTGATCCGATCATGCTTCTATATTGTTTTTGATCCACAGGTTCACCATCTTCATCAAGTTCAAGTGTTGTTGCTGTTCCCATTGGTGTCTGAAGAGGCTTGCTTTTGTCCATGTTGAAGCGCCTTAGGAGGTCTTTTGTATACTTCGTTTGATGCACAAAGGTACCCTCCTTAGTTTGCTTGATTTGCAGCCCCAAAAACTACGTGAGTTCTCCCATCATACTCATCTGAAATTCTAAACTCATCATAGCTTAAAACTTGGACACAATATCATGAGAAGCACAACCTGATAATATCATCCACATACACTTGAACGAATAATGAGTCATTGCCACGCTTAAGCACAAAAAGAGTTTTATCAGCCTTGCGCACAGTAAACCCCTTCTCAAGTAAGAATGTTTTTAACCTATCATACCATGCTCTAGGGGCTTGTTTAAGACCGTACAAGGCTTTGGACAATTTGTAAACATGATTAAGAAAATCTGGATTTTCAAAACCTGGTGGTTGTTTGACATAAACCTCCTCATCTATGTAGCCATTAAGAAAAGCACTTTTAACATCCATTTGATATAGCTTAAAACCTTTAGATGCAGCAAAATCTAACAAAATTCTTATGGCTTCTAATTTAGCAACAGGAGCAAAAGTTTCATCAAAATCTAGACCTTCAACTTGAGTGAAACATTGAGCAAACAACCTAGCCTTATTCCTAACCACAACCCCATCCTTACTCTGTTTATTTTTAAACACCCATTTAGTTCCAATTAAAGTGTGATCTTGGGGTGGAGGTACAAGTTTCGAAAAATTGTTTCTTTCAAAATTTTCTAACTCTTCTTGCATGACAATAATCCAAGATTCATTAGTGAGTGCGTGTGATATATCTTTGGGTTCAAAAGAAGCAACAAAAGCAGAATGAGCATGAAAGTTTGTATCGCAAAACCTGGACCGTGTGACTCGTTCGTGCAAGCTTCCAATAATTTGTTGTGTAGGATGAATGTCGAGAACCTGGAGGGGAGTGGACACTTCACAAGCTTCTTTTTCTTCTTCATGTTCATCACAAATCGATGAGCTTGTGAGTTGAGGAGTATCTGGACCAGCTATGGTGATTGTTGGTGCTGGCTGTGAATCAAAATCAAGAGCTGGAACAATGTCATTAGCTTCTAAATTTTCGGGTAGCAGCACCACTTCTTCCTCATCTTCAACAAAAATGCTCTCCCCCTGCGGATATGGATCCGGACCTACAATGTTTTAGCTAGTACATGTGCTAACTTCATCAAAAGACACCTCACAAGTCTTCACAATTTTGTTAGTGTCAAGTAAAAGCACACGGTAGCCTCTAGTATGAGATGGATAACTAAGAAACATGCCATCAATGGATCTAGGTTCAAATTTATTAAGATTACCATGTTTCTTAACAGAGCATTTGCAACCAAAGACCCGAAAGTGTGTAACACTAGGCCTATGTCCAAATCGGAGCTCATATGGTGTTTTACCAAGCTTAGCGCGCAAGAAAACACAATTTGAGACATAACAGGCAGTTGCAATCGCATCAGCACAAAATTTCCTAGGAGTTTATTTTCATCAAGCATAGTCCTAGCCATCTCAACTAAGGTTCTGTTCTTTCTTTCTACAACACCGTTTTGTTGAGGTACCTATGGTGAATTAAATTGATGATCTATTCCATTTTCAGCACAAAAGTGATCAAAAGATTGATTTTTAAATTTGGTTCCGTTATCACTTCTAATTGCTTTTAAAGATCATAGATGATCAATTGATAATCTAAGAAATAAAGTTCTAGATTGACTAAAAGCTTCATTCATATATGCCATAAAGTAAACCCAAGAGTATATAGAATAATCATCAACAATCAGAAGAACATACCATTTACCTCTGAAGGATTGAACGCATGAAGGTCCTACGGTGTCAAGGTGCAAAAATTGACCCGGTTTAGTTGTCATGATCATTGTGAGAGGAGTATGTGAACTTGCAACCATCTTAGCATGTCTACAAGAAGAGCACACAATTTCTTTGTACCCATTAAGCTTAGGCAACCCACGTATGTGATCAAGAGAACTAACACGCATTAGATGATCAATGCCTACGTGACCAAGTCTACGATGCCAAAAATATAAGTCCTTTGAATCATTAGCAACTAGAAACCTATGATTAGAGGAAGACATATCAAAATCAGCTTTAAAAACTCTTCCAAACCGAGACATGTTAAAAATAAGCTCACTATTTGAATTTACGACCTTAATAATTTCTATATTTTCATCTAGCAGTTGTGAAACAGAAAGCATGTTGTATTTCAAATTTTTAACAAGTGCCACATCTTTCAAAGTGTAATGATTATTTTCTCTAACCGAACCCTTAACAATTATAGGAGTTGAAGATTATCGGCAAAAGTAACATTCTCTACACGTGACACAAAAGAGAGGGAGGAGAACCATTCTTTGTTACCGGTCATATGGCGTGAGCAACCTGAATCCACAATCCAAATGTTCTCCTTCCTCAAGCATGTAACATACATAGAAGCACAATACATCGATGACTCAATACTGGGGTTAGTCAAAAGGCATTTAGGAATCCAGTACTGAGTCACACAACGTCCAACAGGAATAACACGCGAAAGCTGAGATAAAACAGCAGGTTTATGAGCCAAAGCTTGAGGATTTTTGTACCCAACTACTGTCCTACGAGATGTTACATGTGTAGCACAAAAAACAGTAGGATTGGGAGCAAACTTTGCATATTTTCGACTCATTACAGCAGATTGTATGTTCCTATCATTTAGTTTAGCAAGTGCAGCAAAATTTGCATGAAAGTTATGAGATCTAGCAATCATTCTTTCCTTTTTCTGTTGTTTAGCTAGTCTATAACAAAAATCTATGACATGATCATCTCTACCACAATAGGTACAATGAAATTTAACTTTGTGTTGATGTCTAGATGAGCAAGCAACATTTTTATTTGAAACCGAATGAGACAACACTCCTGCAGATTTGAAAACCACTTCTTTTTTGTTTAGGAACTGTTTGAATCAAACCACATCCTAATAACTTTACAATTTTAGGTGGATGTGCCTTAGCATGAGCATGAGAATCAAAATCTAAACCAGTTTTATCATTGCGAGACTTGGAAGAATTCAGCAGCAAGTTTAGGTTCTTATTTCCATTACAAAACCGATCTAATGTCCTATGCATGTTATCAAGTTTATTGAACAGATCAAGGCAATTTTCACATGAAGTTTTCCCTTTCAATTTGCAATTGGAACAAAATTTAACTTCATTGGAACGTAAAGCATTGTTCAATATAGAAATATCATTCATAGCACTCTTTAATTTATTATCAAGATCATCACAAGTAGATAAATGCAATTCAAATGTAGAACAACTAGCATCTTTCAAGTTTTTATCATTAAGTGCACCAAGCTCTCTATTCTTTTCAATTTCTAACTCAAGTTTATCAAGTGTGGAGGTGTGCACACTGCTTAATGAGGACAACTGTTCATATATTAAATCACATGAGGGACATGCATCATCACTAGGAATCAAAGTTTTTAAACGGTTGATTTCAGATTCTAGTGATTCAGTTTTAGCAGCACTATCCCTAAGCTTTTTGTCCTTTTTCTTAACTATAATAGTGGCACGAGTAATAGCATCACACATTTCTTCGCAAGTAGGACATACCTCTTCATTGTCGCAGTTGTGTTCTGCATCATCCATACTTGATCTTGATTTGCCCGCCATGAAGCAGAAGTTTGCCGAATCATCTTCATCTTTGTCACTTGCAATGTCCACATCGCTTGAGCCAAGTTCTTGAAGTGCGGAGATAAAACTGCAAAACAATTGATGTCCTGTAAAACCCTTCTTTTTTTTCTTATTGTTTGCAGAGGAGTGCTTCGTCCTTGTTTTCTTTTCATCTCGGGAAGTAAGACCTGAAAGGTTAGGGCAATCTGAATGAAAATGTCCTGTCTTACCACATTCAAAACATCGTTGAGGTCTGGAGCTTCCTCTCCTTCTAGTTCTCACATTTTGCAATGATTTTGAGAACCAAGTAGAGAGAAGTACTAGCCCCTCCTCTGTAAATTCGTCAATCTGTTCAAGGGTTAGAGAGGACAACAAAGAAAGTGTACCACAAGATGAAGATTGACCGGAGCTAGGCATGTCACATTGAGAAACAAAAGCAATAGACTTGTTGGGGTTCTTACGTGATATTATGTCAATTTCATGAGTTTTTAACTTGGAATATAGCACATCTAAAGTAAATGTACTCATGACAGTAGATTCACGAATAGATGTGACTATCATCTCCCAAATTGACATATCTAATGCACTTAACAATTGCCTAGTATTTTTAGCATCTAAAAAATTAACATTGACACTATGCAAGTTGCTGAGAATTTTATTAAAGCGAGCAAAAAGATCATCAATAAACTCACCGGGTTGCATCTCAAAGTGCATGTATTCTTTCTTTAACATGTCTTGCCTTACCATCTTGATCGTGTTGGATCCTTCTTGGTAGTCACAAAGTGCTTTCCACACATCGTATGCACATCGCAGGTGTGCAACACGGTCGAAGTCGCATTGAGTTAATCCTTGTATGATCAAGTTCCGAGCCTTGTTGTTGTTGTTGACATCTGTAATTTTTGTAGTTGTAACTTGATCATTCGACGGCATTTCGTAAGGCTTGTACACCTTCTCCCATATTGTGAAGCATTGAGCTTGGATGAAGGCTTCCATACGTGCCTTTCAAATCTGAAATTAAATACCACTAAAGACACAAGGTTTTGCAGAGTATTTCTCCATGATGATTAGTGAAAATATGTGAAAATCACAAAAATTAGAGAACCGTGGCTCTGATACTAATTGTAGGATCCAAGAGCACGTGAAAACCTAGCAGAGGGGGGTGAATGGTAGATTAAAACTTTTTCTGTGGAAGCAATGAAAACCGCTCAGCAGAAAAATGATCTGTTAAAGAAATCGTGTGTGAGACTAATCTAAATGTGTTTCACCGTGACAAAATTGATAGATATCAGAGAGAATCATGTCACAAAGACTACACAACAAGAATAACTCAAATCCGTCGAGAGAAACTCAAGTTACGATTGAAAGATCGAACAAAGGTCAATCTGTTCTACCCGAGAAAAACAGTTCTGGAACGCTGTAAAGAAACTCGTGTAGATCAGAAAACAAAAATCCAATGACCATGAAATTTTGAAATATGATATATAATCAAGTTTTGAAGACAACCCAAAAAGAATCACATCAATTGGATCTGTAAAACTCGAGTTATGATAAAACCACCAAAGAAAGGTAATGTTGTGCAGAAACTCGACGAGAAAAACTTGTCTGGGACAAGTCAGATGAACAAGGCACAAAAGTTTGTTCCAACTACGAATTTTATTCAATAGAACACAAGAGTAACAGCTCCAAAGTCGTCACACATGAGCTCTGGCCTCCCTTGCTTATATAACCAGCCCTTAGGCCAACCCAATCTCAACTAGGACTCTAATCCTACTCCAATCACGAATCAAAACATTCCATAACTGTTTAGGACTCTTCTATACGCAGATAGAAGCAATCTTAAGACTTCCAAACACCTTAGGAACATGTGTCCCACGTTCCTAAAACAACTCAAATTCGTGACCCACAAAAAATCCTATCATAACCAACTCAAAATTTTCCATATTTGAGTCAAACACGACGCAGCCGCAACTTGAGTCCATAACCTAGTCGGTTGGACCTTTCTGACCAATTCTTTACGTCCACATCTCTTCATCACGCCTCGGAACCATGTACCCACGTCCCTGCACTCCTTGCATACGTGCAAACATCTTCCAACGACGTCCACGATACCTTCGTATGCATTGTTCTTGATTCAAACATGCTGCGCAACCTCCTGATCAACTCAACCACAATTTCTCCCAAACATGGTTGTTGAACCTCATCTTCTCCCTAAGACTAGTTCAATGGATCCCGTCACCAGCCATGTCTTGAACTCAAGCAACACCTGCACATGAATAAACAACCAATACTTTCGAGCACATGTCCTTGACTTGACTCACGTTAGTTTCAAACACAACACCTTACGTGAGCACCTCACATAAGCATGTCGCAAACCATAGAAAAATGATATCAACCATAAACACCAAAACATACCAAAAACATAGTAAAAGAATACTAAGCAATCTTTCCATCAATGTAAAGCAAGTACGCATCAATTCAATGTAAAAGCAGAACCATCGCAAACTAGCTCTGGACCTTTCCAAAACTAACCGAACCTTGAGCCGGAGCTTACCAAAGCTAGCAGGACCTAGCACCGGAGCTTACCAAAGCTAGCAGGACCTAGCACTGGAGCTTACCAAAGCTAGCCGGACCTAGCACCGGAGCTTACCAAAGCTAGTCGTACCTAGCGCTAGAGCTAACCAAAACTAGGAACTAGTCAACCCAAAAGTCGGAGCTAGAAAAACATGTCAGAGCTAACCAACATAAGTCGGACCTAGCAAAACATATCGGAGCTTAATAACGACATGCAGGAACTATCAAAGACGTGCCGGAGCTAAATACAAAGCTCACCGGAGTTACCCAAAAACATGTCGAACCTTGACAAAGCAAGTCAGACCTATCGTCGGACCATGTAGAAGCTCGGAGCTAGAGTCGGACTTTGCAAAAATGATGTTTTAGCAAAATTTCAGAACTTTTATGACCAAAGCCAATGTATTCACTACAAGCCAATGTATTCAGCACACATAGGTCTCACACATGTCTAACATTAATCCACATGAAAAGGAACAAGTTTAAAATGAATTTAGAGCAAAACCGCACTTAAGAATTATGGGAAGTGCAGACTAGTCCGTTTTTGGTACGGACTAGTCTGATTTCTCTCTGACCTCCATCGGATATGTCCCTTTTTGTGCGAACTATTCCGGTTTTTGCCTCTGGACACTTTTGGACTTGTCCGGTCCATTGCGTACTAGTCCGGTATTCCAATTCCACGAAATTTTGCTAAGTCCCTCGACTTGTCCGGACTTGCCCGGTATTCCAGCGGACCTGTCCGTTCCCCCTAACTAAAATTGGACTTGTCTGGTTTTGGCTAGACTTGTCTGTTTTTCCTCTAATCAAGTCCGGACTTGTTCGATATAGTCCAGACTTGTTCATTTTCGCCTTTCTCAATCTTCGGACTAGTCCGGCATTTTCAGGACTTGTCCGGTGATCGCGATTTCGAGTTGATCTTTCGTTTCACGACTTGTTTTTGGGTTTTACCTTAAGTGGGCCTAAGGATGTTGTGTATAACACTTTTTGTAGCCCCATGTGGCACCCCACACCGGCCTTCACCCTCCCCAAACTCAAAATCCATCAAACCCTAGCCTCCACCTCTATATAAACAACCCCACCTCTTGACTTTATATCCTTTTGCCGCAATTGAAACTCCACCCAAACCCTAGTTCGTGGAGAGCCGCCATCAAGGAGGGAGAAGGAGATCCCAATAATGAAGAAGAAGAGGAGGAAACGAAAGAGGATCAATATCTCCATAATGTTTGTTCTTCATCAACAATCCACCATCAAGTTCTTCATCAACCCTAGATCATCAAGATCCAAGTGTTGCCTCCAAAACCATTGATTCTTTGGAGTCCTAAACACCTGGTATACCTTCTACTTCCTTTTTATCACGTGAATTCAACCCCGTTTCTCCAAATTTACGTCGATCTAGAAAACCCTAGTTCGATGTTCCTGCGAAGGGCGGACTAGTCCGGCCCTACTGCGGACTCGTCCAATTTTGTGATCTATTTTCTGTTGAATGAAATCAAATTGGTTTGAATCAATTCCAAACCTGTTCAAACTTGTTAAAAGCTATTAGAACTAGTTAGTAAACATCAGTAGCAACTCATTAACTAGTTTTTCTTTGCATTTGTATTAATCATGCATGTCATGACATATTGAGTAATATATGTGCACTTATTGATTGTGATTCTTGTCTTGTATGTTTATTGCGCGGAATAGACGAATTTGCACTAGAGAGTGGAGCGGAGGACCTCCAACACCAGGAGTTTGAAGTCTTTGATCCCAACCAAGCCCAGGAGCAAGATAAGTGTCCTTCAACGATCCTGTTTTTACAATAAATGTTTTGATTTCAAAACTACATGCTTGTGTCAATTTGATGGAAATCCTATGGTAGGAAGTTTACTAGCTTTGTTTAACCACCCTTGTCACTTGGAATTCATGGTAGAGAGTCGGGAAAGGCTTTTTACCTTTTTGCTTTGTTTAATTAATTGGGATGGGAAAACAATTATATTATCTACTTATGCATTTATGAGATTACGGTTAATATGAACTGGTTAATATGACATGGTAATGGATGATCCAAGGAAGCATGGTATGTGGATCGGGTTGGATGTTATGGTGGTTTGGCTTGCTTTGGATCTGAGGACCGGTTCGTGGAGCGACCATCCAGGATTCATAGTGCCACCACGAGGCCAAGTATGGGTGCGGTGTAGCTGATTAATTAGGGTATTGCTAGTACCGCGTGGACCTTTTGGCGCACTGGGGAAGGGGAGTCGAATTGATTTTGGATATGGTTGGATGGACTCCCTTGGATCCGAATGACACAAGAGGGGGCCCTTGGTTGAAGATGTGCTCAGTTGGATACATCACCACCGGTGAAACCTTAGTGGGTTCATACATGCTAGTAGTCCCTTTGTAAAAGCTATTTTGTGATCTCTTGGCCACACACCTAAGGAAGTGTGAGACGACGTAATTGAGATTCCCTAGTCACTTCAAGGTGATGGAATCACGAACACGTGAGTAAAGTGGAACAACCTCTGAAGAGTGTCTTAAAACTATCATGATAGTCGTGCTCCCAGTTATGAGGAACCTGGACCCTCACATGATTAGAAGGAAACTTGGGATTTGGGATGGTTATGGTTGGTGATATGGTTATGGTTGGTTATTGATTGAATTATGGTATTGGATATGGTTAATGATAACAAGAAATCTGGTATATGGATCATTGTAATGGAATATGGACTGGTATCAAGATAATTACATGGTTTATAATCGGTTTACTTCACATACATAATATATATTACTTTCCAAATGTTTTAATGTACTTTTCAGCACTTAGCCTTTATTATTGTCGTCATTTGAATCATCTACATGTCATACTTTCCACACTTGCTGAGTACGACATGTACACACCCTTGCAATTCCCCCTCCAACAGTTGCAGGTGAGGATTGGGAGTATAACAATGGTATTGTAGAGTTCTAGGTCGTGTCTGCCGTTAGCTTTGCTTGTGGTGTTGATTGGAGCTGTGCTATCCCTTATGCTTATCTTGCTTAGCTACTTAGTTTGCTTAGTTTAGTTTATTTTGGATGCATTAGTTCACACTTGTTATAAATATTTATTATATCTTATATTTGAGGATATTATGAATTGTGTAGTAAAAGTGGTTCACTAATCTTGTTCTGTGGTAATTTTTTGTATCCTTTTATGATTGCACTCATGTATGTGTGTTGAACGTCCTGGGCGCACATATGCATTCACTTGGTTCTTTTTCCAGAACCGGGTGTCAAAAATTGGTATCATAGCCACAAGTTGACTGTAGGATGCAACCTAGATAGGATGGACACTTTAGAGAACATAGGAGCACTCAGGAATCGATGTGTTTTTGCTTGGTGTGCTGTTTGCTATGTATTGCTGCTTGTGTGCTTAGTAGAGGATTTTGGGATGCTTTAGCATTGCCATATCCATATAGGCTAGTATATGTAGTTGCTTAGTTTCATATCCCTTGATGCATATAGTTGGGGATGTTTTCTAAATTCTTATATCTTGCTTTTTTTCCGATGGTGAGGACTCGCAACCAGAGGTATGGTAATGATGAGGAGGAGAACAATGGAGCACCTCAGAACAACAATGGACAAGGACCTTCTTAGGGAGCTAACAATATTGAGCAGCTATTGGCTATGCAAAAACCAGCTCATATAGACCATGATACATACTATGGGACAGCTGCAGGCTGGCAATAACAATAATCAGCCCCACATGCCTCCACCGCCACCCCCGCCTCCTCATAACCGATTGGGGGAGTTTATGAGGACTAGGACACCAACCTTTGTTTAAGTTGCTGACCCTATAGATTCTGATGATTGGCTCAATTCTATTGAGAAGAAGCTAGCTATTGTTCAATGCAGTGACCGGGAGAAAGTGCTATTCGCATCTCATCAACATGTTGGAGCAGCTGTGGATTGGTGGGATTCACTATGGAATGCCCATTAGAACTAGGAGAGGATTACTTGGGTCGAATTCAAGGAGAGCTTCCGTTCTCATTATGTGCCGGAAGGTGTTATGATCTTGAAGGGGCAAAAATTTGAGAACATGAAGCAAGGAAGGTTGAGTGTGGGTGAATACCTCAACAAATTAACTCAACTGTCAAGATACGCGCCTGAGGATGTGAGCTGGTACAGCCGGAAACAATACTTGTTCATGAGGGGCTTGAACAATGAAATCCAAGTATAATTGCTGAATTGTGACTATGTCAACTTCCAGAAGCTAGTGGACAAAGCAATTGTTGTGGAGAACAAGGTCTGTGAGATGGAATAAGACACCAAGACGAAGGCGCCATACCAAGAACAACAACAATGAAGTAATGTGGACCCTAGCTTTCCACCACCCAATGCACCATATTACAGCTCTTCTGCTCCTGTACAGCGTCCTAGCTATGCACCGCGCCCAACTCCGTTTGTGCAGCAGCGCCCAAACACATAGGCCTCCAATGCCTTTTGCGACTCGGGCCAACATTCCTGGTGTAAATGTTCAAAATCAAGCTCATCTAAAAAATTCTGGTGCAGTTAAGAAGTGTTACACTTGTGGAGAAGCAGGACACTTTGCACATCAATGTCCTATGTTAGGCCTTGGTCAAGGAAGCAATGCACCAAGACAAAACCCAAGACCCAGTTGAGGATAACCACAAGGGAACCGTGGACAGCAGAATCTTGCTCGTGGCAACGTGAGCCATGTCTCTAAGGAGGAAGCGCAACAAGCGGATGATGTGGTGATTGGTATGTTTCTCGCAAACCCCAACCCGACGACTATGTTATTTTATTGGGGAGCATCACATTCATTCATTGCGTCAAAATATGTTGTCAAGTATAGTTTGCCTATATCTCATATGAGGTTTACTCTATTAGTTAACTCTCCCGAAGGAGAGATGAGGACAAATATAGTATGTCCTAAGTAAGCCATAGAATAAGGGGGGTAGACTTATTTGGCAACCACATTGTTTTGGATTCTTAAGGATTGGACATTATACTTGGTATGGACTGGTTCAGGAAGCACAATGGGGTCATTGAATGTGCCACAAAGACAGTGAAGTTGACAAATGAGGAAGGGATCACCATAGAATTCGAAGCATCTCAACACGCTTCGAAGCAATTGGAGCTGAACCAAATGGACGGTGCCGCAATTGAGGAGATCCCGGTGGTGTGCGAATTTTTGGATGTGTTCCCGAACGAGTTGCCAGGTATGCCACCTGATCGAGACACTAATTTTGTTATTGATTTAATACCTGGAAGTACACCTATAGCTAAGAGGCCATATAGGGTGCCTCCTAAGGAGTTAGCAGAGCTCAAGAAGCGGATTCAAGTGCAACTAGAGAAAGGTTCTATTTGCCCAAGCTCTTCACCTTGGGGAGCGCCCGTTCTTTTCGTAGATAAGAAGTATGGATCACAAAGGATGTGTGTGGATTACCGAGCTCTCAACGAGGTAACGATCAATAATAAGTACACCTTACCATGCATAGAAGATTTGTTCGATCAGATGAAGGTTGCTTTTGCCTTCTCCAAGATTGATTTGAGGTCGCGATACTTTCAAATGAATATTAGACCATCAGACATACCCAAGCCAACTTTTTGGACATGGTATGGATCTTATGAGTACACCTTGATGTCTTTTGGATTGACCAATGCACCTGCCTACTTTATGTACCTCATAATTAAGGTCTCCATGGAGTACTTGGATAGGTTCGTTGTGGTGTTCATTGATGACATCATGATCTACTCGAAGGATGAGAAGGAACATGAGGAACACTTGAGGCTTACATTGCAGAAATTGAGGGAGCATCAATTGTACGCCAAGTTCAGCAAGTGCCAGTTTTGGTTGAAAGAGGTGTCATTTTTGGGTCATATCATCTCAGGAGGAGGAGTATCGGTTGACCCAGAAAAAGTGAGGGACGTGTTGAAATGGGAGCCACAGCAAAATGTAAAGGAAATAAGGAGTTTTCTTGGAATGGCTGGATATTATCGTAGGTTCATGAAGAACTTTTCCAAGATAGCCAAGCCAATGACGAAACTGTTAATGAAGGGGAAAGCTTTCCAATGGACGCAAGCTTGTCAAGAAAGTTTTGAGGAGTTGAAGAAAAGGTTAACCACAACCCCAGTTTTGGATTTGCCAGATGTAAGCAAAAGTTTCGACATATATTGTGATGCATCGAGACAAAGACTTGGATGTGTGCTTATGCAAGAAGGTCAAGTGGTTGCCTATGCATCGAGGCAATTGAAGAAACATGAGCAGAATTATCCAACACACGATTTGGAACTTGCAGCCGTGATACACGCATTGAAGATTTAGAGACACTACATCCTTGTACATAGGTGTGAATTTTCTACGGATCATAAGAGTCTTAAGTATATTTTCACACAAACGGATCTGAATTTGAGGAAACAAAGATGGTTGGAACTCATCAAGGAGTATGATGTGGGAATTAATTATCACCCGGGGAAGGCTAATGTTTTGGTCGATGCATTGAGTAGAAAAGGAGTAAGTCATCAACTTGCGGTTCAAGAAGTGCGATCCGAGCTATGCGAGGAGTTTGAACAGTTGAACCTTGGATTTATAAATGAGATGGGAATGATGGAGTTAAATCCGACTTTGGAGCAAAAAATTCGAGAGGGTCAAACAAAGGATGAGGAAATCCAAAAGATCAAGGAAAGGACCCAAGAGGGAAGAGAATTCAGGATTGATGAGGATGAACATGGTACCTTATGGCATGGAAAAATGATTGTCGTTCCTAATGTGAAGCATATTCGAGAGACAATACTAAAGGAGGCACATGACTCGCCATACTCAATTCATCTCGGTTGTACGAATATGTACAAGGACATGAAGATGTGTTGTTGGTGGGCTAGCATGAAAAAGGACATAGCTGAATATGTAGCGTTGTGTGATGTGTGCCAACGAGTGAAGGCGGAACATCAAAGACCAGCTGGACTATTGCAGCCATCGAAGATTCCGGAATGGAAGTCGGAAGAAATGGGAATGGACTTCATAGTTGGTCTAATGATAACTCAGTCTGGTTATGACTCTATATGGGTAATTGTGGATCGGTTAACTAAGTCAGCTCACTTTATTCCCGTCAGGACCACCTTTAATGGGGAGAAGTTTGCTGAACTGTATATGGGAAGAATAGTATGTTTGCATGGAGTTCCAAAGAAGATAGTGTCAGATAGAGGTTCTCAATTTACCCTCAGGTTTTAGCAAAAATTGCATGAAGCATTGGGAACAAGGTTGAATTTTAGTTCAGCATACCACCCTCAAACGGATGGACAAATTGAGACGACCAATCAAATTTTAGAAGATATGTTAAGAGCTTATGCTTTGAAGCATGGGAGAAGCTGGGACAAAAGCTTGCCATATGCAGAATTCTCATATAACAATAGTTACCAAGCAAGCTTGAAAATGTCAACCTATGAAGTACTTTATGGAAGGAAGTGTAGGACACCTTTGTTCTGTATGAGATAGGGGAGAATCAAGTATTTGGACCTGACATGTTCCAAGAAGCTGAAAAACATGTTCAGTTTATTCCCGACAATTTGAGAGCTGCTCAATAAAGGCAAAAAGACTATGCGGACAATAGGAGAAGGAAACTAGCCTTTAAGTGGTAGATTTTGTTTACCTCAAGGTGTCACCAACGAGAGGTCATAAGAGGTTTAACATAAGAGACAAGCTAGCACCTCTCTATATTGGACCATTCAAGATTTTGGAGAAAAGAGGAGAGGTAGCATATAAACTGGAGATGTCAACTCATCTATCGGATGTTCATGATGTATTTCATGTTTCCCAACTCAAGAAGTGCTTGAGAGTGTTGGAAGAACAAGTGACAATGGAAGAATTGGAATTAGAGGTAGATTTGACTTATGCCGAGAAACCGGTCAAAATCTTGGAAACCAAGGAGAGAGTTACAAGGAACAAGGTGATTTGATGGTGTAAAGTTCAATGGAAGCATCATACAGAATCAGAAGCAACTTGGGAGCTGGAGGATGATCTCAAGAAGGAATTTCCCTATCTTTTCTCTTCCGTGTCGAATCTCAAGGGCGGGATTCATTTTAAGTGAGGTAGGTTTGTAACACCCTCATTTTCATCCATCATGCATTGGATACATTCTAATACATGTCTAACATTAATCCACATGAAAAGGAACAAGTTTAAAATGAATTTAGAGCAAAACCACACTTAAGAATTCTAGGAAGTGTGGACTAGTCCGTTTTTGGTGCGGACTAGTCCGATTTCCCTCTCACCTCCACCGGACATGTCTGTTTTCGGGCATACTATTCTGATTTTTGCCTCTGGACACTTTTGGACTTGTCCGGTCCGTTGCGGACTAGTCCGGTATTCCAATTCTTCGAAATTTTGCTAAGTCCCTTGACTTGTCTAGACTTGTCCGATATTCTAGTGGACTTGTCTGTTTTCCCTCTCACTAAAATCGAACTTGTCCGGTTTTAGCCAGACTTGTCTGATTTTCCTCTGATCAAGTCCGAACTTGTCCGATATAGTCCGGACTTGTCCGTTTTCGCCTCTGTCAATCTTTGTACTAGTTTGGTGATCGCGATTCCGAGTTGTTCTATTGTTTCACGACTTGTTTTTGGGTTTTACCTTATGTGGGCCTAAGGACGTCGTGTCTAACTCTTATTGGAGCCCATGTGGGACCCCACATCGGCTTCCACCCTCCCCAAAGTTGAAATCCATCCAACCCTAGCCCCCACCTCTATATAAACAACCCCACCCCTTGACTTTACATGCTTTTGCCTCAATTGAAACTCCACCCAAACCCTAGCTCATGGAGAGCTGCCATCAAGGAGGGAGAAGGAGATCCCAAGAAAGAAGAAGAATAGGAAGAAACAAAACAGGATCAAGATCTCTATCAAGCTTCGTTCTTCATCAACAATCCACCATCAAGTTCTTTATCAACCCTAGATTGTCAAGATCCAAGTGTTGCCTCCAAAACCCTTGATTCTTTGGAGTCATAAACACCTGGTATACTTTCTACTTCCTTTTTCTCACATGAATTCAACCCCGTTTCTCCAAATTCACGTCGATCTAGAAAACCCTAGTTCACTGTTCCTGCGAAGGGCGGACTAGTCGGGCCCTATTGCGGACTAGTCCGATTTTGCGATCTATTTCCTGTTGAATTAAATATAAATTGGTTTGAATCAATACCAAACCTGTTCAAACTTGTTAAAAGCTATTAGAACTAGTTAGTAAACATCATTAACAACTCATTAACTATTTTCCTTTGAATTTGTATTAATCATGCATGTCATGGCATATTGAGTAATATATGTACACTTATTGATTGTGATTCTTGTATTGTATGTTTATTGCGTGGATTAGATGGATTTGCGATAGAGAGTGCTACGGAGGACCTCCAGCACCAGGAGTTTGAAGTCTTTGATCCCAACCAAGCCCAAGAGCAAGGCAAGTGTCCTTGAACATATTGATGCTATTTTTACAATAAATGTTTTGATTTCAAAACTGCATGCTCGTGTCAATTTGATGGAAATCCTCCGGTAGGAAGTTTACTAGCTTTGTTTAATCACCCTTGTCACCTGGAATTCATGGTAGAGAGTCGGAAAGGGCTTTTTACCTTTTTTCTTCGCTTAATTAATTGGGATGGGAAAACTACTTTATTATATAATTATGCATTAATGAGATTATGGTTTATATGAACTGGTTAATATGACATGGTAATGTGTGATCTAAGCAGGCATGGTATGTGGATCGGGTTGGATGTTATGGTGGTTTGGCTTGCTTTAGATCTATGGACAAGTTCGTGGAGCGACTATCCAGGATTTACAGTGCCACCACGAGGCCAAATATGGGTGCGGCGTAGCTGATTAATTAGGGTATTGAAAGTACTGCGTGGACCTTTTGGCGCACTGGGGAAGGGGAGTCGGATTGGGTTTGGATGGTTGGCGGGACTCTCTGGGATCCAAATGGCACAGGAGGGGGCCCTTGGTTGAAGATGTGCTCAGTTGGAGACATTGCCACTGGTGAAATGTCAGTGGGTCCGTACATGCTAGTAGTCTCTTTGTAAAAACTATTTTGTGATCTCTTGGCCACACACCTAACGAAGTGTGATACGACATAATTGAGATTACTTAGTCACTGCAAGGTGATGAAATCATGAACACGTGGGTAAAGTGGTACAACCTCTGCAGATGTCGTAAAACTATCATGATAGTCGTGCTCCCTGTTATGAGCAACCTGGACCCTGACATGATCAGAAGGAAACATGGGATTTTGGATGGTTATGGTTGGTGATATGGTTATGACTGGTTATGGATTGAACTATGGTATTGGATATGGTTAATGGCAACGAGAAATCTGGTATATGGATGATGGTAATCGAATATGGACTGGTATCATGATAATTATGTGGTTTATGATGGGTTTACTTCACATACATAGTATATATTGCTTTCCAAATGTTTTAATCTACTTTTCAGCACTTAGCCTTTATTATTGTCGTAATTTGAATCACCTCCATGTCCTACTTTCCACACTTGCTGAGTACGATATGTACTTACCCTTGCAATTCCCCCACCAACAGTTGCAAGTCAGAATTTGGAGTATAACGATGATAATGCGGAGTTCTAGGCCATGTTTGCCCTCAACTTTGCTTGTGGTGTTGATTGGAGCTGCGCTATCCCTTATACTTATCTTGCTTAGCTGCTTAGTTTGCTCAGTTTAATTTTTTTTCTGCTGCATTAGTTCAAACCTGTTATTAATATTTATTAGAGCTTCTATTCAAGAATATTATGAATTGTGTAACAAAATTAGTTAATTAATCTTGTTCTGCGGTATTTTTCTATATATCCTTTTATGATTGCACTCATGTATGTGTGTTGAACGTCCTGGGAGCACATATGTGCTCACTTGGTTCTTTTTCTGGAACCGGGTGTCACAGTGGATGTAGGATCCTTTGTGGAGTTGAACCACGAGATAAATCATGCGTCTTGTGTCTTTGATTTGACTTTCTTGTTCTTCGCTAGATCATGTTAGAGTTCTACACGTTGTTCATCTCAATCACGTGATCCACCTCGATCTAGTTGCTTTTACTTCGTGCACTCCATCTACTAGATTGCTAGGTTCATACACTTTACGTTTCATCAAGTTAAGTCCATTAGATCGCATAAAAATCTCACCTTTGGTCAAGTTTATCATCCTGACCAGACTAGTCCGCCCCGGGCCAGACTTGTTCGCACTCTGTAATTTGATTAGCATTTATTGAGTTAAATTTCAGGTTATCCACCTATTCACCCCCCTCTAGGCAACTTTCACAACCTCATTTTCATCCATCATGCATTGCATACCTTATTATAAATGTTTAACATTAAGTAATACAAAAAATAACAAGTTAAAATAAATTAGAAGCAAAATAGCAATTAAAAACCTGCATCAGTGCGGACTTGTTCGGTTTGGACCCCGGACTAGTCCGTTTGGCTTCCTGTTGTTTTGCGGACGTGTCCGTTTTTGCTGCGGACTAGTCCGAGAAACATTTCTAATGTTGTCCAGATTTGTTCATTGTCGAGTACGGACTAGTATGATCTTCGCTAATGGAACTTTTTGGAGTTGTCCTGTAATTCTTCAATTTGGTCCGGAATTTGAATATTTGAGAAGACCTCCGGACTTGTTCAGTCCCCGACCAGACCTGTCCGTTTTGCTTTCTGGAACCATTCGGACTTGTCCAGATTTCCACCGAACTTGGCCGTTCAACCTTTATGTCCCATATCAGACATGTCCGGCCCCTAGCGGACTAGTCCGGTGTGCTCGACTCCGATTCTATTTCTATCTTCCCGATGGGCTTTTGGGTATTTACCTTAATTGGGCCCAAGAACGTCGTGCCTAACACTGTGGAGCCTATATGGGACCCCACCTAGGCCTCCACAACCTTAATCTCGAATCCCACCCAAACCCTACCACCTCCACCCTATATAAACACCCCAACACCCACACTTTCATCTTTTAGCCACAATTAAAGAAAACCCTAACCCTAGTTCATGAGAGCTGCCATCAAGAAGATAGGAGCTCGCAGGAAGGGGAAGGAGGGGGAAGATAGGAGGATCAATCAAGTTTAATCTTTGTGAATTCATCGACATCAACGTCAATTCGCCATCAATTCTTCATCTTCTTGGATCTAGACGTCAAGTTCTCGAGTTTCGTCGAATCCTCGAACCTTGAACCCTAGGATTCACGGTAAATACCTTAGATTCAAATTTTCTACGTAAAATATAGTTCCACATTAATTGTGACTACGGTCTAACACAAAATTCGCCAAAACCCTAGCCATTGCGGACTTGTCCGGTCCTGTGCGGGCTAGTCCGATTAACTCTCTGTTCCTGAGTAGACATGTCCGGCCATTGTGCGGACTAGTCCGGTCTTCTTATTCTGAAATTCCTGGAACTTCTGTAATATGCTCCAAAATGACTTAGAACTTTTTCTAACATGTAATACTTAATTGTAACTAGTTAGTAAGCACTTTTATCAACCTAATAACATGTGTTTACCCCATAATTGCAATATTCATGCATGTCATGACATATTGAGTAATATATGAGCATTTATTGATTGTAATATTTGACATAAAAGCCCCAAAGTTCAAAGAATAAGGTTTTGTTAGGAGAAACAAAAACAAGTATGAGTCAAGAAATAAAAATAGCAATTGAAAACCAAATCAATTCAAACTGTAATGGAGGGAATTCAAAAATCTGAAGTAAGCCACTATTCAAACTAATTCAAAATGGAAATCTGAGTTCACCAATGGCTTCCAAGTATTCCAAATAGCACAACTGCAAGATTTCATAATTTTGAGGCAGGTTTTCTATTTAATTCAATGGCTACATTAAATTACATCCAAATTCAAATTTGAATTTGAATGAAAGATGATCAAATTAAGATTTTGATTCTAGAATCAAATTCAAAACCTTTGACTTAGTGTCGCAACAAATATCTAGAATTTTTGGACAATAGATGGTATGAGAATTAATGGACCAGAGAGTGGATGAGGGTGAGGCAGCCATGGGACCCTCCTGCCAGTCTCACAATGAGAGTTCCCGACTCTGTTTTCCCCTCTCCCCGCCGTTCAATGCTCGGTGTCGTGCTCCCAACTCACAAGCAGCTGTGTGGCCACCTCACTTGAGTATTCTACACTCCTACCTCTGCATTCACAGGCATAACCATCGAAGTGGAACCAGTCTCTCTTTCTCCTTTGCTCTATTTCGCTCTTGCTACCGAGCTCAAACGTTGCTCCTTCTGTTTCTCGGTTGCAGGCTAGATTGATCACCGATTGATCAGGTAACCAACAGAGAAAATCTTCCCCATCGTCTGCTCTACCTTTCCATCCCCTTGTTTCATTAGCTGCATGCTTATATGTGCTAGATTTTGAAGGCCAGTGGCCGCCGCTCAAAGGTGAACTTGAAGGTCGCCCTCTGCTCACCATGGAGCCGAGGTTCTAAGTCGTGTCGCGCCTCGACTCCAATAGAGAAAGGATCGCCATCACACCCTCTTCCTCAAGGTGAAAGCCATTCTTCATTTCCTTGGGTATCGAACAAATGATTCTAGTTTTACATTAAGTCGTTGCACATGAGCTAGCAAGTTCTTCCATTCAATTCACCTTCTACGTGCAATCATCCTTTATTTCGTTCATGGATGTTGTTCAATACCTCGTGGCGCGTACTCCTACAAAATCTCAGTAGAAACCATGGAGTCATGAGCAAGATATTTAAGAGTTTCCCACGGCCATTGTTGAGAGCTCGATTCACCGTCGAGAACACCCTTGCGCCTAGTTTCTTCTCTATTGGTGGCCAACTACTCATTCCTTGGAGCACCATGATGCTATAGGACATCAAAGAGCTTGATTTAGGGCATTGCAGAGGGAGTTTGTCGTTGGCCATGCCAAGGCCGCGTGCTTGCCGTCGTCGCTGAGGCTCTGCTCGCCACCGGCCATTGCCAAGGTGCCCCACAGGTGTTCTTTGCTCCCTGAAGTCGATCCCCACAAAAAAGATCGAAGTTTTGTTGAGCATTAAGGTGTCAACGTGCGTGCGCCATTGTTTCCCCTGTTCTGGGTCGACCTGACCCAAGGTTGAAGACAACCCTGTCAAGTGGACCCACTGAATGGCTGTTTAGACCATTTTCTAGTGCATAAACTATGTCAATCTTGGAAAATCTATATCTCCTATAATTCTCAGCAAAAAATCTTGAAACAAATTTTGTTAGAAAGCTTATTAACTCTAGTTTCTCGATGTACAGTTGTTTGTCATGGAAGCTCAAATTAATTTCTATATAATTCATGTCCTCCAAACACCTAGGAAATTGTCACAGCTGATCCTTCAATTGGAGAATTCCCAAACATCATTGAGTCCCAAAAAAATTTTCATGACCATTGGACCGGTATAACTTACCCAGATCCCATTTTTATCTCTGTTGTTGATAATTGACAGAAACATTTTCCCATATTCTGATTCCAACTTCAAAATTAAATTCATTCATATTTGCTCAAATAATTCCAAATAAATTCTGGTAGACTCATATTGATCAGAATTTTTCAGTAGTGCAATTGGTTGGACATGAAAGTTCCAAAATTTTCATAATTAATTCTTTTGAGCTAACATCATGGGAAATTAATTACTCATGTTCTGCTAATTGGAAATTTCCAAATATTGGTCAAAACATGCTTCTGAATATACTTGAGCTCTAGTAGTAATTTCAAGTTCACTGGAGTTCATTTACTATACCAAATAGTGTTCCAATCTTCAAATTTCATTGAAAATTTAGAAAGGTACAAAAACAATTCCAGGTTTTTTATGACACACTTGTAAAATCAATTCCTCCCTTTAGGAAGCTAAGAAAATTGTGAAACAAAATTCCTTAGAACCAGTGGGACCTCCTCTACCAAAATCAACCACTGCTAGCTATGTCAAAGCTGCAGATTTGGTACCCAAATTTAGAGAATCCATTTACTTGTTGGAATTTTAGAGACAACAAGCTTGTATGATTTTCTTCAATCTCCTTCCCAAATCTTCCTCTTAGTACCTGGTGTCGACCATAAAAGTTCCAAATCCATTAAATATCATTTACTTACTTAATCCCTATTTAGAAGCCTATGCATATAGTTTCAATATCATTCCTATACATCATATGGGCATCTCATATATGTGAGACCTATGTGTGCTGAATACATTGGCTTATAGTGAATACATTTGCTTTGATGATAGAAGTTCTAAAATTCTGCTAAAACACCTTTTTAGCAAAGTCGACTCTAGCTCTGAGCTTCTGCAAGGTCCGACAATAGGTCCGACTTGCTTTGTCAAGGTTCAACATGTTTTTGTGTAGCTCCGATGAGCTTTGTATTTAGCTCCAGCATGTCTTTGATAGCTCTGGCATATCTTTGTTAAGCTCCGATATGTTTTGCTTGGTCCAACTTATGTTGCTTAGCTCTGACATGTTTTTCTAGCTCTAGCACTTGGTTGTACTAGCTTTGGTAAGCTCCGGCGCTAGGTTGTACTAGCTTTGGTAAGCTCCAGCGCTAGGTTGTACTAGCTTTGGTAAGCTCTAGCTCAAGCTCCGATTAGTTCTGGCAAGATTCAGAGCTTGATCGCAATGTTCCTGCTTTTACTGTGAAATGTTTCGAGCTTGCTTTACATTGTTGGAAAGATTGATTAGTATTCATTTGCTAAGTTTTTGGTGCGTTTTGGTTGATATGGTTGATATCATTTTTCTAATGTTTGCAACATGCTTATGTGAAGTGCTCAAGTAAGATGTTGTAGTTTCTGAACTAACGAGAGTCAAGTCGAGGACTTGTGCTTGGAAGTATTGGTTGTTTGTTTATGTTCAGGTGTTGCTTGAGTTCAAGAAATGGCTGGTGACGGGATCCATTGAACTAGTCCTAGGGAGGAATTGTGGTTGAGTTGATCAGGAGGTTGCGCAGCATGTCTGAATCAAGAACAATGCTTATGAAGGTATTGTGGATGTCGTTGGCACATGTTTGCATGTGTGCAAGGAGTGCATGGACGTGGCTACATGGTTCCGAGGCGTCATGAAGAGATGTGGACATAAAGAATTGGTCGGAAAGGTCCAACCGACTAGGTTATGGACTCAAGCTGCGGTTGAGTCGTGTTTGACTCAAATCTGGAAAGATTTGAGTTGGTTATGATAGGATTTCATGTGGGTCACGAATTTGAGTTGTTTTAGGAATGTGGGATATGTTCCTAAGGTGTTTGGATGTCTTAAGATTGCTTCTATTTGCGTATAGAAGAATCCTAAGTAGTTATGAAAAGTTTCAATTCGTGATTTGAGTAGTATTAGAGTCCTAGTTGAGATTGGGTTGGCCTAACGGCTGGTTATATAAGCAAGAGAAGCCAGAGCTCGTGGTGCACGACTTTGGCGCTGTTCCTCTTGTTTTCTATTGAATGAAATTCGTAGTTGAAAGGAACTTTTGTTCCTTGTTCGTCCGACTTGTTCCAGACAAGTTTTTCTCATCGAGTTTTCTGCACAGCACTACCTTTCTTTGGTGGTTTTATAATAACTCGAGTTTTACCGATCCAATTGACGTGATTATTCTTGGGTTGTCTTCAAAACTTTATTATCTATCATCTGTCAAAATTTCACGGTCATTGGATTTGTGGTTTCTGATCTACACGATTTTCTTTGTAGCGTTCCAGAACTGTTTTTCTCGAGTAGGACAGATTGACCTTTGTTTGATCTTTCAATCGTAACTTGAGTTTCTCTTGATGGATTTGAGTTATTCTTGTTGTGTCGTCTTCGTGACTTGATTCTCTCTGATATATATCACTTTTTTCACGGTGAACACGTTTAGATTAGTATCACGCACGATTTCTTTAACAGATCATTTTTCTGCCCCAGGGGTCGGGATTTAATTGTTTCCGCTGCGTAAGATTTTTTAAATCTACCATTCACCCCCCTCTGGTAGCTTTTCACGTGCTCTTCGATCCTACAATTGGTATCACACTATAATTGGAACTAAATGAGTGTTTAAAAATAAACAAAGTGAGGATGGGGTTGTGATTAGGAATAAGGCATGGTTGGTTGCTCAAGGTTTCACTCAATTTGAAGGTCTAGATTTTGATGAAACTTTTGCTCCTGTTGCTAAATTAGAAGCCATAAAAATATTGTTAGCTTTTGCTGCATCTAAACGTTTCAAGTTATATAAAATGGATGTTAAAAGTGCTTTTCTTAATGGCTACATAGATGAGGAGGTTCATGTCAAACAACCACCGAGTTTTGAAAATCCAGATTTTCCTAATCATGTTTACAAACTGTCCAAAGCCTTGTACGGTCTCAAACGAGCCCCTATAGCATGGTATGATAGGTTAAAAACATTCTAACTTGAAAAGGTGTTTACCATTGGCAAAGTTGATAAAACTCTTTTTGTGCTTAAGCATGGCAATGACTCATTATTCGTTCAAGTGTATGTGGATGATATTATCTTTGGTTGTCCTTCTCATGATCTTGTGTCCAAGTTTTCAGCTATGATGAGTTCATAATTTGAGATGAGTACGATGGGAGAACTCATGTACTTTTTGGGGCTGCAAATCAAGCAAACAAGGGAGGGTACCTTTGTGCATCAAATGAAGTATACAAAAGACCTCCTAAGGTGCTTCAACATGGACAAAAGCAAGCCTCTCCGGACACCAATGGGAACAGCAACAACACTTGAACTTGATGAAGATGGTGAACCCGTAGATCAAAAAGAATATAGAAGCATGATCGGATCAATTTTGTACCTCATGGCATCAAGACCGGACATACAATTCAGCGTATGTCTTTGTGCATGGTTTCAAGCCTCCCCACGTGCTTCACATCGTCAAGCCGTCAAAAGATTCTCAGGTACTTACATGGAACTCAATAATTTGGCATTTTTCTTCCTTCTTCCTCAACCATTACTTTGAAAGCATTTTCGGATACTGATTTTGGGGGTTGTAGGATTGATAGGAAAAGTACTTACGGTTCTTGTCATTTTCATGGTAATTCACTTATTGCTTGGTCCTCTAGAAAAAAAAAACTCAGTTGAACAATCCACAGCTGAATCTGAATATGTAGCTGCTGCTAGTGCTTGCTCACAAATTCTTTGGATTGTTCAAACACTTAAGGACTATGGGGTTGATCTACATAGTGTTCCATCGTTTTGTGATAACACTAGTGCCATTTGCATTGCTAAAAACCCCATGCAACATTCTAGAACCAAGAACATTGATATAGGTATCACTTTCTCCGTGATAATGTTGAAAAAGGAAACACTGTGCTTCACCATGTAGATACTGAACAACAATTGGCTGACATTTTTACAAAACCTTTGGATTTCACTCATTTTTGTTTCATTCGTAGTGAAATAGAGGTTATGCGTCCTCATGGCTTAAATTGAGGGGGAGTTTTCAAACTTTTGAAGTCTATGTGAATCTGAAATTAAAATAATATGAGCATAGTATTTCATACATATATGACTTTGTGATTCCTTTTACATGCTGAAAGTTCTTACTGCATTACTCGTGTAATACATTTTGTAGTTTTTGCCATGTCTAGTATTTGGAATAATTACTTATACTAAATCTGGTCATGGTCGAACTTTCTTGCTATTTTGAACTTGTTACATGCTCACAAGTGCTTTTAAGCATAAATAATTAACCAAGTAATCAACTCACATGTTGAGTTTTTTATGAACAAATATAAATTAAGAAAAGATCAAGAGAATATGCATGCATCGCACTTCTTCTTTTGAGATGGCTTATCATTGCACTTAGATATGAACTTGGAAGAAGTTGTGTACGACTAAAATCATGTCCTTAAGCTTCTGATTTTCAAATGACATAGGCTTGGCTTGGTTGGTTAGATTAAGGCAGATGCGGCATATAATCTCTTGCAAATGTCATATGTTAAAAGTTTATGCTTTAAATAATAAAATTCAGCAACAAATGTCATGCTTTCAGGTTTTGAAATAGTTATGTTTGTGAGATCATGACTTGTTTAAATTGAAAATTACATTTCATCTCTAGCATGACTTACACTACTTTATGTATCTCATTGATGTTATAGTGTAAGTTACTTGATAGTATGACTTGGATGAGCTTTGTTTATATGTATATGTTATAATATGCTCATAACAATTGAAATTTCTCTTTTAAACTTGCTGAATACATTGTCAAAGGTGGAGAGACGATATGTCAATTCATAAAAAAAGATAAGTATGCAAGGAGGAGAAATTGATTACACATCACATATTCACAATTTTTTGGCACGATTCTTCTCAGGGGGAGAATTTGTTTTTCTTCTCATTTTATTTCTGTTTTACAAAGGGGGAGAAATTGTTTTTAAAACTTTTAATGTGAATAAGCCAATGTTCGGATTTTAAGTGGTGTTGCCAATGCATTCATCAAGGGGGAGATTGTGAGACCTATGTGTGCTGAATACATTGGCTTTGATGATAAAAGTTCTGAAGTTCTGTTAAAACACCTTTTTAGCAAAGTTCGACTCTATCTCCGAGCTTCTGCAAGGTCCGACAATAGGTCCGACTTGCTTTGTCAAGGTTCAACATGTTTTTGGGTAGCTCTGGTGAGCTTTGTCTTTAGCTCCAGCATGTCTTTGATAGCTCAGACATGTCATTGTTAAGCTCTGATATGTTTTGCTAGGTCCGACTTATGTTGGTTTACTCCGACATGTCTTTCTAGAGCTCCGGTGCTAGGTTGTACTAGCTTTGGTATGCTCTGGCGCTAGGTTGTACTAGCTTTGGTAAGCTCTGGCGCTAGGTTGTACTAGCTTTGGTAAGCTCCAGCGCTAGGTTGTACTTGCTTTGGTAAGCTCTGGCTCAAGCTCCAGTTAGTTTTGGCAAGTTTCAGAGCTTGATCGAATGTTCTTGCTTTTATTGTGAAATGTTTCGAGCTTGCTTGACATTGTTGGAAAGATTTCTTAGTATTCATTTGCTAGGTTTTTGGTGCATTTTGGTTGATATCATTTTTCTATGGTTTGCAACATGCTTATGTGAAGTGCTCACGTAAGATGTTGTAGTTTCAGAACTAACGAGAGTCAAGTCAAGGACTTGTGCTCAGAAGTATTGGTTTTTTGTTCATGTGCAGGTGTTGCTTGAGTTCAAGACATGGCTTGTGACGGGATCCATTGAACTAGTCATAGGGAGAAGATGAGGTTCAACAACCAAGTTTGGGAGGAATTGTGGTTGAGTTGATCGGGAGGTTGCGCAACATGTATGAATATAGAACAATGCATATGAAGGTATTGTGGACCTCGTTGGAAGATGTTTGCACGTGTGCAAGGAGTGCATGGATGTGGCTACATGGTTCCGAAGCGTGATGAAGAGATGTGGACGTAAAGAATTGGTCAGAAAGGTCCAATCGACCAGGTTATGGACTCAAGCTGCGGCTGAGTTGTGTTTGACTCAAATATGGAAAGATTTGAGTTGGTTATGATAGGATTTTATGCGGGTCACGAATTTGAGTTGTTTTAGGAATGTGGGATACGTTCCTAAGGTGTTTGGATGTCTTAAGATTGCTTCTATCTGCGTATAGAAGAATCCTAAGCAGTTATGGAAAGTTTCGATTCGTGATTTGAGTAGGATTAGAGTCCTAGTTGAGATTGAATTGGCCTAAGTGCTGGTTATATAAGTAAGGGAAGCTAGAGCTCGTGGTGCACGATTTTGGGGCTGTTCCTCTTGTGTTCTATTGAATAAAATTCCTAGTTGAAAGGAACTTTTGTGCCTTGTTCTTCCGACTTGTTCTAGACAAGTTTTTTCTCTTCGAGTTTTCTGCACAACACTACCTCTCTTTGGTGGTTTTATCATATAACTCGATATTTACAGATCCAATTGATGTGATTCTTTTTGGGTCGTCTTCACAACTTGATTATCTATCACCTTTCAAAATTTCATGGTCATTGGATTTGTGGTTTCTGATCTACATGAGTTTCTTTGCAGCGTTCCAGAACTGTTTTTCTCGGGTACGACAGATTGACCTTTGTTTGATCTTTCAATCATAACATGAGTTTCTCTCGACGGATTTGAGTGATTCTTGTTGTGTCGTCTTTGTGACTTGATTATCTCTGATATATATCACTTTTGTCATTGTGACACACGTTTAGATTAGTATCACACACGATTTCTTTAACAGATCATTTTTTGCTGAAGTGTTTGGGATTTAATTGTTTCTGCTGCGTAATAATTTTTAAATCTACCATTCACCCCCACCCCCTCTGGTAGCTTTTCACGTGCTCTTCAATCCTACAATATAGTGATCGATATCGGCGAGGAGTTCAACTCGGAGGAGAAGCATTCCACCTTCTGTGGTGTTTTGACGGAATCTCTTGAGGAAGACCAAGCATCTAACACTTGACATTTAATCAAGTTACAACCTAAGGCAAGGCCCGGTTTGCATTTAACTGCTTTTGCAAAGTTTTGATTTGTATTACTTATGTCTAGGGTGAGTTTTGTGCCTTAGGGCTAAGGTGCTTGTTACTCCACTTGCATGACCCACAAATCCAATGGAGTATTGAGTAGATCTACAGCTTGACTAGTAGAAAATGCCATGCTAATGTTTTGAGGAATCGAGTAGAAGTCGAGTAGTTGGAATCTACTCGCGAGATAGGATTTTATCACACGGTATAGATTTTATCAAAAGTGGTTTATGAATGCGAATTTGAGACTGGGCAACGGGATAGGATGCAGCGAGACATGGTCTCACATGCGTAGCCTTGCTTGCGTCGATTGAGGACCGATTCATGTGCGGCCTTGCTGGACAAGTTTGAACTGTACCGGATGCATACTGGCTATATGGGAAATAGAAAATTGATGTAATTGGTTAGTCTGGGTGTCGAGGCTTACCCTACCGTTTTATAGGAGTGGGTTGAGGGCAGCAAGGTGTAAATCTGCCGGCGAGCATAGACACGCTTCACGTGGGGACCTCCCGCTCGTTACGAAAGGACTAGTTCGACATTTGGGTTTCCTTTGAAAGGTTCCTGCATACAACATAGTATTGAAGTGTGGTTTGCTCCACTTCTAAAATGGGTGTATGTGACATGTTATCCGGGTGTGTACTGATTGCAATCACCGTCCCTCACGGTTATTTGAGTAGTGCTTCTTCACTTTGTCGTAATGTAGTAATAAAGAGTAGTTGAATTATTATGAATCCGTTGCCATGATTATTATTGTATTCCTACTTGTTAGGATTGCAAATAGCACAATTAAGTTTACATCTGCTAAATATTTAACTTGAATAAAGCTTATGCAACTTTGAGCATGTAACATCGGGGATAAAGCGTTTCTTGTCTGATTGTGGAGTCTGTGATGTGCCATGCTCAGGGAATGTCAATCGCTACCTTAAAACTAAGCTAAAGATTTACTATTTGGCGAGTCCTTAATGCAAATTTAGCTTTCCTATATTAGAATTCTCAAGCATGTAGAGTCCCACGTTTAGTTGAGATAGTTAAGTCTTGTTGAGCCATCGTGCTCACGGTTGCTTTATATGTGGTTTTGCAGGTTTAATTATATTGTTGCTGTTATGGACTGTATGTGAGACCTTGAACTGTCAGATGTATCTCCCACGTGACACCACACCACTGCCTTATTGATCTTCGTGTTTCTAGTGAGAAGCGTTCGCGGGCACTGATGACTTCTCTTGTGCTTAGATATGTTGAGAGTGTGAGTATGTATTATCCACTGCATGTGTACCACTGTTGTACACTATTTTGTAAACAATATGCTATTATGAAATGATAACTTTGTATCTTTATTATGTCTTTTCGTTTGTGTTGTTGGGTGCCGCATCGCACGACACCACCCAATGTGATTCCTGGAATGTCAGGACCCCGGTCCTCACAGACTAGTATCATAGCAACATTGGGAACAGCATGCTCGAAAAGAGCCTATTTTTGAAAACTTCGAAGTAGTCGAGTGAGGATTAGTCTATATGCCCACATAAGGACCATTACTAGTATGAGCTGTTAAGGTGGCAAAGCTGACATATGTGTTGTTATATTTTGTCACGATGCTCTGAGATTAGGTAAGAGGAAAGGTACACCACCGAGAGCGGATCAATCTCGGTAAGCTCCTCCATACGAGAGGTGGTATGTGATTGTTTCCGTGGCTTGGCACGGAGTCTTTGAAACTCTCCATGTTTCTGAGAACATATGAAACATGGTACCCCAGTGTGCTTCAGGCAATAGTGGGAGCCCCCGTCGGGTGGTGAACAACCCGATAGTTTGTTATCTAGAACTCTTCATGTTCTATGGGGGCATGTGAACACATTTGCCCTAGCGCGTATAATCCGGTTCATAGGGGAGCCTTTGCCGTCCGGGTGTTAGTACAGCCATGTACCTTGAGACATGACTTCGCTCGAGGGCGACTCACACCAGAGTTGTATGCATTTACTTTCAACTACATATTATTGTGACTGCCTGTCGTGCTGCCTATGTGGCCCGCCTGAAAGATGGCTTATTGAGTGGATTGTGAATGTGTGTCTTCTGCAGGTACACTGACTACGGTAGCGACACGTGTAGCAAACATTTGCGAGTGAACGATACTTGGGCCACCTATAGACGTATCCGGATATACCGGTTAGATTTCAATTGGTGAGGCACATAGTACCGTCAATATCACCATTGATACTTTGACCATCCCTCATGACAGAATGGATGCATTGTGTTTCGAAAGTCCGTGTATCAGTTGCTGGTATGTTTTTGACATTGCAAAGTGCTTTCTAATCAAAGCTCATGTAGAGAATCAAGGTTCTTTGTTTCTGGCAGAGGTTTGCTCAACTTCGCCAGGTTGAAACCTTGCTTAAAGATCAGTAAAAATAGAGATATGCTATATGTATGGAAAGTTCAACAAGTCCTCTACAAGTTTCCTTTGGATCACTAGTACAGAAAAGCCTCCTAAACCTGTCTAAACTGAACCAAAAAAAAACTACTACAGATGTCTTACCCAATGAACCATTCTGTGTATTGTTATCATAACTACCTGTAAAAAACACCTCCTGGCCTATTTTAATACATATCTGGAAATTTTAGAAGCATCACTATAACTTTGTAGTTCAAAGTGTTTTCCCATTCGACCCATAATCAATTGAAATTCTAGGTTCAAAATGGTACTCCGCAGAACTGCTGGCAGAAACCAGTCAGCTCCTCTGTCTACTTTAGGCAGTCATATATTTTAATCTTACATGTCGACATAGGAAAAAATAAACATTTCTGAAAATATTAGGAAGTCCTCTACCAACTTCGTATTCAACTCCTGAGCTAAAACTTGCAATTACAGCGCCTAATTCAATTTGTCTCTAAGTCTGTTCTAGCAGTCCAGAACCAAAACCTTAACATGCTCAGTTTGAAGTTTGCGCGCTATAACCTGTATAACACTTGTTGAGGGTTGAACCATTGCATTTTTAGGATTTTAAAAGGATTTTGTTCAATGTTGTAATTAACATTATCTCCATATCTTGAACTTTTATATTTGTATAATCTGCGGACAAAAACTCACATATACAGGGGAGGCTCTGTCAAAATTCCCAGAAAATCTTGTCAACTTTAAACCTGTATAACTGCTGTTCCAGAGCTCACCTGGAAGTGTGCGAGTACAATCTGGAAAGTTTATGAAGTGAACTAAACCTTTTGTATTCAACTTAAATCCTAGTTATATCTCTAACTGTATGAAAATCTCCAATTTATTTAGGATAGTCAGCTGGAACAAAATTGTGAGTTACACTCCAGTTTTGAACTTCTTCTACCATTTGACTAGAACTTCCATAACATTCACTCCATAAATTCTATGAGGGCAAATGCATGCATTTTGGAAAGATTTTTTAGTGTACTATAACTTTGTAGTTGAACTCCAGTCCAGATTTTGCCTCTAACTGGTCAAAATGTTTTAATCTTTCCAGACTGATAAGCAGGACCAGAAACTGGACAGTGAAACCAGATTTTGAATGTTGCAATTCAAATGAACTTAGTTTAAAATTCTTGTGTCACTCCTAATGTCCCACCCACTGTTCTAAGAGCAGTTCTTGAGACCGTATACAGCCTCTGTTTCACTCCATGACCAGTTTTCCAAGTTAAACTAGTGATATGAGCAATAGAACACAAACTGTTCAAAACTGCAGAACACAGAAATGTATTTTTGTACTTTGTAGTGTTTTGATCATAACTTGCATTGCACAACTTACAAAGAGTTGTGTGATACATCTCCATAAAAAAAGCTCATGATTTGTGATACAACTTTGTAGTTTTCAGTTTTGTGAGATTTGAATTGGAAATTTAGGAAACAAGTTGTTGGAGTGTAGAATTGCCTACCCTTCCCCATCAGATTAAGCTTTTGGGTGTAACTGGCCAGCGCATAGTTGCTTAACACGGTATCAGAGCAAGAGGTCTTACGTTTGAATCCTGGCGGGCTCAAGTCCACTCCTATTTTCACGTTTGAGTCCTGAGGGAGCCTCACTTGAGGAGAAGTGTTGGAGTGTATAAGTGGATTGCCTACCCTTCCCCATCAGCTTAAGCTTTTGGGTACAACTGGTTAGCGCATATTATCTTAACACAATTGAATCAAAGTGGATACGCCATATGGAGTGCTGCTGAAATTTTTTTCTAGCAGGTCTGTCCAATTTGAACTTTCATAAATGTTTATCCATAATTGATCTAGGGGCGAGTTAATACTCATTGCAAACATGCTCTAGTTAACTTCAAATTTTGTTTTGGCTCAAGGCATGAAAATGCTGTAGCATGATCAAAATTAAGTTTTTTGTAAAACTGGTCCAGTCTGCCAGTGTTGTGATCAGTTCCACTAGTTTTGTCTTGGACAGTGCTGAACTTGGGTTGTTCAAACTTTTATGCATCCACACAAGCCCAGATTCTGCTATCCATAGTCATCCACCATATTTACTAATCTATTCCAAGGCTATCGCTGTTGGCATAATTGGCATTAGGGTGCATATGTATGCACATTGGAGAGACTTGACGCTCCTCTTTTCACCAGCATCTTTTGCTTGGCCTTGAGTCAACTTGATTATTTCCGTCAAGTTAGTCTATGCCTGTTTGCTTGTCCAGAAATATCGACACCTCAGCCAAATTCCCGACAGCCTTAACAGTGATCGACTATAAATTTATGGCAAATCAATAATTATGCGATGGCACATGTGTTATCTTTCAATTTTTCCATAGTCAACGAAAGTGTTGATTATACTCCCACAAATGTCACCTTCTCAATTTCAACTGTTATACAGTTGCTACAGATTTATGTGAGTTCTTAGTCAGTTATGCAAAAATTTCTAGAGGTGATACACTAGTAAAGCCTTAACTGATTGTTAAACTAACTTAATGAAATAATTATGCTATGCTTTTGGGATTGCTTCTCCTTAAGTGTGACACAAGGAAGGATTGTTTCCTTTTCGTGATCCACATTTCTTTTGGGGGAGTATGAACAAGTGATCAAAGCTATTTAAATTGCGTGGCTGATAACTCCTTACTAACGGGTGTGTGCACACCATCTTTTCGAAAGTGGGAGACTTCAGCAAAGCAGTTTGGTCCGTCACAAGTTACCTTGTTAGCAGAGGCTAGTTACCACTAACACAAAAGGTAATAAGGATGAATAATTTCACCATTTTTTCCATTGGTCAACGATGGTATGTCTTAGGGGTATGAGACCACCGTTGCACTTCACCTTCTCGATAGAAGTTTAAAGGGAGCTTTTGAGCTCCTATATCAGAACTTAAGGGGGGAGGAGTGACCTCCATTTAACATTGGTGTTTGATTACAAAACTTCCTTTTTACTGGAGGATGTCCACACAAAAGTGGCTATGGAGTATCTCATTTTCGGTTGGGCAAAGCCGGAATACCTGACAGAGTCACCTTTGAGAGTAATAGTAGCTTTAACCTCTTATCATTTCAGAAAAAACGACTAGCATGATCTTCGCTAGAGTCTGCTGCAGCAAAAGTTGGATAAGAGTATTGATTTGGATGGTAATGTCATCACAACAGTACACACATGGAGCATGGTGAAAATGTTGTGTGTACTAGATGACCTATTTAGAAAGGCTTCATTTTACCATCAAATTTTCTTTGATGGATTAGTTGAGAACTTTGAGTGTGATATGACCTAGATATCTTAGAGTGGTTGGACCATCATTGTACGTCGTCTTTATCGCCTACCGAAGTGGAGGTTGTTACGTACTCTTCAAAATTATTCTTTTTACCACTTCAAAAGGCAACACAACCATACTCACTAACAGTTGGAGATCGTTTGTAAGACTACTTCGAGAAGAGAAACCTGGCCCTTTGTTATTAAACCACAATTGTGTTTCTAACTTGTGGTTAGAAAGTGTCAAGGAGTGCTACCTCATCGATAAGATTAATCATTCAGCTCAACCGTACTCTCTATGTTCAGTTGGGCTGAGTTCCACCTATTCTTATCATCTTGTCAACTGGTGTTCAACGACCTTAGTGAAGTTATGCGGGGCGTAATCTTTGTGTAACACCTTCCATGACAAGGTTCGTCATGCCTTGTGAATCTTGAGATACGTCTCATCGCGTTGAATTCTTTTACCTATTTTTGCTCAAATCATTAAAGTGGATGCACCATAACTTATGCATTTTACCCGAAATTGCATTGCATATGCATGACATCATCCCATTTGTGATGCACCATGAAACGTAATTGATAAAGAACTTTGAGCAAAAATATGTATCTTCGTTCCAACACTTGAGTAGTGTCTAAATAAACTTGAGCTATGGACTACTTGATCGTTCATAACGCCGATTGTGTGATTCATCGTCCTTGAGTAGTACAATGAGTGTCCAATCTTGATCGTCGATAAAAAGACTTGCAGTACAAGAATCCAGACTTTATACTTCTACAATGTCTTGTGGAGTAACCATACCACAGAAGATGTGACATGGGAAACCGAGGAATATCTCTGATCCAATTATCCGGACTTGTTAACATCTCATATCCGGTAATCTTTTTACCTCTGTCTCTTTCATTTGTAATCTCGGGGTGAGATTCATTTAAGGGGTGATGTATAGGCCCCAAAATTAAAAGCATAAGGTTTTGTTAGGAGAAAAAAAATCAAGTATGAGTCAAGAAATCAAAATAGCAATTGAAAAATCAAATCAATCGAAACTGTAATGGAGGGAATTCAAAAATCTGAAGTAAGCTACTGTTCAAACTAATTCAAAATAGAAATCCGAGTTCACCAATGGCTTCCAAATATTGCAAATACCACACCTGCAAGATTTCATAATTTTCAAGGCAGGTTTGCTTTTTAATTCAATGGCTACGTTGAATTACATCCAAATTCAAATTCAAATTTGAATTCGAATGAAAAATGATCAAATCAAGATTTTGATTCCAGAATCAGATTGAAAACCTTTGATTTAGTGTTTCTGCAAATATCTAGAATTTTTGGACAAAAGCTGGTATGAGAATTGATGGACCAGAGAGTGGATGAGGGTGAGGCAGCCGTGGACACACCTGCTAGTCACACAATGAGGGTTCCTGACTCTGTTTTCTCCTCTCCCCACCGTTCAACGCTCGGCGTCGTGCTCCCAGCTCACAAGCAGCTGTGTGGCCACCTCACTTGAGTATTCTACACCCCTGCCTCTGCATTCACAGGGATAACCATCCAAGTGAAAACAGTCTCTCTTTCTCCTTCGCTCTGTTTCGCTCCTGCTACCGAGCTCAAATGCCGCTCCTTCCGTTTCTCGATCGTCAGGCTAGATTGATCACCGATTGATCAGGTAACCAACAGAGAAAATCTTCCTCATTGTCTGCTCTACCTTTCCATTACCTTGCTTCATTGACTCCATGCTTATTTGGCCAGATTTTGAAGGCCAGTGGCCGCCGCTCGGAGGTGAACATGAAGGTTGCCCTTTGCTTACCATGGAGCCAATGTTCTAAGCCGTGTCGCGCCTCGACTCCAAAAGAAAAAAGGATCACAGTCACACCCTCTTCCTCAAGGTGAAAGCGGTTCTTCATTTCCTTAGGTATCGAACAAATGATTCGAGTTTTACTTTCGGTCGTTGCACATGAGCTAGCAAGGTCTTCCATTCAACTCACTTTCTACGTGCAACCATGCTTTAATTCGTTCATGGATGTTGTTCAATACCTCCTGGCACATACTCCTACCAAATCTCAGTAGAAACCATCGAGTCAGGAGCAAGATATTTAAGATATCCCCATGGCCATTGTTGAGAGCTCGGTTCACCATCGAGAACACCCTTGCGCCTAGTTTCTTCTTGATTGGTGGCCAATTACTCGTTCATTGGAGCACCACAATGCTATAAGACATAAGAGCGCTCGATTTGTGGCATTGCAATGGGAGTTCACCGTTGGCCATGCCAAGGCCCCCGCGATTGCCGTCGCCGGCGAGGCTTTGCTCGCCGCCGGCTGTCGCCAAGGTGCCCCACATGTGTTCTATGCTTCCTGGAGTCGATCCCCACAAAAAAGATGGAAGTTTGTTGAGCATTGAGGTGTGAACGTGCGGGAGCCATTGTTTCCCCTGTTCCGGGTCGACCTGACCCAAGGCTGAAGAACACCCTGTCAAGTGGGAGCCACTGAATTGCTGTTTAAACCATTTTCTGGTGCAGATTCTATGTCAATCTTGGAAAATCTATATCTCCTATAATTCTCAGCCAAAAATCTTCAAACAATTTTTTTAAGAAATCATATTACCTCTGATTTCTTGATGTACCAATGGTTTGTCATGAAAGCTCAAATTAATTTCTGTATAATTCATTACCTCCAAAGACCTAGGGAATTGTCACAGCTAATCCTTCCACTGGAAAATTCCCCAACAATACCAAAATCTCCACTTAGCTGCTATTGAGTCCCAAAAAAAGTATTATGACCATTGGACCTGTATAACTTACCCAGATCCCATTTTTATCACTGTTGGTTATAATTAACAGAAACATTTTCCCAGACTCTGATTCCAACTTCAAAATTCTGTAGACTCATAATGACCCCAATTTTGCAGTAGTGCAATTGTTTGGACATGAAAGTCCCAAAATTTTCATAATTAATTCCAATGAGCTAACTGCTTGGTTAATTAATTACTCCTGTTCTGCTAATTGGAAATTTCCAAATATTGGTTAGAACACTTTCCAAATATACTCGAGCTCCAGTAAAAATTTCAAGTTCACTGGAGTTCATTTACTGTACCAAACACTGTTCCAATCTTCAAATTTCATTGAACATTTAGAAAGGTACAGAAACAATTCCAGCTTTTATTACACACTTGTAAAATCAATTCCTAACTTTAGGAAGTTCGGGAAATTATGAAAAAAAATTCCTTACAACCAATGAGACCTCCTCTACCAAAAGCATCCACTGTTAGCTATGTCAAAGCTGCAGATTTAGTACCCAAATTCAGAGAACCCATTTACTTGTTGTGATTTTAGAGACAACAAGCTTGCTTGATTTTCTTCAATATTCTTCTCAGTTCTTCCTCATAGTACCTGGTGTCCACCATAAAAGTTCCAAATCCATTTAATATCATTTACTTACTTAATTCCTGTTTAGAAGCTTATGCATATAGTTTCAATATCATTCATATACATCATATGTGCATCTCATATAGTAATGGAGATTGATGAGGAGTTCAACTCGAAGGAGAAGCATTCCACCTCGATGCTGTTTTGGCGGAATCTCTCGAGGAAGACCAAGCATCTAACACTTGTCATTTAATTGAGTTGCAACCTAAGGAAAGCCCCAGTTTGCATTTAATTGCTTTTGCAAAGTTTTGATTTGTATCACTTATGTCTAGGGTGAGTTTTGTCCATTAGGGCTAAGGTGCTTGTTAATCCACTTGCATGACCCACAAATCCCATAAAGTATTGGGTAGGTCTACAGCTTGACGAGTAGAAAATGCCATGCTAATGTTTTGAGGAATCCGGTAGAAGTCAAGTAGTTGGAATCTACTCGCGAGATAGGATTTTATCACATAGGATGGATTTGATCAAAGACCAGTTTATAAATACGAATTTGAGACCATGCTACGGGATAGGATGCAGAAAGATGTGGTCTAACGTGCGTAGCCCGGCTTGTAACGATTGAGGATTGATCCGTGTGCGTCCCTGCTGGACGAGTTTGAACTGTAGTAGATGCATACTGGCTATATGGGAACCAGGAAACCAATGTAATTGGTTAATGTCGCTACCCTGTGTACTGGGTACCCCATGATACAAGTCCATCTATCAGTGTCGAAGGCTTCCTCGGGCCCCAGATGTCACACGACACTGGACTCGCCCCCCTCATATGGGTAGCTCCGGGTTCGCCACATGTAATGTAAGACCAGAGCTAAACTCTCAACATAGGGAAGCTCCAAGGTTGACATGTGGATAATGACGCCGGACCTAACCCCCCGTATAGGGAAGCTCCGGTGCCGCCACGTGTATAACAGCTCCAAACCTATCTCCCCATGAGGGGAAGCTCCGGAGCTGCCACGTGTGGATCATCCAGAACTTACACTAACGAGGATATTGGCGGATCTCCAACGGCTCATACATTCAAGGGACAGTTAAAGCGATAGTTACAAGATCTGATTACGTGTCAGTAATGCTATATTAATGACACACGGTTAGTGGACTGTTAATAGGTGTAACGCTGCTATTAAGGCACGTTATCACACTGTTAATCACTCTTAATACTTGTAGACCGTGTATTAGGCACTTAAATATGCCAGGGCCACATGTCGGGCTAGGCAAGTGATGTAATGGCCAGTCCTTAGACTATAAAAGGATTATGCCGCACGGTACATGGACATGCAAGCTCACACGCACACCAGCACTACTACAATATTCAATACAACACACACACACCCCTCTGAACTAGGGTATTATGCTCAGGCGGCCCGAACAACGTAAATCCTCTATGTCATCATCTTGTTTAAGATCTCCGCCCGCCCAAACCGATACAAGAACCTCCGCAGGCTACATTTAGTAGTACCAGGGGAAGTGTCGTTCATACACTTTGACATTTGGCGCGCCAGGTAGGGGGGCTTGAGATCACAAGATGGTGAACTCTGTTGCAGGATCATCCAACGGCAACAACGCTGTGCAACCTGTATGAGGGAATCCTTCCAACATGCAGCAACAAGCGGGCACTGTTGTCCCTGTAGGCATCACAGCACCACCACCACCATCTGCTCTGGCAAACAATAATGGACAGCGGGATGGGTACTTGTGTTAGTCACAACATCGGCAAACAACAACCTATAGAACGCACTAATTGCTATGCGAACTCTATTGGAGCATCCACCAGCACCCGGAGCACCTCAGGGTGCGATGGAGCAGTGGCGCTCTGATGTGTAGCATCTGGTTGCAGCCGCAGCCGATGCCATCAGACACCAAGGTCCTCCGCCTTCAGGGCAGGCACCAGCTCAACATAGGACCTTGTTTGGAAGACTTGGTCCTCACATGTCACAACATCGAAGGCGTGCTGTATCTCAACAAGTGACGTCTCTGCCTTCTGGGGCGCGTCGCACCCATACCATGTCGAGACTTTCGACACATGATCTGCGGCTGGAACTTGACCGTCGCTACTGGCAACAGGACGGTCGTGTCCATATTGAGTGTGCTCGCGAAAGGCGAGAGGCTCGGGAAAACCCTGCTCCAGTGGGAGTAGGAGGAGGTTGTTCTGCCTTGGCCATGCACCTACGCGTGGTCTGTTGGCCACAGAAGTTTCGGGCTCATCTGTCAGAAAAATTTGACGGGACTGTCAACCCTACTGAATTCCTTCAAATCTACTCCACTGCTACACTAACAGCGGGGGGCTATGAGGCCGTGATGGCCAATTACTTCCCAGTGGCTCTGACTTGGACCGCTAGGTTCTGGTTCATGAGCCTTCGACCTGACTCCATCAATAGTTGGGCGACACTATGCCAACAGTTTACTGCCAACTTCGGAAGTTCTTACAATCAGCTCGACACTGATCTGGTCTTGTTTGCTGTGAAGCAAACAATGAGGAAATCGCTGCGATCTTTTATCCAACGGTTTCCTCAGGTACGCAATACCATCCCTTCTATCTCGAATGCTTCTGTCATTGTTGCATTTAGACAGGACATCTGAGACAAGAGAATGTTGGAGAAGCTAGCGACTAAAGAAGTCACCAGGGTCACGGAGTTGTTCAGCCTAGCTGACAAGTTCGCCTGGGCCGCAAAGGGCCGGGAAATGCACTTAAAGCCAGCTCCGAAGGTTAACAAAAAGCCTTCCAAAGCTGAAGCCACTACCTCTGGCGGTGGAAAAAATAAGAAGAAGTCCAATGGCAAGAAGAAGTCATTGGCCGGTGCACCTCTTCTGCAGCTGCTATAGCTCCGGGTGGCCGGGGGCCACGCCCCAAAAAATGACCTCGACCCTCATTAGAGGATGACAGCAGTTCCAAAACGTGGTGTCCGATCCACAAGATGGATAAGCACGGCTTGGAGGATTGCAGAGAGGTCCAAAACCTTGTCTAGCGCTACAACAAGTGCTGAGAAGAAACTCCTTTCCATCAACGGGAAGGAAAACATAAAGTTGACGAAGCTCCGGCTAAGCCGGTGCTAGGCTTTCAGGATCCCAAGAAGATTCTTGAGACTGTCTACAACACAGTAGACGATGATTCCAACGTCTATGACAATGGGCATCGAAAGAACATGAACACCATTTATGCATGGTGGTTCCTGGAACATTACTCCTCATTGTGTCCTCAAGACAATGTGGCGGGACATGGCTGTCGTAGCTCCGACTGCCAGGGCGGAACCTCATCGGAAGTGGATGGACACTCCCATCACCTTAGATGCTACAGACTTCCCACAAACATGATCGGAGCTGGTCAATTGTCGTTGATGGTGTCACCTACCATCAATAATGTCCAACTCGACCATGTTTTGGTGGACGGAGTAGCGGGGTTGAACCTCTTAAGCTACGAAGCCTTCGTCAAGCTCCAGCTCCGAGCCTCAAACCTTCATCCATCACGAGCTTTTTCTAGAGTAGGTCCAGGGTCCATCAACCCTCTTAGATCCATTACACTCCCGGTGACATTCGGAACTCGGAGAAGTATAGGACCGAGAAGCTGGTCTTTGATGTAGCGCAAATCAGCTTACCATTCAACGCCATTCTGGGTAGGCCTGCCTTGTGTAGGTTCATGGCTGCAGCTCACTACGGCTACCTGGTGTTGAAAATAAAAACACCATCTGGCGTTCTCTGCATTCGTGGAGACCGTATTGCAGGAGTCACCGCGCTGGAAGAACTCCACACGCTTGCAACAGCACAGGAGGAGGCATCTGGCAAAGAGCAAGATGCTCTACCTCTGATCACTCGTCATTGAGTCTCAACCTCTGCACCACGTGTGTAACCAAGCGGCGACACCGGCATTCCCGTCAAAGTCATCCAAATTGGTTCTGATGCTTCTCAGACCACCCGTATATCGGGAGGTCTGAACAACAAATAGGAACTCGCGATCATCACTTTCCTCCAGGCGAATGTTGACTTTTTTGCCTGGAAACCATCAAAATGCTTGGGATCCCTAGGGAGGTGATTGAACACAATCTGAAGATTTACCCTGACGCACGACCTGGACATCAAAAGCCCCGCAAGAAGTCCATCGAGCGGCAAAACTTCATCCAACAGGAGATCAAGAATTTGCTCGAAGCAGGTTTCATCTGGGAAGTTTTTCATCCAAAATGGCTAGCAAACCCAGTCGTTATACCAAAGGCCGGCGAGAAACTTCGAATGTGTATCGACTACACCACCTTAAATATGACATGTCCAAAAGATCCATTTCCACTACCTAAGATAGATCAGATAGTTGACTCCACCTCCGGGTGTGAGCTATTGTGTTTCTTAGATGCATATTCTAGATATCATCAGATCCAAATGTCTAAGGAAGATGAAAAGCATACTGCCTTCATAACAGTAGATAGATTATATTGTTATACTGCCATGCCCTTTGGTCTTAAAAATGCTGCTTCAACTTTTCTGCAACTATGTACAAAACATTTGGAGAGCTAATTAGAGACTTGGTGGAGGTGTTCGTCGATGACATCGTTGTGAAGATCAAGAACAAGGAGTCACTCCTTGACAATTTAGATGCCGTCTTCGACAAGCTCTGCATCACGCGCACCAAGCTAAACCTGGATAAGTGTGTCTCCTGGGTTAGCTTCGGGAAACTCCTTGGTTTCTTGGTGACTCACCGAGGAATTGAAGCAAACCCGGCGAAGATCAAGGATATAGAAGACATGCGGCCTCTAGCCCGCATCAAGGACGTCCAGAAGCTAACTGGGTGTCTAGCTGCGCTCAGCAGATTCATTTCAAGACTGGCAGAGCAGGCGCTTCCCTTCATTAAGCTATTGATGAAGACCAAACCATTCCATTGGTCTGAAGAAGCAAAATAGGCATTTCAAGAGCTGAAGTAGCTCCTCACCACCCTACCAATCTTGGTAGCTCCGAACCCTGGTGAGCCTTTACTGCTTTACATTTCTACAACTATGGAAGTTGTAAGCATAGTCCTGATCATGGAAAGACCGGAGCCACATCAAGATCAGGAGCTTGGACCTCTCCAAGAGGGTTCGGAGCTACCTGAAGGCGAGTTTGGGTCCCAGACCCCAGACTCGGAACCTCAAGGTGGAATGCTAGGAAATCAACCCCTCTCGCCTGAGGGGGTTCACCTGGCTAACCAAAATGGTTCGGACCTTTACAACAAGGTCCGGGTCGAACAAGAAGAGGTTTCGGACTCCTCAGGCTGGGTCTGAAAGCTCAACAAGAAGGTCCAGAACCCTCTAGGAGGGTCCGGGTCGATGGAGAGGAAACTCCGAGCTCCTTCGAAAGAGTCGGAACAGTCCATCGCCCAGTGTACTTCATCGGCGAAGTACTCCACGATGCCAAGACATGCTACATCGAGGTGCATAAGCTGCTTTACGTAGTTCTTATCGGCTCCAGGAAGCTTTGTCACTACTTCCAAGACCACAAGATATCAGTGGTAACTTCTTATCCACTGCAAGCAATATTACATAACCCCAACTCTACTGGGAATATTGCAAAGTGGGCAGCGGAGTTGGCTGAGTTTGATCTTGAATTTGTGCCATGACAAGCAATCAAGAGTCGTGCTCTGGCTGACTTCATGGCAGAGTGGACTCCCTCTCCATCAAATCCTGGGGGGCTCAGTGAGCAGAAGCCAGAACCCAAGGTCCTGGTCTTCACAGAACCTCACTGGACTCTCTACTTCGACGGTTCCGTGCAGAAGCAGGGGGCCAGAGAAGGAATCCTTCTCCTCGCTCCGACAGGGGAGAAGGTCAAATACATGGTCCAACTTGACTTCAAGGCAACCAACAACATGGAGGAGTATGAAGCTCTCATCTATAGTCTCAAGGTGGCACTATCCTTTGGTGTCAAACAGTTGTTGGTGAAGGGTGATTCACAGCTCATCATAAAACAAGTCAAATGTGAATGCTGCTGCAACAACCCTCAACTAGCCTCTTATCTCCTTGAAGTCTAGAGGCTTCAGAAAGACTTCGAAGTCTTGAATCTTCACGATGTTCATCGTCTTCATAATGCTGAGGCCGATGAACTCTCGACGAAGGCTTCAACCGGAGCTCTGGCTCCCAATGGAATCTTCGTCCAGAGGTTATAGAGACCAACAGCTCAATCTGCCGAACTCAGCGAAGGGGGCGAGACCAACACCTCAAAGCTGGCGGTCTCGATGGCCATGTTACCATAGCGCCCACCAAGTGTAATAGGTGCTGTCAGAAGCTCCGAGCAACCCAACACGCAAGACTCAGAAGCTCAAGTTATCTCTGATGTATGAATCTCGGAGATCTGGAGCTACTTGAAAGACAACATCCTTCCTAAAGACGGTGTATCCGCTGATCAGATCATCAAATTGGCTAAAAGATACATGCTAATAGAAGGGTATCTCTACCGGCGCGGTGCCAACAGCGTCCTAATGCGATGCATTGCAAGGCAAGAAGGTCGCGAGCTCCTCGCGAAAATCCATGGAGGCGAGTGTGGAAACCACGCATCTTCCCGCACGTTGGATGGTAAATCCTTCTGGCATGGCTTTTGTTGGCCCACAGCACTCTAGCATGTAGTTGAGCTAGTGAAAAAGTGTGAAGCGTGCCAGTTTCATGCAAAACAAAATTCACACACCAGCTCAATCTCTGCAAATGATACCTCCTACATGGCCATTCACTATGTGGGGTATGGACATCATGGGACCATTCACAAAAGCCATCGGAGGTTATAGGTTCCTGTATGTCGCCATTGACAAGTTCACGAAGTGGCCGGAAGCTACCCCGGTTGTGACAATCAACAAGAAATCGACAATCAAATTCTTGAAGTCCATAATACGCAGATTTGGGGTTCTGAACAAAGTCATAACTGACAATGGAACCCAATTTACATGTGTTGCATTCCAAGAATATTACCAAGACCTCGGTATTCAAGTTAGCTACGCATCAGTAGCTCACCCAGTAAGCAATGGTCAAGGCGAGAGAGCAAATGTAGAAATTTTAAACGGACTCAAGACGCACACATATGAGCACCTAAAAAATCATGGAGCCAACTAGATCGAAGATCTTCCGCCCGCACCGTGGGCAAGAAGGACTACAACTAACCGGTCAACTGAAGAGACACCCTTCTTCTTGGTGTAAGAAGCTAAAGCAGTCCTTCCTCCGGAGATCACCATGGCATTGCTCTGGGTCCAGACCCTTGACGAAGCCGCGCATGACCAGCTCCAGTGTGAAGACCTTGACCTTGTCGATGAGGGAAGGTGCCATCAGCTATTATGAATGCACGCTATCGCCAAGCACTCCGGCGCTATCATCAAATGCATGTGCGCAACCGACAACTCGAGGAAGGCGATATGGTGCTACAGAAAATACTAATTCGCGAAGGAATGAATCAGCTTTCCCCCAATTGGGAAGGTCCCTTCCGAGTGATCAAAGTATTCCGTCTCAGATGCGTCCGCTTGGCAACTGAGGATGGAACTCCACTTCCTAATCCTTGGAACATCGAGCACCTCCATAAGTTTTATACATAGAATCACAGAGGTGAGTCTTTAATTACACACAATGTATGTTATAGAGTCAATATACAGGATCGGGTAGGTCCCCGGGAGAGCATCCGGACCCCTCCAGGAGGGTCCAAGAAGCTCAAGTAACACTTGATACAGTCACAACACTAAATGTGTAACTACCTGCCCTGGGCTAGTACAAGATGTATAACACACTTAGCATTGCCATGTACCCTAAGTGTTTCCTTGTCTCCCTATAATCCGGACCTATAATGAAGGACATTGTTGTGTGAAAACAGACTCCATGTACATTTATTTTTGTACAAGGCTTTGTATTTCAAATTATTATTTTTATCCTACTTGTCTATAATGTAGTTGTGCAATTCTTTTTAAGTTTTGGTCCAAGTTATTCCTATGTGTCACAAGTTATATTGATGATCTCTTGGATCTTAACATTGCTGCATAGTCTACTTGCCCGAACGCCAAGCCAACATAGGTCCAGAGTGCGCTATCGAATTAGCCTAGTCCTGCACCCTAAGTACGCCAATCTACCTACACCCCGACATGCCTCAGTAGGGTGAGTACTAAAAAAGCATACGGGTCTGGAAAGATTACATCAATATGCTTGTTATCATATTGAATTTCTTCGTATCTAATACTAAAAGAAGAACGATAAGTCACAAACAATTTATAGACAAGAGGACGAATTTTACTCTTTTTCTTGTCTTTAATATACAGAAAAAACAAAGCGATGGTGCACGATGCCGGAGCTATCAAGCTCCGACAACCTCCAAGGGGGCCCGCTGTCGATGTTTTTGGATGTTGAAAGTGGGCACCACCAGAGCTAACAAGCTCCGGTAACTTTCATGAGGGCCGGACATTAACATAAAGTATTATTCAAGTGAAGATGGCATAACCACACAACTTTATCTATGATTGATGGTGGGTGTCATCGGACCTACCAAGCTTCGACAACCCTAGGGGGCCCACCGTCGACGTTCTACAAGTTGATAGTGGGTGTTGTCGGACCTACTAAGCTCCGACAACCCCAGGGGACCCGCCGTCGACGTTCTACACGTTGATAGTGGGTGTCGTTGGAGCTATTAAGCTCCAACAACCCTAGGGGGCCCGACGTCAACGCGACAAAGGGCTTCTAGAAGTATCGGAGTTAAAGATTTCGGAACTAAAATCTACAAGCTCGAAGCACTCAAGTCATCAACATACTTTTAAAACCTTTTGGTTTATGTTCACAATCAAATTGTGCACCTATACTAGGGGGCCAACAAGACATAGAATAGTATACTGAAGACAAAGTGAAATTCATGGCAAAAATAGTGGATTTCATTCATTCAAAGTAATGGATTACAAAATCATGGTTACAACAAAAGACAATAGGAAAAGGTCCTAACTACTGGAGGATCTAAGTCATGTGGAAAATCAAAGCAACCTTTTCAGCAGCCTCTTGGACACTAGCTTTGGTGGCATCCTCCTCTTCGGCAATGAGTCCTTCAAAGACTGGATCAGGAGAAAATTGGGGGTCTCGGCTTCTGTTACACGCCAATACATACTCAGCGACGTTTTTGGCTAGAGATCTCCCCTCTGTCTCCAACTGATCAGTGATGGCATTACCCATTGCATCGAGTTTGCTGCCAGCAGAGCCAAGAGTCACCAGCGTCTGGTCCAACTCCTGCGCTGGGTCCTTCGGATGTACTGGACTTAAGCCAAGAGGCACAAGGGCCATGTCTGCACGTCCCAGAAAATCCCATAGCATCAGGGATTTGGTTGCCCTCGAGCTCTGTAGTTCCTCGAGTGACCTCCGGGCGGCCGCTAGCTCCAAACTCTCCCGAGCAAGGCGCTCAACTGCCTTGGCATGTTGCTACATATTCTCATCTACATGCTTGTCACGGTCAGCTAGCTCCGTCTCTCGGAGGTGGATGTGGTTCTGCCGTTCCGCCAGGTCCTTCTTTCAGCCCCTCACTTTCTCTTCTCTGGTGGCAACATCAAATTCTCTTTCCGAGAGCTCCTGCCCAGTTTACAATACTTTTCCTCCTCCTCCTCCCTACTCTACAGATCAAACTTCTTAGAGCGATCTGCCAAATTTTGCTCAGCCTGAGCCAGCTTTTGACCGAGCTCTTCCTCCCTTTTCAAAACATCCTCCTGCTGTTCCAGGAGCTTCTCTTCTCTTGCATCATGTTCTGCCTGACGCTTCAGGAGGACCTCATTTAATTCCTTGAGGTTTTCGTGATGGTCGTCAGTAGCATCACTCCTCTCCTTGGCATGTTCGAGGATCTCCTGAGAATTCGCATTGAGCGCCTTGATGGCAGCTTCCTTCTCTTCCAGTAGTTTGCCCCAGTACTCCATCCGGGCCGTTTCCCTCTTCACCCACTCCTTTTGATCAGCGAGCCTCATTTGTGCAAGCTTGGTCTCGAAGTGGAGCCTGTTGCGCCAACTCCTCAAGTTTTGGCGCTCCTCTTCAAGGGCCATACTTTCATGATCCAAGGCGAGCTAAACTTGTTGGAGGCTTGAGCAGGCAATGTCTATGGACAGTGCCAAGGGAATAGGCTCTGGACCTGCCAGGGTCACCTCTGCTGGCTCCAAGGGGTCTTCAAGACCAAAAATAGGGTCGCACGCCACAAGCTTGGTTCCCTAAGTTTCTACGGCACAAGGGCCGCCATCCGGAAGCTCTTCGATAGTAGTAGAAGAACCCGTTGGGGGGACTTCTACCTCTGGAGCTGAAGCTGAAGGTCCTGCCTCTGGGTCTTCAACCGTTGGCTTTGTAGGTGGAGAGCCTGCCACTGCCTCTTCATGGTTCTTCGGCTCTGGCATGAATACCTCCGAAGCAATTAACTCCGGGGCATTTATTGGAGATCCATATGGAGCCCCCACCACCGCCAGCTCAGATGTCGGTACATCAGCCAATTTTGGTTCAATAGCTGGAGCTTCAAGCATCTCTGGCCTGGCAACTGGACCTTCAACAAGTTTTGGCCCGTGGGCCGGAGTTTCAACTACCTCCGGCTCAGTGACCGGATCTTCGATCATCTCCGGTTCAGCTGCCAGGGCATCAATGACTTCCGGCTCAAGGGCCAAAACTTCTGTCACCACCGGCCCAGCAACAACTTCTGGTGCAGGAACCGGAGCCTCGGTAACCTTTGGCTCAGACGCTGGAGCTTCCGACATCTCCAACTCCCGCATAGGAGCCACAGCCTCTAATGTTGTTGCCGACGGTGCATCTTCAACTTCTGCCCCATGGTTCGGCGCTATCGCTGGAGCTTCTGGCGATGACTCTGAATCCATATCCATGACAGCTGGCGCCGGAGCTGCCGTAACCTCAGCCACCACCACTTGAGGAGGCACGGGGGTCAAAGCAAGAGTTTTCGTCCGCACTGTTTCGGCCGTCGCGACAGACGGCGGAGCTTTAGACCCCAACTTTGATGCCCTGTAGTAAAAAAAAAATTGGAAGATTCAAAACATGACAAAAATAAGAGTAGCAAATCAAGGTGAAAAAGCAAAACATACATTGGGAAGCTACTGCTCCAATCGGCGCGGAACCTCTTCGCTGGAGGCTCAGAGCCAGAACTTGTCGTTGTTGGCATAGAGGGAGCTCTGGAATGTCGCTCGTTGCCTGCCATCATCATTGGTGTTGCCTCAGTCGAGGTCCTCCTTGGCTGAGGACTACCGGCCCTGGAGTCCGTAGCTGGCACCAGAACCGGAGTTGACTGTAATGAACTGGCGCCTCTCGAGGACGCTTGCACTAGAGGAGGTGTAGCCCCAGAAAATCTCCCTCGACATGGAGAACGGTTAGTTGTCGCCGGAGCAGACTTGATGGAGCTCCCATCAGCATGCCTCAGCTTTCTCTTCCGACTGGAACATTCGGCTGGCTCCTTGCCCTTGCCCTTGCCAATGTCTTCAACCCTCTGGCTTGATGTAGGGGCGGCCACCTCCTCGGAAGATCCGGGGATTACAACCCTGGAGACCCTACGCTTCTCCACCTCCTCGAGGTAATCTAACACTGGCATCTTCTTTTGGAGCTCCCTGCTGATCTCTGGAGTCATGTTTAGGGGTAGTAAAGCAGTTAGCGGAGTCAATGCGTCATTGGTGATCAACCCGTGTTTAAATTTATTGAGATGGAGCGTCAGGGCTTCGTCATCCAGGTTGGAGTTCAGACTAGTTTCAGTTTGGTCGTTATCCATCACACTTTTGAAAGCCTAGGCAGGCCTCTCCCTCCTCCCCAGCAGAGCCCACCTGTTCACCAAGAAGTTCTCGAAGACCATCTGGGGGGGTCACTCCACCCTACACACATTCTCAGATCTTGGTCAGGACAGGGTTAAATGCATCTGACAGCTTCGGAACTACATTCCAGGAATCGGTGTCGACGTTGGGGAGTCCTTGGGGCAGCTCCAAACTGTCATGTTCCTCCACTGCAACGATGACCCAATCCTTCTTCCAGTCATCCCATTTCCCGGAGGAGAACGACTTCAAGTACTTGAAGGGGCAGTTCTTGCGCTTCATGAAGTAGTAGAAGCCAAGCAGCTCAGTCCCTTTGCCGGTGGTGTCGACTGTGAAGAATGTTCGGAACAACTCGACGCTTGGAGGCACGCCCACCCACATCTTGCAGAAGTGGACGAAAGTTGCCACGAGTAGAAGGGAGTGTGGGCCGAGGTGATGCAGTTGGAGACCGTAGAAGTCCAGCAGCATGAAGAGGAAGCTTGAGAAAGGTGGGATCAATCCCACCATGGCGTACACTGAGAAGTACACCATGTTGCCACGGCGCTCTTTCTTAAAGGGGAGCTTGACGACGAGAATCAGATGGTTGAAGGAGTGGCTGGACCACCCCATGTAGGTCAAAACCTTCATCAGATCACCCCTGCTCTTGATGCGGCTTTTGGGAAGACCTAACTCCATCGCGGCAAAGTGGAGCAATGGAAAGGAAGGCTAGGCGAAGTTTGGGAGGCTCCAAGCGCGAGTTTGATCGAAAGCATAAAGAGTCCTCAATCCGTGCATACTTTCCTTCTTAAGTAAGCCTCCGCGACTCTTGGATGGAAACCGCAACGAGAGCATAGCCACTTTTCAAAAACTCTACCCCGTCAATGACGAATTGGCCCGGGGCCACCCCGACGAATAGGTCGAGGTTATTACCCCAAGCGAACCATTGCAATGATGGGTGGCGGGAAACCCAAAGGCGGCCCCCTGACAGGGCGCTCAGAACTGATACAGTTTTCGTATTAGGAACTGGCGACCTTCAATTGCGTGAGATCCGCACTCAAAGATATCATCTGCCGCATTCAAAACAAGCCATGTGGCAATGGTTTAACCCTAGACCATCGTCCCAATGGCACATCAGAAGACCTTTGAAGTTGCTGCACGAGAATGGAGGATGGCCCCACCTCAGGTAGAATAATTTAACCCAAAGGGTTTCTCCCAGAGGTGGGCCCGGGGGCCACTATCGGTACCTTGTGTACCATGTACCCCATGATAGTGCATGAAGTACAAGAGAGATCCACCTGTCAGTGTCGAAGGCTTCCTCAGGCCCCACATGTCACACGGCACTGGACCCGCCTCCCTCATATGGGTAGTTCTGGTATTGCCATGTGTATAATAAGACCAGAGCTAAACTCCCAACATAGGAAAGCTCTGGGGTTGACACATGCATAATGACCCCGGACCTAACACCCCGTAGAGGGAAGCTCCGGGGCCGCCACATGTATAACAGCTCTGAACCTATCTCCCCATGAGGGGAAGCTCCAGAGCTGCCATGTGTGGATCCTCCGGAAAATACACTAATGAGGATATTGGCCGATCTCTAACGGCTTAGACATTCAAGGGACAGTTAAAGCGACAGTTACAAGATCTGATTATGTGTCATTAATGCTATATTAATGACACACGATCAGTGGGTTGTTAATAAGAGTAACGTTGCTACTAAGGCACGTTATCACACTGTTAATCACTCTTAATACTTGTAGACCGTGTATTAGGCACTTAAATACACTAGGGCCACATGTCGGGCAAGGAAGGTGATGTAATCGCCAGTCCTTAGACTATAAAAGGACTGTGCTGCATGGTACATGGACATGCAAGCTCACACGCACACCAGCACTACTACAATCTTCAATACAACACACACACACCCCGTGAAGTGGGGTATTACGCTCAAGCGGCCCGAACCACGTAAATCTTCTGTGGCATCATCTTGTTTAAGAACACTGCGAGCCCAAACCGATACAAGAACCTCTGCGGGCTACATTTAGTAGTAACGGGGGAAGTGTCATTCATACGTTTCGACAGTTAACATGGGTGTCGAGGCTTACCCTACCGATTTATAGGAGTGGGTTGAGGGTAGCAAAGTGTAAATCTACCGGCGGGCACAGACACGCTCCACGAGGGGACCTCCTGCCCGTTATAGAAGGATCGGTTCGACATTTGGGTTTCATTTGAACGGTTGCTGCATAAAACATAGTATTAAAGTGTGATTTGCTACACTTCCGAAATGGGTGCATGTGACGTGTTATCTGGGTGTCTACTGATTGCGATCACCGTCCGTCGCAGTTATTTTTAGTACTCCTTGTTCACTACGCCGTGATGTAGTAATAAAGAGTAGTCGAATTATTATAAAACTGTTGTCATGATTATTATTGTATTGAAACTTGTATGGATTAGAAATAGTACAATTAATTTTACACTGCTAAATATTTAACTTGAATAAAGCTTATGCAGCCTTGAGCATGTAACATCGGGGATGAAGCTTTTCTTGTCTGATTGGAGTTCATGATGTGCCATGCTCAGGGATGTCATTCGCTACCTTAAAATTGAGCTAACGATTTACTAATAGGCGAGTCTTTTATGCAAATTTAGCTTTCCTATATTAGAAGTCTCAAGCATGTAGAGTTCCATGTTTAGGTTAGACGGTTAAGTCTTGCTGAGCCTTCGTGCTCATGGTTGGTTTATTTGTGGTTTTGCAGGTTTAATTATATTGTTGCTGTTATGGACTGTCTGTGAGACCTCGAACTGTCGAGATGTATCTCTCACGTGACACCACGCTGATGCCTTATTGATCTTCGTGTTGCTAGTGAGAAGCGTCTGCGGGCATGGATGACTTGTCTTGTGCTTAGATATGTTGAGAGTGTGAGTATGTATTATCCGCTGCATGTGTACCTCTATTGTACACTATTTACTAAACAATATGCTATCATGAAACGAAAACTTTGTATCTTTATTATGTATTTTCGTGTGTGTTGTTGTGTGCCGCATCGCACGGCACCACCTAATGTGATTCCTGGAATGTTGGGGCCCTGGTTCTCACAAACATCCTGGCTCAAGGGTTATTAGGATTGATAAACTCATACCACCAGGGTATACCTTATTTTTCGGAAGCCCACCTGCAAAGAACTCTGAAGCGTGCTTGGCCAAGAACAATATGTGAATGGGTAACCGACCGAGAAGTTTTCTTGGGTGCGCACGAGTAAGGACAAAATCTCCAGAGAAGACAAGTGTTGGTCTTTGGGGCTAGTTTGTGATCCTAGAACTACCACCAGACCTGTAGTGGCTGGGGTGTTACAAAATGGTATCAGAGCTGACCTCACAGTTTCACGGGTGCGTACGGGTGAGTTAAGTGGTACAATGTACCAGTACTGAATGAACGGACATGACCAAGAGGGGACATTCCTGGCTTGGGGGTTGACCAGCGAGAACGTCGATCTTCTAAATGGGGTGGATTGTGACATCCTAGTTCAAAGATTATTACGATTCATAGAATACCCATACCACCAAGTTATACCTTCTTTTTCGAAAGCCAACCTGCAAAGAACTGTGAGGTTAAGCGTGCTTGACCTGGAGCAATTTGTGGATGGGTGACCATCTGGGAAGTTTTTTCGAGTGCGCACGAGTGAGGACAAAATGCATTGAAAAGACTCCGGGTGCGCACGAGTGAGGACAAAATGCGTAGAAAAGACTAGTGTTGGTATGTGAGGCTAGTCTGTGATCCTATAGAGCTGCCAGGAGTAACGACCATCAGGCCCGTATTGGTTGGGGTGTTACATTTATTTTGTATGCTCATTGCATGGAATAGAAGGTTTTGCTCTAATGGGTGCTATGGAGGACCTCCAACACCAGAACATCGAAGATTTTGACCCAAATCAGTCTCAAGAGCAAGGCAAGTATCCTTGAACAATTTGATCCTGTTTTTAAATGTTTTTTTTTGCAAAACTGCATGCTTGTTTGAAATTGATGGGAAACCCATGATATGTGTTTTCTAGACTTGTTTGACCATCCATGTCGCTTGGAATATGATGTAGAGAGTCGGGAATGACATTTTACCTTTTTTTGCTTCGCTCTAAGTAATTGGCATGGGAGAACAATCAAATGGCTTAATTATGAATTAATGAACTTATGTATGAAAATAATCAATGAATATGGTTAATGGGTAACATGGGACTTGGGAGATATAAGAAATCATGATTTGTGGATTGGGTTGGATGATATGGTGGTTTTGCTATCTTTAGATCTAAGGACCAGTTCATGCAAGAATATGCCAGGACAATAGTGCCACCACAAGACCAAGTATGGGTGCGGCTTAGCCGATTAATTAGGTGTATTCCCAACATTGTTCGGATCATTTGGGGGAGCGGGGTATGGGAGTCTGTTGGTTTTTGCAATAGTGGCAGGACTGCCCTGGGATATGAACAACACAAGACGGGGCCCTTAGTTGGATGTGCTTAGTTGGAGGCATCACCTCTGGTGAAACCTAGATGTGTCTGAATATGCTGGTAGTCCCTTTGTAAAGGCTATTTTATGATCTTTTGGCTATACACCTAAGGAAGTGTAATTGGCATAACGGATGTTTCTTTAGTCGCCGACGGGTGATGAAATCACGAACTTGTGAGTAAAGTGGTACAACCTCCGCTGAGTGTTAAAAACTATCATGATAGTCGTGCTCTCGGTTAAGAGCACCTGAATGACCTACATGATTAGAGCAAACTTGGTTTGGTATTGGTTATGGTTATGGATGGGATGGTGATAAATGCACATGGATAATGAATGATTGATATGAGTTATTATATTTATTTGGGATATGATGTGATCAATTTCTCATAGACATTATAAGATGCTTTTCATATGTTTTAAATGTACTTTTTAGCAAATGGACATTATTTATTGTCAATTCCTTATTTAAGCTACATGACATTGTTTTCCCACACTTGCTGAGTTCGACATGTGCTCACCCTTGCAATTCCCCCACCAACAGTTTCAGGTGATGTTTGGGAGTATCCTGAGGATAATGCAGAGTACTATGTTGTGTTATGCCATCAACTTGCATGTGGTATTGCTTGGAGCCGCGCTATCACTTATGCTTAGTTTGCTTAGTTAGATTACTTTCGTTGCATTCGTTTTAGATTTATTAATAATAATCATTAGAGTTGTAATTTAAGGATTATTTGAATATTTTAATAAAAGTACTTATTTTATAATTTGTGATGTGGTAATTTTTTGTATATCGTTTGTGGTGTACTCATGTATGTGTTATCAATGTCCTTGACATACATATGCATTCACTTGGTTCACTTTTGGAACCGGTGCCATAAATTGGTATTAGAACCACAGGTTGACCGTAGGACGCAACCTAGATAGAATGGACACTTTAAAGCGCATAGGAGCACTCAGGAATAGTTGGGGTTTGATTGGTGCGTTGATTGCTATGTAATGTTTGCTTGTGTGCTTGTGTGCTGAGTAGAGGATTATGGGATGCTTTAGAGCTTACCACATCCATATAGGCTAGTATAGGTAGCTGCTTGATTTCATATACCTTGATGCATATAGTTGGGAACGTTTTCTAAATTCTTCTACCTCTTCCTCTTTTCTTCAGATGCTAAGGACCCATAACCAAAGGAATGCCAATGGTGAGGAGGAAGAGAACAATGGAGCACCTCAGAACAACAATGGACTTGGATCTGGGGCTAGCAACCTTGAGTAGCTGTTGGCTATGCAAAATCAACTTGTGCAGACGGTGATGCAAACTCTGGGACAGATACAGGCCAATAACCTTAATCAGCACCATATGCCTCCACCGCCGCCACCCCAACCACCTCATAACCGTTTAGGAGAATTCATGAGGACCAGGCTGCCTAACTTTGCTCAAGCCAATGATCCCATGGAAGCTGATGATTAGCTAAAATCTGTGGAGAAGAAGCTCACTATTGTCCAGTGAAGTGATAGGGAGAAGGTTCTTTTTGCTTTTCATCAACTAGTTGGATCAGCTGCAGATTGGTGGGACTTGCTTTGCAATGCCCATGCAAATCAGGAGAGGATCACTTGGGCTGAATTTAAGGAGAGCTTTTGTTCTCACTTTGTTCCTGAAGGCGTTATGATTTTAAAGAGGAAGGAATTTTAGAACTTAAGGCAAGGTATGCTTAATAAATTCACTCAACTCTCAAGGTATGCTCCAGAGGATGTCAATATGGACGGCCGCACACAATACTTGTTTATGATGGGTCTAAACAATGAAATTCAAGTATAGTTGCTCAATTGTGACTAAGAAAATTTCTAGAAGCTTGTGGTCAAACCTGTTGTGGTTGAGTAAAAGGTTTGCGAGATAGAGCAAGACAATAAGAGGAAGGCGCCATATCAATGACAGCCAAAAGGAAGTAATGTTCGCCCCCGTTTTGCACCACCAAATGCGCCATACTACAACCCCTCTGCTCCTGCATATCGCGCTGCTATTCCATCGCGCCCAGTCCATGCAGCAAAGCCCTTCCTTGCAAGCACCTCGCCCACCAATGCCTAATGTGCTCGCTGCAATTTTCTAGCTAGTGCTCAAAACCAAGCCCGCCCTAACAATTCTGGTGCAGTGAGGCCGTTGTATACTTGTGGTGAGGTGGGACACATTGCATCTCAATGTCATAAGTTGAGCCTTGGTCAAGGGAACAATGCTACAAGACAAAATCGAAGACCAAATGGAGGAGCGCCATAGGGCAACCGTGGACTGCAGAATTTTGTTCGTGGAAAGGTGAACCATGTCTCTACGGAGGGGTCCCAAGAAGCGTATGACGTGGTTATTGGTATGTTTCTCGCAAACACCAACCCAACGACTATGTTATTTGATTATTGAGCATCACATTCATTCATTGCATCAAAGTATGTTGTCATGTATAGTTAGCCCGTATATCATATGATGTATACCTTGTTGTTTAAGTCTCCTGGAGGGGAGATGAGGACAAATATAATATGTCTGAAAGTAAGCCTTAGCTTAGGGGGTAGACTTCTTAGCTTATTGTTTTGGATTTGCAAGGATTGGGCATAATACTTGGTATGGACTGGTTAAGGAAGCACAATGGGATAATTCAATGCGCCAGAAAGACGGTGAAGTTGTCAAATGAAGAAGGGGTCAACATAGATTTTGAAGCATCTCAACACAAACCAAAGCAGGTGGAGCTGAATCAAATGGACGGTGCCGCAATTGAGGAGATTCCGATAGTGTGCGAATTTTTGGATGTGTTTACGGATGAGTTACCAAGTATGCTACCTGATCGTGACATAGAGATTGTTATTGATATAATACCTAGAACTGCACCTATAGCTAAGAGGCCATATAGGATACCTCCTATGGAGTTAGCGAAGCTCAAGAAGCAAATTCAAGAGCAGCTAGAGAAGGGTTTTATTCATCCAATCTCTTCACCTTTGGGAGCACCAATTCTTTTTTTGTATAAGAAGGATGGGTCTCAACGGATGTGTGTGGATAACCGGACTCCCAATGAGGTGAAGATTAAGAACAAGTATATGTTGCCCCATATAGAGGATTTGTTTGATCAAATCACTACATAAGAAAGGCGCATCCGAGACATCCCCTAACGAAGAAGGGAGACGAAAAAATTGTGCGTCTCCGTCGCCGCATCTTGTATTACGTTGTCATTAGAGACGTGCATATGGCGTGTCATTGTTCATCCTAAGTGCGAGACATGCTTAAAGGAAGTGTGTCTCCTTTCTTTGTGTCATAACAGATGGTCTTTACGTGGTCATTGGAGACGGGGGTGGCGCGCATTGCTCATTAGAATACATGCGTGACAAGCCCTAACAGAGCCCGTCGCAGATATATTGACTGATTCGAGACTGCTATATTGTAGCCCGTCGCAGATTTGTTTACTGATCTGAGACGGGATTTAAAGATGCTTGTCTCTTTGATGTAGGTTATCTGAGACGTTCTCTGTTACAACTCATCGCAGATTATTTATAGGTAGGGTCTCCTATTAGGTGCCTCCCACCCCTGATTATACTGATTGCTGGCTGCATCCTGGAGCTAGCCAGGACTTGGCAACCGTATTACTTATGTCAGAAACATACATATACATGGACACATGTATAGCAAAAAAGATCACACCTTATGTTATATCGACCAATCAAATATTAACAAAGTGTCAATCGTGGTTATCAAAAATACTAATTACACAACAAAGACTGTTCATCCTGATTACAATGTAACTAATTACAAACATCATAACTGTCATCATCTAATCTTGTATACCTTAATAAAAATTATCCCGATCAATGACTTCATTAACAATCAGCCTTCATAGTCTCTAAGTCTCCAACTGAGACATTCTCAAATTCAAAAAAATCACTGAAATCATATAAAACATTATCAAATTGCAGTCACATTTGCGTAACCAGTCACATAAGGTAGCGAATATCTATTAGTGAATGGAGAACTGAGCTTACTTGTAGCACAGGCAGTTGGTGAGCATCTGCAAAGCATCAGTAAAGAAATTGTTCTCATGGTAAAGGACATGGTAGTGAGATAGTGTGCTTGTCCTTTGAAAAAACAAATGATTCACATTCCATTGATGCATTTTTAGTCTGATATAAAAAACTCGTGAGATAGACACCAATTATCACATAGGTACCTTGATTCCAGCATTGCTGCAGAGGTAGAAATCAATTTATCTGGGATGGAAATGCTAGTGTCAACCACTGTTTCTGCAGTTTCAAGGGTTTGCGAATCAGAATTCATTATATACATGTATAGTCAAAACAAATATATTACTTTTGCATTGGAAATAAATAAGGAAGAGGAATGTATACCGTAATGAAAATGCTCCTTTTGGATCAATGACTGCATTAACAATGAGCCTTCATTGGACATCCACAAATTCAATAAAATCACTGGGATGCACGCTCTGAGTGCAGGGTCGAGGCGGCGGTGTGTTCCAGGGACAGGGGACGAGGCGGCGGCGTGCTCTAGGATGAGCTGGCGAAGGCGCCGGAATGGCGGCTCCTTAACTCTCTGATGACAGCAGGCCGGCGGGCTCCGAGGACAAGGAGAACATTTCCACTTCTGTGCAGGTGGCGTTGTGCTCATACCGATTACCGAGGTTAGGATCGAGGCGGCAGCGTACTCCGAAGACAGGGGACGAGGCAGCGTGCTCTAGCGTGCTCAACTCTCTGATGATGAAGGTCGGGTTGACAACGGGGTAGGGGTCGACGGCGGCAGCACGACAATGACGAAGAGCGAGTTGAGAAGAGGGACAGCGGCAGCATGCTCTGGGGATAGAGGATGAGCCGGCATGCTCTAGTGTGCTCAACTCTCTGATGACACGAAGGTCTGGGTCGACGGTGGGGTCAGGGTCAATGGCGGCAGCGTGACTTTGACGATGACGGGATGGCGGTGGCGTACTCAGGAGCTGCGGTTTCTAGGTCGAGAGAGCGCGCAGGAGCTAAATTTTTTTGCCAAATGTTGGGAGAGAGCACGCGATGGATTAAAATAGCAAAACTAGGAGACATGCCTGTATAACACCCGTCTCTCATTTCAAGTTCCTTTGGTTGAGAGAGCGTGAGAAATTTTTTTCCATAGAGCACGCGAGATCTTAAAATAAAAATCGGAGATGCACACATATAACACACGTCTTGCATTATCATCTTTCGCATGTGGGCATGTACCCGCATGCAAAAGACGTGCCACAGTGTGTTGAAGCTGGGAACAACATCTTTCGCATGCGGGGATGTCCCACCGGCAACTTTGCGCAATGCCTTATATAATCGTTGCATTGCGTTTAGCTTTCCGAGATGGTAAAAAAGATCTTCGGCGTAAATCGGAGACACGCCCATGTAAGGCGCATATCTCATTATCTTGTGGCTGAACGGACACACATCATGGAATAGCTATTGTCCCCACAACCACCATCTTTCGCATGCAGACATGTCAACTGGAAACTGTGCGCAATTCCTTATATGGTCGTTGTAATGCGCACAACTTTCTGAGGTGGGACAAAAGATCTTCGGCACGAGTCTGAAACGTGCCTGAGATAGGCGTGTCTCCCTTTTGTTGCATCTCAAAAGTGTGAGATACGCCTTTTTAAAGTGCGTCTCTCATGCACTCTTCACCCTATTACCAGTCGCATGACATTGTGAGCGTCCGTTGCCACTCGCACGTTATCGTGAGCGTCCTTCGCAGGAATAAACAAACACAATGACATTTCAATTAATGGATATAATTGGAATTTAGGAATAAACAAACGCAATGACATTGAAATTCAGAGATAATTTGCAACTCAGTGAATTTCATCATTCGTACATTGTGTGCCCTCTAAACTAATTTCGAATTTCAACTTATTCCTAAAGCTCCCATCAATCAATCAAAATTGTACCATCTAGCTTGCTCCCAAACAAGCTCTTATATTCCCCTAAATCCTGAAAATATTGACATTCTTCAAATTAACAAATGTTGAAGGAGGAATGAATAACCTACATTGGTCACTAACACAAAGTGTCTAACCTTGATAAGTAGATTGTAGCAATCATTTTGAACATCGGGCGCATTTGGCTGATGCAGCAAATGCTGAACCTCAAGTGGTATAGTTTTGATTAAAGAACCAGTTAACCATCCCTACGAAATATCAATTTAAGCAATATAAGAAACAAGTTCAAATATGTTTGGCAACAATTACTAATTACATGAGGAAAATAAGTATATCTTATAGTCTCTTGATCAAGAATCCCAATGCAGAGTGCTCCTGAGCGATGTGCATTTGGGTGGAAGAAACAACGTGGAAAGGCTCATCTTAGAGGCACCAACATATAGTCCTCTGAGAAGAGATTGATAGGGGGTAATAACCACCTTCCGAGTCAGTCTACAAATGAAATTCAATAATATCAAGACGATGGTTAAACTCATATGATTGTGCTTGTTCTTCATGACTTACCCCTTCTTTAACGAGGACGATGCACTGCCACTTCAATAAATCTCTCGATTTAGGCCTCGTAGAGAAACCCTACGCAGAGAAATGGAAAAATGCCAAAAAAAACAGAAAGCAAAACAAAACTACAGTTAAGTTCATAAGTCCATTGCAGAGCTGCATATATACAACCATGCAACCGGTGTGGCATATGTACATACATGGGGATAGTTCTTGCGCCACGACAAGCGATTCTCCTTCAGTTGGCTCTACACTGAGCCGATATCAAACCCAGCCATGAACAGTGATGACAACGAGGATGGCAACGATGACAGTGACGATGACAACAACCAGGATGGCGACAATGACGACGACGGCGATGGCGAACAGAGGTGGCGGTCGCACTGGTGTTGGTCGATTAGTAAATGACAGTTGGTCGATTAGTAAAGGAGCACTGGAGGTGAAGAGACGAGGAATATAAGTGTGAGACGCGTGAGAACAAAGCGAGACGCGTGTTACGTTAAATTGCGTCTTCCATTGTCGAAAGTGAGACGTGAGGCACGAGGATTGCGAAGAACTTAATTTCGGCAGCGTGGTGCAGAGACAAGTGCGATGTACGGCATGCGCGACCTTTCATTTCCCTATGGCGGTACCAATGCGTCCCATTGTTCCATCAATGCACGGGAAAACAACCGCTCCATCGTCGACTCCGCGCAGACCTTATAAAAGACGCGCCATCACCTGTGAGTTCTCCACAAGTGCGTCACTCACTTTGAATTCGTTTCTTCCTTTCTTCGTCTTCTCCACGCCAACGATCCACCACCACCATGGCCGACCTTCTGCCACCAAGCCCTCCGAGGGAGCCATCGTGCAAGAAACTGTGCTGCACCTCCGCCAGGAGCTTCAACACAGACCATCGCCTCCTTATGGCACAAGAGGCGAACAACAATACATCTCGCGCCATGAGTTCCTTGGGTCTGGTTACCATTCCACAATTTACTGGAATGGGTAACATCGGCCACTACCTCTTGGTCCTCACGGGGGCGGCCGATCGTCTTGACATTCTGTTCGAGACAATGGCCCAGGTGCTCGGCGCTGAGGGCTGCAAAAACCTGGTGGAGGCAATGGAGAGCAACCTCGTTGTCAGGGTTGCACTGCCGGTGCAGCCGGTGTAGCCAGCGTAGCCAGCCCAGGCTCCTGTTGCACCGGCGTCGGAGTCACCACCGGAGGAGGAGTAGGAGGAGGAGGAGGAGGATGAGGAGGATCCGGAGGAGAAGGAGGAGGAGGATTTAGTTATTCTTTGTTGTTTTTAGTTGCTTGTGTTTTGTAATATATTGTGTTAATGAATGAAATCTATCTTTGTTCATCTATGTGATTGAATATTATCTTGTGTGTTCAACAACTGTGTGAATGAATGAATGTGTGGTGTGTTCATCGTGTTCCTCAGGAATCATAAAGAAGGATTTGATTATTTTCAGGACAAGTGACTGAATTAGTTATCAAGTGAATGTGCTCTAAGTTCGGCGATGTGTGATATGAACAGTGAACTGAAGAAAAATGGAGAAAATCACGAAGCTAAAGGTGATGTGGGGAATCGGAGATGCGCTCATTCTACAAGCGCGTTTCCATCTTGCTTCTCCGCATAGACATTATATATGGCGCCATCAGTCTCTTCTCTTCGTTCATCTTCTCCACGCATACAACTCACCATGGCCATCGATCCATCACCAAGCCGCCGAGAGGCTCAACAATGAGTTGCTCGAGATGGTGTTCGACAGGCTATTCGAACGGTTCCAAAGGCTGCTCCAGACGAAGGCCGAGGTGCTCGACGCCGAGGGGCACAATATCCTAGTGGTGGCAATGGTGAGGAACCTTTGTCGCAAGGTTGCACCGCTGGATCCGGACGAGCTGGAGCAGCCGGCAAAGCAGCCGGAGCAGTCGTTGGAGGAGGATGGTGAGGAAGAGTAGGATTTAGGTTTTCTTTTGTTTTTTTTCGTTGATGTATTTTCTTGTGTCGTGTACTTTTTTCTTGTGTTTTATAATATATTTGTTAGTGAATATGTGTTATTTGTGTTCATCTGTGTGATGAATATTTTTGTGTGTTCAACTGTGAATGAATAAAAAACATTCAGCGACGAGAGATTGTAAACGAAGACAAAGGAGACATGCTTTGTGTAGAGTACATCTCATTTCTTGCGCACATTGGATACGTGACTCGTTGGAAGAGCGTCTCCCATTTTTTAGAGAGAAGGCGTGTCTCAGATACCAACTTAACTGAGATGTGCTTTATTGTAACGTGTCTCCTTGAATGTTCAGCCGAGCCATGTCAGATCCTCGCTGAAGAGGGCTCGTCTCGCTTAACCTTATCATAGACGTCCGCCTTTGAGCGCGTCGCCCATCTATGTCTCCTATTTGGGTTTCTTACATAGTGAATGAAAGGCGCCTGTGTTTTCTCCAAGATTAATTTAAGGTTGAGATACTTCTAAATGAAGATTAGACCAATGGACATACTCAAAACAGCTTTTCAGACACGGTATGGATCCTATGAGTACACCGTTATGTCCTTAGGATTGAGAAATGCACCGACATACTTTATGTACCTCATGAATAAGGTTTTCATGGAGTACTTGGATAAGTTTGTTGTGGCATTCATTGATGACTTTATGATCTACTCGAGAAGTGAGGAGGAACATGAGGAGCATTTGAGGCTCACATTGCAGAAATTGAAGGAACACCAATTATATGCCAAATTCAGCAAGTGCCAGTTTTGGTTAAGGGAAGTGTCGTTTTGGGGCATATTATCCCTAGAGGAGGAGTATAGGTTGACCTAGGAAAGGTGAGGGATGTGCTAAAATGGGAACCGCCACATAACGTGAAGGAAATTACAAGCTTTCATAGAATGGCTAGATATTATCTTCGGTTTATCAAGGATTTCTCAAAACTAGCCAAGCCCATGAAAAAATTGTTAATGTAGGGAAAAACTTTCTAATGGACTCAAGCGTGTCAAAATAGTTTTTAGGAGTTAAAGAAGAGGTTAACCACCGCACTGGTTTTGGTTTTTCCCGATGTAAGTGAAAGTTTTGATATTCATTGCAACGCATGAAGACAGGGGATTGGACGTGTGCTCATTCAAGAAGGACAAGTGGTAGTCTATGCATCGAGGCAATTGAAGAAACATGAGCAGAATTATTCTACGCATGATCTTGAACTTGCAGCCGTAGTGCACGCCTTGAAGATTTGGAGACATTACATTCTTGGTCATAGGTCTGAGATTTACACGGATCACAAGAGTCTCAAGTACATTTTCACACAAACGGACCTGAATTTAAGGCAAGGAAGATGGTTGGAGTTCATCAAGGATTATGATGTTGGAATCAATTATCACCTAGAGAAGGCTAATGTAGTGGCTGATGCTTTGAGTCAGAAAAGAGTAAGCCACCAACTCACGGTTCGAGAGTTTCCATCCGAGCTATGCAAGGAGTTTGAACAGTTGAACCTTGGATTTGTGAAAGAGATGGGAATAATGGAATTAAATCCGACCATGGAACAAGAAATTTGAGAAGGTCAAACAAAGGATGAGGAAATTTGAGAAATCAAGGAGAGGACCCAAGAAGGGAGAGAATTCAGATTTGATGAGGATGACCATGGAACTCTAGGGCTTAGGAAATGGATTATTGTGCCTAATGTGAATCGTCCCCGGGAGACGATATTAAAGGAGGCACATGACTCGCCTTTCTATATTCATCCTAGTTGTACGAAGATATACAAAGACTTGAAAACATGCTATTGGTGGGATAGGATGAAAAAGGACATAGCTGAATATGTTGCTTTGTGTGATGTATGCAAACGATCAAGGCTGAACATCAATGGTCAGCTGGATTATTGCAGCCATTGAAGATTCTGGAATGGAAGTGGGAAGAAATTGGTATGGACTTCATAGTTTGTCTACCGTGGACCCAGTCTAGTTATGACTCGATATGGGTTATTGTGGACCGGTTGACAAAATCAGCTCATTACATCCCCGTGAGAACAACCTATACCGCCGCAAAGCTAGCAGAATGGTATATGGAGCATATTGTGTGCCGACATGGAGTTCTGAAGAAAATAGTCTCAGACTAAGGTTCTAAATTTATCTCTAGGTTCTGGGGAAAACTGCATGATGCTATGTGTAGTAAGTTAAATTTCAGCTCAACATATCACCCGCAAACCGATGGACAAACCGAGAGGACCAATCAAATTTTGGAAGATATGTTGAGAGATTGTGCTTTGAAGCATGGACGCAGCTGGGACAAGAGCTTGCCATATGCTGAATTTTCCTACAATAACAGTTACCAAGCAAGTTTGAATATTTAACCATATGAAGCATTATATGGAAGGATGTGTAGGACACCATTGCTTTAGAATAAGGCAGGAGAGAACTAAGTATTCAGACCTGATGTGTTGCTAGAAGCTGAAAAGCAAGTTCAGACAATTCACGAGAATTTGAGGGCTGCCCAATCAAGACAAAAAGGCTATGCAGATAAAAGGCGAAGAAACTTAGTCTTTGAAGTGGAAACTTTGTATATCTCAAAGTGTGACCTATGCGAGGTTATAAGCGGTTCAATATCAGAGGCAAGTTGGCACCTCGCTATATTGGACTATTCAAGATTTTGGTCAAACGTGGAGAAGTGGCATGTAAGTAGGAGATGCATGCACATCTTTCCGATGTGCATGATGTGTTCCACGTTTTGCAGCTCAAGAAGTCCTTAAGGGTACCAGAAGAACAAGTGTCAACTGAAGAATTGGAAACAAGGGAGAGGGTCACAAGGAACAAGGTAAATCAATGGGGCAAAGCACAATGGAAGCATCATACAAAATCGGAAGCAACTTGGGAGCTAGAAGATGACCTCAAGAAAGAATTTCCCTATCTCTTTCCTTCCGCGTCGAATCTCGAGGGCGAGATTCATTTTTTGGGGGCTAGGTTTGTGACACCCTCATTTACATCCATCATGCATTGCATACTTATTATACATGTTTAACATTAAGCAACACAAAAAGGAACAAGTTAAAATAAAATAGAAGCAAAACAGCAATTAAAAATCTGCACCGGTGCGGACTTGTCCGGTTAGGACCCCGAACTAGTCCGTTTGGCCCTCTGTTGTTTTCCAGATGTGTCCGTTTTTGCTGCGGACTAGTCCAAAAAACATTTCTGATGTTTTCTGGACCTGTCCGTTGCCGAGTACGGACTAGTCCGATCTTCGTTGTTGGAACTTTTTGGAGTTCTTCGGTAGTTCCTCAATTTGGTCCGGATTTTGAAAATTTGAGAAGACCTCCGGACTTCTCCGGCCCCGGACCGGACTTGTCTATTTTGCTTTCTAGAACAATTCAGACTTGTTCGGACTTCCACCAGACTTAGCCGTTCAACTTTCTGTCCCTTATCGGACTTGTCCGGCCCCTAGCGGACTAGACCGGTGTGCCCGACTCCGATTCTATTTCTTTCTTCCCGATGGGCTTTTGGGTTTACCTTAATTGGGCCCAGGAACATCGTGCCTAATCCCTATGGAGCCCATGTGGGACCCCACCTAGGCCTCCACAGCCTTAAACTCGAATCCCACCCAAACCCTACCACCTCCACTCAATTTAAACACCCCTACACCCACCCTTTCATCTCTTTGCCACAATTGAAGAAAACTCCTAACCCTAGTTCGTGAGAGGAGATCGCAGCAAGGGGAAGGAGGAGCAAGATAGGATGAACAAGCAAGTTCGATCTTCATCAATTCATCAACATCAACGTCAATTATCCATCAATTCTTCATCTTCTCGGATCTAGACGTCAAGTTCTCGAGTTTCGTCGAATCCTCGACCTTTGAACCCTAGGATTCACGGTAAATACCTTAGATCCAACTTTTCTATGTAAAATATAGTTCCACATTAATTTTGACTATGCTCTAATTGAAAATTCACCAAAACCCTAGCCATTGCTGACTTGTCCGGTCCTATGTGGACTACTCCGATAAACTCTTTGGTTCTGAGCGGACATGTCCGACCATTGTGCGGACTAGTCCGGTCTTCCTGTTGTAAAATTCCTCGAACTTTTGCAATATGCTCCAAAATGACTTAAAACTTGTTCTAATATGTAATACTTAATTGTAACTAGTTAGTATGCAATTTTATCAACCTAATAACATATTTGACACCATAATTGCATTATTCATGCATGTCATGACATATTGAATAATATATGAGCATTTATTGATTGTAATATTTGTTCTGTATGCTTATTGCACGAAATAGAAGGTGTTCCTCTAGAGGGTGTTGTCGAGAACCTCCAGCACTAGAACTTCAAAGCATTTGACCCAAATCTGTCTCAAGAGCAAGGCAAGTGTCCTTGAGCACTTTGATCCTGTTTTTAAATGTTTTGTTTGCAAAATGACACGCTTGTGTTAAATTGATGGGAACCCCACGAGAGTTGTTTACTAGACTTGTTTGACTATCCTTGTCGCTTGGAATATGTTGTAGAGAGTCGGGAAGGGCATTTTACCATTTTTTGCTTCGCTATATATAATTGGGATGGGAGAACAACCAAATGGCTCCATTATGAATTAATGAACTTATGTATGAATAGAATCAATGAATATCGTTAATTAGTAACATGGGACTTGGGAGATTGAAGCAAGCATGGTTTGTGGCCTGGGTTGGATGATATGGTGGTCTTGCTTGCTTTAGATCTAAAGACCGGTTCATGCGAGAATATGCCAGGACAACAGTTCCACCACAAGGCCAAGTATGGGTGCGGCTTAGTCGATTAATTAGATGCATTCCCAGCATTGTTCGGATCATTTCGGGGAGCATGGAATGGGAGCCAATTGGGTTTTGTAATAATGGTGGGACTGCCTTGGGATCCGAACGGCACAAGAGGGGGCCATTGGTAGGATGTGTTTAGTTGGAGGCATCACCCCCGGTGAAACCTCAGTGGGTCTAAATATGTTGGTAGTCCCTTTGTAAAGTCTATTTTGTCATCTCTTGGCCATACACCTAAGGAAGTGTAATTGGCATAAGGGAGGTTTCTTTAGTCGCCAATGGGTGATGAAATCAAGAACTTGTGGGTAAAGTGGTACTAGCTCTGCAAAGTGTTAAAAACTATCACGATAGCCGTGCCACCGGTTAAGATCACCTGGATGACCTACATGATTAGAGGAAACACGGGAATTGGGATGGTTTGGTATTGGTTATGATTATGGATGGGATGGTGATAAATGACATGGATAGTGTATGATGGATATGAGTTATTATATTTATTTGGGATATAATGGGATAAATTTCCCATAGACATTGTAAGATGCTTTTCATATGTTTTAAATGTACTTTTCAGCAAATAGCCATTATTTATTGTCAATCCCTTGTTTATGCTACATGTAATTATTTTCCCACATTTGCTGAGTACGACATGTGCTCAACCATGCAATTCCCCCACCAACAGTTTCAGGTGATGTTTAGGAGTACCCTGAGGATAATGCGGAGTACTAGGTTGTGTGCTGCCGTCGACTTGCCTGTGATGTCACTTGGAGCCGCGCTATCCCTTAGGCTTAGTTTGCTCAGTTAGATTATTTTTGCTGCATTAGTTTCAAATTTATTAATAATAATCATTAGAGTTATAATTTGAGGATTATTCGAATATTGTAATAAAATTACTTATTTAATAATTTGTGCCGTGTAATTTTCTGTATATCATTTGTGGTGCACTCCTATATGTGCGATCAACGTTCTGGGCACACACATGCGTTCACTTGGTTCATTTTCGGAACCGGGTGTCACACACAAAAAGCTCCACATTGTCATCATCCCTGGCATTTGCTCCACTAGTCTGAACACCATAAGTGTTCCTTTGGTTGCGGTGTCCCCTCGACATTTGTGAGGAAGGAGTGTATGACATAGAGGAATTCAGATTTGAAAGAAATGGTTTCCCCCAACTATATGCAACAAGGTATATGAGACTAAGCAACTCGTTTATTAATATACTCCTATATGAGGATGTGGACCAGTACCGAAGCATCCCACATCTCTCTACTTTGTGCGGATGTGGACATTCGCCGAAGCGTCCCACGACTCACACCAAGCATACAAGCATAGCACAAACCATAGAAAATTCAGCACACCACACTAATTATAACTATTATGGTATAAGAGTCTTTACAACTTCCTTAATAGGGAACCTAAACTCAATTGTGACAGCCATGGCTATCCGACCATGGGCGGTGATGGTGGCGGGTACGGCGAATCAACACGAGCGCACGCCAAGGTGAGTTGGTCATCCATATAGGCGCTGGTGATCTTGCTACTCCATTGTTCTACGTCTTGGTAGGGATCTCCTCTTGTTTTTCTAGCAACTACAACCTCTTATGAAGGTAGCGTATCTTCTCCTGGGATCAGCATAGCGATTTCCCAGCTTCACAAGCATCCTCTGAGATCTATCAATAGCGAGGGATTTGGAATGAGCTCCTTGTTGGGGTCCAATGATCTCCCTCCTACTACTTTTGCGTTGCGGGTGCAACGCAAAGCTAATGTTTCCAAGCTGCTCGCGGTAAGAGTAACACAACCTGGTGATTGCATCCCCAGAAGCGTCATCAGTGGCTTGCTCCCTTGTAGGCCTCTAGGTGGGTGCAAAGTGCCCAGTGACAACAATTTCTTTAGCGAGGATAGTAACCTGAGCCTTCCATTATTCACGTCCAACGCAGGAATCCTTTTGACCTAAGGTGTCAAGCTGTAAAAGTTGTGGTGGTGTTGTTGTCATGGTAATAGCGAGTGGAGCGTGTGAACCTACAACCATCTTTGTATGTCTACAACATGAGCACACAATTTCTTTGTCTTCTTTAAGCTTAGGTAACTCACATATGCAATCAAGACCACTGACACATGTGAGGTGATCAAAGCCTACAAGACCAAGTGTACGATGCTAGAAATATAACTATCTTTAATCATTAGCAACTAGACACCTATGCTTAGAGGATGACATGTAAAAATCAGCTTGAAAAACTCTTCAAATTGAGACACATTAAACATAAGCTCACTATTTGAATCTACAACCTTGCAACAATTTTTAATGAAATAATTATAGATATTCATCTAGCAATTTTGAAACAGAAAGCAAGTTGTATTTCAAATTTTTAAGAAGTGCACAACTTTCAATGAGTAGTGATATTTACTCTACACTAACCCTTAGCAATCATAGGAGTTGAAGAATTATCGAGAAAAGTAACATTTTCTACATGTGACACAAAACAGAGGGAGAAGAACCATTTTTGCCCGAACTAGGATAAATCTCTCGTCTTTGCAGATAGCCATACAATGATAGAAGTGATTCAATGAAATTTACTTGTTGGTTTCTAAAATGCCGACAGTTGGTGCGCCAGGAAGGGAAACACCATTGCTCGTTCTCATTAGCTTCGTCATGGCTTCATTGACACCAACGAGTGTCGCCAGCAGACCCCGAGGGCTCAACAGTGTCAACACTATCGACGAGTTTCAAAAAACAGCTTCAAAGGAATGGACAACTACACATCATCATCACCTTACGGGATAATAGAAGATACATTCGATTGCGATCTCAGCTCCAACTCCGAGACCAAGAAGGTAAGAGACCACTCTCACTGGATTCGCAGCATCACGGACACCCGCGGTGGTGTACGGGCACTCCAATAGTTCGCGTCCCCGCAGCAAGGGACGCGACATCGGGTGCTTGGAAAGGAACTTGCACGCGGTCCCATCTCTGATGACCATTCTGAGGTAGGGCGCGTCGCGCTTGATCTTTTAGGATCGAAGAGAATGTGAAAATCTACTAGAGCGGGGTGAATGGTAGATTAAAAGTTTTTATGTGAAAGCTACAAAACCCCTTGGTAGAAAATCAATTTGATAAGAAACCGTGTCTACGACTATTCTAAATGTGGTCAACCATTATCAAAGTAGTAGAGATTATAAAGAATCAAGTCACAAAGACACGACAACAAGAATAACGACAAACTGTCAAATAAAACTCAAGTGATGCCCAAAACCCTTAGCAAAGGTCAATCAGTTCCAATAGAAGGTATCTGCTATGCTGCAAAGAAACTCTTCTAACTCAAATACCACAAATCCAATGACCATGAAATTTTCATGGATGATATATAATTGAGTTGTGAAGACAACACAAAATGAATCACGTCAATTGGATTTGCAAAACTCGAGTTGTGATCAAAATACGGAAGCTACATTGGATGCACAAAAACTCGTTGAGAAAAACTTGCCAAAAACAAGTCAGACGAACAGGGCACAAAGGCTCCTCTAAAACTACAATTTTATTCAATGAAACACAAGAGGAACAGCAGCAAGTCGTATAAACATGAGCCCTAGCCTCGACTTGACTCACATTAGTATGAAAACCACAACACCTTATGTGAGCACCTCACATAAGTATGTTGCAAAACATAGCAACATATTGCCCACCATGATAAGCAAAAATGCATCAAAAAGTTAGTAATGAATACTAAGCAAACATCCCATAAGCCAAAAGCATGTTTGAAATATTGCGAGTTAAAAACATAGCAGCAACACGATTATTTTGACACGTAGAAAGTTCGGACGGTCCAACCAGTCGCTCTGCATTATAAAAAGAAAATTTGGACACTTGAAATAGGCTTCTCGCATGCAACTCACGTGCTAAAAAGTTTGGACAATCCAAACAAAAACATGTGCACCTCACATCTGTGAATAGTTCCTGCAAGTTCCGATAGTCTGACGTGGGTTTCTCAGATATATTCAAAACATTGCATGTAAACCCTTACTTTTAACATAATTGCCATTGTATTCATCACCTAGGTTTTAGAGATTCTGAGCAAACATGTCAAAACCTGCACGAGATCGCACTCCAAATCAAGCTACGTCACCATGCTGATCCAGGCACATCGCGCCCCCATGCGCGTTATGTGTGGACCAACGCCTCCAACAACACAACCGATGCCCCACGCCTCGAGTGGATATGCCAAAGCACTATGGCAGCAGCCGCGTCATGGAATTCCATGCCTCTACCAGCCGAAACCTAATTCAGCCCAGCTCATCAGAATCTCCAACCTCTATCAGACTGCGCTGCCAACCGACGCATGGGCTGGCATCATGCTCGACATTTCACCAGCAATAAACAGCCTCGGAATGACACCTCGATCTGGACAGAAGACACTGGCGGTACCGAATCGTCCACCCACTCGTCTTCACCAACACAGGCGTGAGGAGCAATCCTCGATCTTTGCCTGACTCTTGGCACCCGAAAGACTGCTTGGGAGGGGATCACGTGATCCAGCTATAAAATCTCTTGATGCTATCCTCATCAAGAAGGCTACCAATTTGGCGATGAGGACCAAATCCTAAGCCCCACACAAAGAAGGGCCAAGCTCAAAACCACTTTTCAGCAACGGTGACTTTCGGGAACGTACGTGATGAGGAGATGAGTCCAGATCTTCTGAAAGGTAATGGATAAGTCGATTGATGGAGATCTCTACGTTGATGATCCGCGGCACTCGAGCAGTTTGAATACTCCTGCAATCACTACACCACTAGTCCGTTGGTTATCAACCATGTTGCACACGCTTGACCTTGCCAATAAGGCTAATCCCTGCAAGTGCAACCGAGAACACAAGCAAGAACGTCTAAGCCACAATTTGAAACCGTGAACTTGGGGTTTCACAAACCATGGAACGGCGATATTATTAATATAAGTAAAACCCAATTGTTCATGGCAGATACTATGGAGTATAAATAGGTGGGAGGACGTCCAATGGGGTGTTGGGGTCACGACCTAACCCTAAGACACGAAAATAAGAGATGTAGACTTGATACAAGGCCCAATGGCCAAATACAATGGCGCAACACCCTGACAGATTCTGAACTCGATTTTGTTTTGAAGTTTCATGTCGACTCCGAAGAAATTTTGACATGGGACCAGAGGCATTGGAAATTTTATCCTCTCCCCTTTCCGTGCATACGTAGAATGTCCAAAACGGAGATTGTATGCATCCTAGGCATCCCTTTTAGTGCGAACTGCTCCTGGACTCCGAGTTGGACACAATTTTGAGTTGGGCTCGGTTTCTATCTTCTTTGAATGTATTCTCTGGTCCTCCACATCTCTGAGACATCCACCAACTACTCCTTGAACCTCTCCTTGAATCCTAATCATAATCAAATCATTAGGTAGCAATCTATGCTCAAAAACATATAAAGAAACATATAAGAACGAACTCACCTCTGAAATTAATTTTTGTTTGTGAACTCTATTGATTGCATCTTGTATGTTCAATGGAGTGTTGTTTGTATCTATAGAAGTGATGTCCTCATCGTCCGTACCTTCTTGAATTAGAGTCGTCCTCGACTGAAGTTCGTCTTCTCTCATGTGTTGGTCCAAATGTGCAATGCCATCAAATCTTCTTGTATGCATGAAAGGAGGAGGCCAAGGTGGTGGACGACATAATACACCATCTCGATCTTGTCCATCAAATAGGAGCGCACATTCACTTGAGTCAGGATCCCAAACAAATAAACATTATACCATGTTTGTATGTACATTTATAATGTGCATGATCTCACCATTCTCCCCTTCTTGATGACAAGTTGTCTTCGGCTTGCTCGTATGTCCAGCAAAAAGTCTTGCTTTGGGGGTAGAATGAGTGTTGTACATAATGCACAACCACAGTGAATAATGCTTTTGCTGTCTCTGCTGCAATGGAAAAATACTAAAAAAACTTGACAAGAAATTATTAGTGTTAGTACATTCATTTACTTGACCATGCTGTTGCAGCACAAAAGGAGCTTTCTCATTTGAACATATGTAAACTTTATGCACCATGAACATACCACTATGTTCAAATTTGCCTATAGCATGAAAAGTGTTTCTTGTGAACAAAGGTAATTCAGTTTTAGAAAATATACTTCTTTCTACAATATTGAGATCACAATGAGTTTCAAATTATATATAACCCAATGTATTTAGAGAATACAACAATTTCAGCTCATCCCTTTCACATGTAATTGGAATCAAATGCTTAATTTCAGCACATGTGAGTGATAAAGTATCAAATTCATTCAATTGTTCTTGCATAGGTACAATATAATTATCAACACACAACTCATTTTTTGTCGTAAGAATCAGTAGGAAAATCAACTAGTTGTAAAGGCGTATTATGAAAAGTTTCATCTTGTTGCTGCTCATCGATAGCATGATTAGTAGCAAGATTCAACAAAACTGAAAATGTCATACCTTGGTTAAATGGAGCATTATTCATTAGCATTACTCTTATTTTCAGTAAGAAGTTCAAATGCATTATGGGTTGATTCATCAAAAAATTCAGAAGAGTTGTCAACACCTCATTCTCATTTGCATCTACATTTATTTGTTCATGTTCCTGCAAAAGGATAGCCATAGGAGGACGTACAACAAGAAAATTCTTCTCATGTTCATGTATTTCGACTTTGCAATTATATACATTAGCAAAGGTTTCTCGCATAAGAATTTTCATATCTTTCCATGTTTGAGGTTTTTCTGAATCGCTCAAGTTGTCCCATCAAGTTAATGCACAATCAACTAACGCACTACCAATATTTCTAATCTTTCTCCTCTCACACATATGCCATTGTCCAAAAATTTTATCCAACTCTATTTCCCAAGCAAAATATTCATCATAACGAAAATCATCATAAGAAGGAAGAGATGGAACAATGTAATTACTTTTTTGTGGAAGGTGTTGTAAAGGTGGTCTGAATGTCATTTGGAACCTTGGTCGATGTTTGATTTTTAGTGAGAAACTCCATTGCCATTTTCATCATGTCAATTATCTCAACATATAATGCATGATTCATGCTTTTACCTGACATTGTTAGTAGCAATCAGAACACAACAAAAAAGAAGTTATCCCTATCAACTACAAAGGATAATGGCAAAGTGGAAGTGGAATCACACACTCTCAAGCATCTTACAACGCTCTTACAAGTGTTCTTACCAATTCTGCAGGTGGCAAGGCCGGTATGAAGAAACTAATGAAGCATGGGATGATTACAAAGGTGTATCAATTCTGCTCAAGAGTAAAGTGTAGCTTGGATAGCACTTTATATGTAGTAAGGATTAGCAACAATGAAATCAGATAGTAAAGTTGAATAAGTGTCCAAAGTATTGTCAAAGTTGGTGGCCTAAATGAGTTCCTAGTATTTAAAGCTAGCAAGACATGAGACAAAACTAGATGACACAAAGGATGCAAGCACTTCTGTTTTTTTTGTTGTTTTTTTCCTCTTTTTTTGTGCGTCTTTTGTATCTTGTTTTGCACTTGCCTTTTTCTTTTGTCTTCTTTTTTTTTTCAGAATGTGCTGCAAAAGAAGAATACAATGAAAGGCAATCCAAGATATCTTGTGGGTCTGTCACAGATTTTCTGCTCAATCTTCGAATGACAAATAGGCACATATAGAGGCTCAAAATAGAAAAACTTAGAATAGAAATATTGTAGATATATCCCTTCTCTTTAATGTAAATATATGGAAGACCTATTTTGGACAATAACAATATGAGATATTTCTCCTGAAACACATACTATTTAGAAATTCCACGTCAAGAAACAGATTCAGATCTAATGCACTTTTGACAATGATAACTCCATTTTCTGGGAAACCTATGAGTACGAAAGTTGTAGATAACTTGTTAAGATTTCCATAAAGTACAAGAAATCCAAAATCCGAGTTCGTATGAGTGAGATATGACGAAAATACCAAACTAGATAGAGATGAATCTAATATGGACGTAATGACGTGATTCAAAAGGATGAATCAACACAATGTAAAACTCAAACTAAGACCAAAAACACTTTCTAAACCAGCAAAATGACTCAACCACGGACACAAACTCAACACAACCAAACTGAAAATCAAAGTTGCAAAGGCTCAATGTGGTTTGCACAAAGTAATGAATAGGGCTACTAAACTGCAAGTGTTTTTCTGGCTTTTTTGGACTCTGGGTATGAAAAACAAAAGTAATGTAATGGATAGATGAATTACCTAACGGGAAACCTGGAAATATGATACAAATTGATGAGGAGATGAGTCATGATCTTCCAAAAGGTAATGGATAAGTCGATTGGTGGAGATCTCAACGTTCATGATCCGGGGCACTCGAATAGTTTGAATACCCCTGCAATCACTACACCACTGCTCCGTTGGTTATCAACCGTGTTGCACACGCTTGATCTCACCAAGAAGGCTAATGCCTGCAAGTGCAACCAAGAACACAAGCAAGAACGTCGAAGACACGATCTGAAATCGCGAAGTTGGGGTTTCACAAACCATAGAACGGCGATATTATTAATCTAAGCAAAACTCAATTGTTCATGGCAGCTAATATGGAGTATATATAGGTGGGAGGACGTTCAAGGGGGTGTTGGAGTCGTGACCTAACCCTAAGACACGAAAATAAGAGATGTATACTTGATACAAGGCCCAATGGCCCAATACAGTGACACAACACCCTGATACATTCTGAACTCGATTTTGGTTCAAAGATTCCCGTCGACTCCGCAAAATTTTTTACATGGGACCAAAGTCATTGGAAAGGTTATACTCTCCCCTTTCCTTGCATATGTAGAATGTCCAAAACAAATATCGCGTCCTGTTCGTCCGTTATAGTGCGAACTGCCCCTGGACTCCGAGTTGGACACGATTTTGACTTGGGCTCAGTTTTTATCTTCTTTGAACGTATTCTCTAGTCCTCCACAACCCTAAGACTTCCACCAAGTACTCCTTTAACCTCTCCGTGAATCCTAATCATAATTAAATCATTAGGCAGCAATCTAATCTCAAAAACATATAAATAAACATATAAGAACGAACTAACCTCTGAAATTATTTTTTGTGTGTGAACTCTATTGATTGCTTCTTGTATTCAACAGAGTGTTGTTTGTATACATACAAGTGATGTCCTCATCGGTACGAGCGTCCTGACGATCCACAGGAGCTCGAGTGATGCCGATGAATGCCAGATGAAACCCTCTGCGGGTATATATCACGCTTCTCCGAGAGGTGCAACAAACCCCCCAATGCCGTCAATGTCGACATCATCAGAGCCTTCCTATCGGGGGTGGCCCAAGAGCCTCTGACCCCCAAGCTCACCCCCACCAAGTCAAGGTACATAAGGGAGCTGCTCAACCTTGCATCTCGCTTCACCTCGGGCAAGGGGGCGGCAGCGACGTTGGGGAGCTGCATGAACTCCCACATGAAGATGCTCACATTTGAAGTCACCGACTTCATCGGCTCCTACCACGCGATCATGGGACGACCCTGCTTTGCCAAGTTCATGGCAGTTTTGAACTATACCTACCTCAAGCTGACGATCCCAGGACCCAGACGTGTATCACTGTGGATTCCAAGATCCAACTGGCTCTACTGTCCGAGCTATACAGACGGGGCGGTGCCCCGTTAACAACAGCGCTCCAATCGTGTCACACACATGAGGCAGGATTCAGTGTCTGGTGCCACCTCAACCGGTTCCATCCTTGGGCACCCTCTGAACTCGAAAGTGGCATCAAGAGATCCCCCAGGACGCACCGCGAGCCCGATGATGATGGCTGTAATACTCCAATTTCACCCGTCTATATAACTCAATTATGTGAAGGATATGTAATTTCCTGCACACATCACATTTCTATCTAACCTATTTCCACTTGTCTTTGGAGAAATAGTGCATGCAGAATTTTATGCAAGAATTAAGGTGAAAGAGGGGAAGCAATATTAAATTTTACCATCTCGGCCAATCAAGCGATGACATGTGGCATCACATGGCTCAAATGGCCCACAAACAGACGTATCCGAGGAGATCCAATGGTGTATCACCCACATCAGTCGAGGGGACCCACCAGTCAGTGACCTAGAGAAAGCACACATGAAATGGCGCATTGACCAGGTGCTTGTCTTTAGACAAATAGTGCATATGCAGACTTTTTATGCAGGAATTGAGGTGAAAGAGGTGGGCAATCCTAAAAATTACCATCCCAGTTAATCAAGCGATTACACATGGCATCACATGGATCAAATGGCTTACAAAAAGATGTGTCAAAGTGGTTAAATGACACCTCCCTCTGTACTACTAAATGTAGCCCGCGGAGGTTCTTGTATTGGATTGGGGGCGCGGAGATCAGGTACAAGATGATGACACATGAGGTTTACGTGGTTCGGGCCGCCTGAGTGTAATACCCTACTCCATGGGGTGTGTGTGGTTGTATTGAGTAAATCCGTAGCACCAGTATGCGTGTGAGCTTGGATTCGCCCTATGTACCGTGCAGCACAGTCCTTTTATAATATTGCCTAGCCCGACATGTGGCCCTGGCATATTCCATAACCTAATACATAGTATGTGAGTATTAAGCATGATTAATAGGGTGATAACGTGCCATAATAGCTGCGTTACCCCTATTAACAGTCCACTAATCATGTGTCGTTAATATAGCATTAATGACACATAATCAGGTCTTGTAACTGCCGCTTTAACTGTTCCTTGAATGTCCGTGCTGTTCGAGATCAACCAATGTCTCTGTTGGTGTTGTAGGTGCGAAAGCTCCACACGTATTAGTTCCGGAGCTTCCCCTCGTGGGGAGATAGGTTCGGAACTGATATACACGTGGTGGCACCAGAGCTTTCCTCCGTGGGAGGTTAGGTCCAAGGTCATTATCCACGTGTTAACACCGGAGCTTCCCTATGTCGAGAGTTAAGCTCCGGTCTTATATTACACGTGGCGGTCCTGGAGCTACCCATATGAGGGAGGCGGGTCCAATGCCGTGTGACACATAGGGCATGAGGAAGCCTTCAACCTGGACAGGTGGAATGCTGAAAGTGCATCTAGGAATCCCTTGTGGGTTTTGGATGATTTATGACAAGCAAATGAGATCCTAACCTCTTTATTGAGATGAGCACAGGTCTTAATAGAAAAATAAGCAAAGTGCCAAAAAGAAGGGAGAATGAGGTGCAAAGTGAAAATGAGCTCAAGGAAGAAGAATAGTAGATCATTGTGTATGGAGTGTGTTAAGGAAACACACCCCAAGGGCTCAATTACAATTAAACACACACATTGCACAAATTTATACAGGACCGGACTAGTCCATCTGACACCGGATTAGTCCGATCTTCCTCTCTGCACAAAATCGGACAAGTCTGATATCCATCAGACTAGTCCGATATCTCTCTAACTAGAATCAGACTAGTTCTCCCCAGTGCGGACCGTTCCTCAAAACACTTCACAAGTCACACAAAATTAGACAAGTCCGATCACACACCGGACTAGTCCGATATCTTTCTGATGTATATCGGACAAGTCCGATATTAGCATGGACTAGTCTGAAAAACTCTCTGACCTAAATCGGACAAGTCCTCCATGTGTGGACTTGTCCACATAACCACTTAGGGTTTCACTGTCCGGACAAGTCCGGTGAACATCAGACTAGTCCGAAGATTTCCAGAAGCGAAATCGGACAAGTCCGCTCCTAGCCGGACTAGTCCGATATTTCGGGACACTTAGGGTTTGCCACGCACAGCACACCGGACTAGTCTGGTGTCCACCACGGACTAGTTCGATCTTTCTAAACCCTAACGGTCACTTTTAGAAACCCCATATAAATAGAGGTGCACGGCCCAACTTTAAAATCTCTCGAACCCTAGCGCCGTCACACCTTCCAAGAGCCTCAAAAACACATCTCTCAGCAAAATCTAAAGCAAAAAAGATCAATTGCTTGAGGATACACATTGGAACATTGGAGAGACACGTTTTATCACACTTGAGCTCTTGGTTTGATTCTCTATCACACTCTTGTGATTTTCATTGTAATCTTTCGAGTGTCTTCTTGGTGGAGTTGTGGTTGTAATCTATAGGAGCCCTCAACGTGTGAGAAGGCCCTCTTGAATTCGGTTATTTACCCTTTGTGATAAGTGGAAGAGGATTGGCCTTCGTGGCGATTCGACGAGGGTAGGGTTGGAGAAGACCCGATACTTTTGTGGACTCCTCAACGTGGATGTAGGTTGCCTCTATGGGAGCCGAACCACGGGATAAATCACTTGTGTCTTGCTTTGTGTTCATTGTTCTTATTCATTACAACAATCCAGGGTTTGAATCAATATTGCTTACTTTACATTGAATCACTAAGTATAAGATTGAATTGTGATATATCCTAGTACATCATCTTGCAACATTTAAATTAACTATATATTTCCGCAGCATACATCGTAGAATCAATGTAATCGATCAAACTTAATCAACCTAGTCGGTACACACCGGACTAGTCTGATCCTTCAAGTTTTGATCTGGTGATTAAGTGTTGCAGGTTCTGACAAATTTCAAAAAGTCCTATTCACCCCCCTCTAGGAGACATTCAAATTCTCTTGCACTTCTTACGGTATCATAGGGTACCCGGTACGCAGGGTACCGACATTGGCCCCCGGGCCAACCTCTGGGAGAAACCCTTTGGGTCTTTATTCTACCGGTGGTTGGGCCATCCTTGATTCCCACACTGTAACTTCAAAGGTCTCCAGATATGCTGTTGAGGTGATGGTTCGGGGTTAAACCATCATCGCCTGGCTTGTTTTGAATGAGGTAGATGAGATCTTTGAGTGCGGATCTCACGCAATTGAAGGTCGCAAGTTCCAAATACGAAAACCGTATCGGTTCCGAGCGCCTTGTCAGGCTGCCGCATTTAGGTTCCCCGCCGCCTACCATGACAATGGTTCGCATTGGGTAATAACCTCGACCTCTTCCTCAGGGTGGCTCTGGGCCCATTCGTCATTGACGGGGTAGATTTTTGAAATGTGACCCTGCTCTCGTTGCGGTTTCCATCCAATCTTCGCGGAGGCTTACTTAAGAAGGAAAGTATGCACGGTTTGAGGACTCTTTACGCTTTCGATCAAACTTGCACTCAGAGCCTCCCAAACTTTGCCTAGCTTTCCTTTCCATTGCTTTACTTTGTCACGATGGAGTTAGGTCTTCCCAAGAGCCGCATCCAGAGCAAAGACAATCTAATGAAGGTCCGGACCTTCATGGAATGGTCCAGTGACTCCTTTAACCACCTAGTCCGTGCCGGCAAGCTCCCCTTCGAGAAGGAGCGCCACGGAGAGATGGTGTACTTTTCGGCGTACGCCATGGTGGGACTGATCCAACCATTCTTGAGCTCCATCCTGATGTTGTTGAACATCTACGGCCTCCAGCTACATCACCTCGGCCCACACTCCTTTTTGCTCGTGGTCACTTTCGTCCACTTCTGCGAGATGTGGGAGGGTGTGCCTCCTTGCATCGAATTGTTTCAGACCTTCTTCACAGCTCATACCACCGGTAAGGGGACAAAGTTGGTTCGCTTCTATTACTTCTTGAAGCGCAAGAACTGCCCCTTCAAGTACTTGAAGTCGTTCCCCTCTAGCAAACGGGACGAATGAAAGAAGGATTGGATCGTCATTGCAGAGGAGGAGCACGACGGGTTGGAGCTGCCCCAAGGACTCCCCAACGTCGATACCAAAGCCTGGAACGTAGTTCCGAAGTTGTCAGATGCGTTTAACCCTGCCCTGACCAGGATCCGAGAATGCGTGGAAGGTGGGGTGACCCCCAAGATTGTCTTCGGAAATTTCTTGGTGAACAGGTGGCTCCGTTGAGGAAGAGGGAGAAGCTCGCTTAGGCTCTCAACAGTGTGATGGATGACAACTGGATTGAAACCGGAATGAAATCGAACTTGGATGACGAAGCTTTGAAGCTCCATCTCATGAAATTTTAGCATGGGCTTGTTGACAGTGATGCCTTGGCACCGCCGGCTGCTTTCCTCCCCTTAAATATGATTCCAGAGATCAGCAGGGAGGTCCGGAGTAAGATGCCAGCGCTAGACGACCTTGTCTAGGTAGAAAAATGCCGGACCTCTAGGGTTGTAATCCCCAAAGCTTCCGAGTAGGTGGCCGCTCCTGCTTCGAGCCCGACGGTTGAAGACATAGGCAAAAGCAAGGGCAAAGAGCCAGATGAGTATTCCAGCCAGAAGAGAAAACTGAAGCATGCTAATGGGAGGTCAGTTAGGCCTGCTCCATCTATAGCAGCACCTTCTCCTTGGCGAGGGAGATGTTCTGCAGCTTCACCTCCTTTTGGGCAAGCGTCTTCCAGAGGCACCAGCTCTGGACAATCAACTCTGGTCCTGGTGCCAACGAGGGGCTCCAGTTTCGGTGGTTCTTCCCGACCAACGGAGACCTCGGTCTGGACAACATCAACAACGACAACAGGCTCCGAGCAACATTCCGGAGCTCCCACCGTACCGACCGCGACATGATCCGGCTCTGAGCCTTCGACGAAGAGGTTCCACGGCGACTGGAGCGATAGCTTCCCAAGGTAAGCTTTGCTTTCTGACCTTGATTTGCCACTGTAATTTTTTTATTACGTTTTGAATATCCCAATTTTTTTACTGCAGGGCGTCAAAGTCGGGGTCTAAAGATGCGGCCTCCGTCACACTGGCCGAAATAGTGCAGACGGAAACTCCAGCTTCCACCCCCGCGTCTTCTCAAGTGGTTCCTTAGGTCACGGCAGCTCCGGTGCCAGCTGTCGTGGATCTAATTCAGAGTCATCGCCAGAAGCTCTCATGGTAGCGTCGGACCACGGGGGAGAAGTTGAAGATGCACTGCTAGCAACAGCGCTGGAGGCTGAGGCTCCAGTGTGGGAGGTGGAGACGTCGGAAGCTCCAGCATTTGAGCCAGAGGTTACCGAAGCTCCGGTTCCGGCACCAGAGTTTGTGGCGGTGCTGGTGCTGCCAGAAGCTCCGGCACCTGAGTCGGAGGTCATGGAAGATCCAGTCACTAAACCGGAAGTGATTGAAGCCCCGACCACTAAGCCGAAGATGGTCGAAGCTTTGGTCTTAGAGCCAATAGTTATTGAAGGTCCGGCGGCTGAGCCGGAAATGCTTGAAGCTCCGGTTGCTGAACAAGAAGTGGCTGACATGCTGGCGCCTGAGCTCGCGGTAGTAGAGGCACTGGGTAAAGCTCTACCTGTCGCCCCGGAGGTAGCTGCTCCGGAGGTGTCCGGGACAGAGCCGGAGCACCATGAAGAAGTCGCGACAGGCTTTCCACTGATGGAGCCGGCAATTGAAGACCTGGAAGCATTACCTTCGACTTCTGCTCTGGAAGTGGAAGTTCCCCAGTGGGGTCTTCCTCAACAGTAGCCGAGGAGCTCCCAGTGGGCGGCCCTAGTGCCGTTGAAGCTCAGGGAACCACACATGTAGAGTGGACCCAATTTTTGTTATGGAGGATCCCCTGGAGCCAGTAGAGTTGACCCCAACAGGTTCGGATCCTACCGCCTTGGCGTTGTCTATAGAAAATGCTTGCTTGAGCTTCCGACAAGTTCAGCTCGCCTTCGATCATGAGAGCAAGGTCCTTGAAGAGGAGGGCCACACCTTGAGGCGTTGGCACAACAGGCTCCATTTTGAGACCAGGCTTGCTCAGACGAGGCTTGCTGATCAGAAGGAGTGGGTCAAGAGGGAAACCACCCGGATGGAATACTGGGGTAAGCTACTGGAAGAGAAGGAAGCCGCAATCAGGGCGCTCGATGCCAATTCTTGGGAGATCCTCCAGCAAGATAATGAAAGGCGTGATGCTGCTGATGAGCATCACGAAAGCCTCAATGAATTAAATGAGGTCCTCCTGAAGCATCGAGCGGACCTTGATGCGAGAGAAGATAAGCTCCTGGAATAGCACAAGGTTGTTTTGAAGAGAGAAGTGGAGCTCACCCAGAAATTGACTCCAGCTCAGCAAAATTTTGTAGAGAGCACTAAGAAGTTGGATCTGTGGAGTGCGGAAGAAAAGGAGAACTACTGGAAGCTGGGGAAAGAGCTCTCGAAAAGAGATGCTGATATTACCGCAAGAGAAGGGAAAGTGAGGGGCAGGGAGAAGGACCTGGTCAAACGACGGAACCGCATCCACCTCTGAGAGACGGAGCTAACCAACCATGAAAAGCAGGCTGCTAAGAATATGTAGCAACATGCCAAAGTGGTGGAACGCCTTGCTTGTGAGAGTTTGGAGCTAGCGGTCGCCCGGAGGTCACTGGAGGAGCTGTGGAGCTCAAAGGCAACAGAATACCTGATGGTATGGGATTTTCTGGGATGTGCGGATAGGAACCTTGAGCATCTTGGTTTCAGTGCTGTACGCCCGGAGGACCCAGCGCAGGAGCTGGACCAGACGCTGCTGGCGCTTGGCTCTGCTGGTAGTAAACTCGACGCAATGGGTAATGTCATCGCTGATTAGCCGGAGAGAGAGGGGAAATCTCTGGCTAAAGACGTTGCCGAGTAGATTTTGGCATGTTACAGAAGCCTAGACTCCCAATTCTCTCTCGATCCAGTGTTTGAAGGGCTCATTACCAAAGAAGGGGATGTTGCCAGAGATAGTGTCGAGAAGGATGCTGAGAAGGTTGCTTCGTTTGTCCACAGGACTTAGATCCTCCAGTATCTAGGACCTTTTCCTTTTGCCCCATGCTGTAATCCCAATTTTGTAATCCAGTACTTTGAATAAATGAAATCCACTCTGTTTGCCATGAATTTCATTTTGTCTTCAATATATTGTGCTCTATCTTGTTGGCCCCCTGGTATATATGCACAATTTGAGTGTGTACATGTAAAAAAATGATTTGACAGTATGTTGATGACTTGAACGCTTCAAACTTTTAGATTTTAGGTCCAACGTCTTTATCTCCAATACATCGACGGCTGGTCCCCTAGGGCTATCGAAGCTTGATAGCTCCACCGGCACCCACCATCAACATATAACACGTCGACAACGGTCCCCCTATGATTTATCGGAGCTTTATAGGTCCAGTAGCTTCCGATGTCAATGCACGAATCGTCAACGGCAGGCCCCTTGGGGTTTTCGGAGCTTAATAGGTCCGACGGTACCCACTGTCAACATATAAGTTTATGTTTTTCCTGCACATTAGACACAAGAAAAGAATAAAATTTGTCCTCTTGTCTATGAATCGTCTGTGACTTATCTTTCTTATTTGAATTTTAAATTCGAAGAAACTCAATATGGTAACAAGCATATTGATGTAATCTTCCAAGATCTGTATGCTTTTTTAGTACTCACCCTACTTAGGCCTGCCGGGGTGTAGGTAGTGTGGCGTACTTAGGGTGCAGGACCAGACTAAGTTGATAGCACACTATGGACCTATATTGGCTTGGCGTTCAGGCAAGTAGACTATACAACATACTAAGATCCAAAGGTATCAACAATAAAACTTGTAACACATATGAATAACTTGGACAAAAACTGAAAAAGTATTGCACAACTTCACTATAGACAAGAAGGATAAAAATAATAATTTGATATACCGAGCCTTGTACAAAAATAAATGCACGTGGAGTCTGTTTTCACACAACAATGTCTTTCGTTATAGGTCCAAATTACAGGGGAGACAAGGACACACTTAGGGTGCAGGACCTGCTAAGTGTGCTTTACATCTTGTACTAGCCCTGGGCAGGTAGTTACACTTTTAGTGCATTGACTGTATAAAGTGTTACTTGAACTTCCCAGACCTTCCCAGAGGGGTCCGGATGTTCTCCCGGAGGACCTACCCTTCTCTATGTATTGACTCTATAACATACATTGTGCGTAATTACAGACTCACCTCTGTAATTCTAAGTATAAAATTTACGGAGGTGCTCAATGTTCCAAGGATTAGGAAGCGGAGTCCCATCCTATGTTGACAAGCGAACGCATCCGGGCCGGGATACTTTGATCACTCGAAGGGGACCTTCCCAGCTGGGGGAAAGTTTATTCATCCCTTCGCGATTTAGTATTTTCCGCAGCACCAGGTCGCCTTCCTCGAGTTGTCGGTTGCGCGTGTGCCTTTGATGATAGCGCCGAAGCGCTTTGTGATAGCGTGCATTTCGAATAGCTACTTGGCACCTTCCCTCGTCGACAAGGTCATGGTCTTCATGCCAGAGTTGGTCCTGCACGGATTCGTTGAAGGTCCGGACCCGGATGGACGCCATGGTGATCTCCGGAGGAAGGACTGCTTTAGCTCCGTACACCAGGAAGAAGGGCGTCTCCCCAGTTGACCGGTTAGGTGTTGTCCTGTTTGCCACCAATGTGGACGGAAGCTCTTCAACCGAGTTGGCTGCATGCTTTTTTAAGCGCTCGTATGTGCATGTCTTGAGTCCTTTTAGGATTTCTGCATTTGCTCTCTCGGCTTGGCCATTACTTGCCGGGTGAGCTACCGAAGCATAGCTAACTTGAATGTCGAGGTCTTCACAATATTATTGAAATGCAGCACTTGTAAACTGGGTTCCGTTGTCAGTTTTGACTTTGTTCGGAACTCCAAATCTGCATATGATGGACTTCAAGAACTTGATTGTTGATTGCTTGTTGATTGTCACAACTGGAGTAGCCCCCGACCACTTGGTGAACTTGTCGATGGCGACATACAGGAACCTGTAACCTCTAATGGCTTTTGGGAATGGTCCCAAGATGTCCATGCCCCACACAGCGAATGGCCACGTAGGAGGTATCATTTGTAGTGATTGAGCCGCTGTGTGAATTTGTTTTGCATGGAACTGGCACGCTTCACATTTTTTTTTTCACTAGCTCAAGTGCATCCTGGATTGCTGTAGGCCAATAAAAGCCATGCCGGAAGGCTTTACCAACCAACGTACGGGAAGATGAATGGTTCCCACACTCACCTCCATGGATTCCGCGAGAAGCTCACGACCTTCTTCCCTTGTAATGACCAGCATTAGGATGCTATTGGCACCACGCCAATAGAGATCCCCTTCTACTAGTGTGTATCTTTTAGCCAACCTGACAATCTGATCAGCAGATGCACCGTCTTAGGGAAGGACATTGTCTTTCAAGTAGCTCCGGATCTCTGAGATCCATGCATCGAAGCTAACTTGAGCTTATGAGTCTTGCGTGCTGGGTTGCTCGGAGCTTCCGACAGCTTCAAGGTGCTCGTCTTGCCCCCTTCACTTAGTTTGGCAGACTGAGCTGTTGGTCTTGATAACCTTCGGATGAAGATTCCGCTCGGAGCCGGAGCTCCGATTGAAGTCTTCGCCGAGAGTTATTCATCTTCAGCGTTGTGAAGACGCTGAACATGGTGGAGATCCAGGACATCGAAGTCCTTCTAGAGCCTTTGGACTTCATGGAGATAAGCAGCTAGTTGGGGAATGTTACAGCAGCATTCACCTTTGACTTGTTTGATGATGAGATGTGAATCACCCTTCACCGACAGTTGTTTGACACAATAGGATAGTGCCACCTTGAGCCCATGGATGATAGCTTCATACTCCGCCATGTTGTTGGTTGCCTTGAAGTCAAGGTGAACTATGTACTTGACCTTCTTCCCGGTAGGACAGAGGAGAAGGATTCCATCTCCGCCCCCCTGCTTCTGCACGAAGACGTCGAAGTAGAGAGTCCAGTGCGGTTAAGTGAAGATCGGGACCTTGGGTTCTGGCTTCAGCTCACTGGGGCCCCCAGGGTCAGATGGAGAGGGAGTCCACTCCGCCACGAAGTTAGCCAAAGCCTGACTCTTGATTGCTTGTCATGACACGAATTCGAGATCGGACTCGGCCAGCTCTGCTGCCCACTTTGCGATGTTCCTAGTAGAGTTAGGGTTGTGCAAAATAGCGCACAATGGATAAGAAGTTACCACTGATATTTTCTGGGCTTGGAAGTAGTGATGAAGCTTCCTTGAGACAATAAGAACTGCATAAAGCAGCTTATGTACCTCAATGTATCTTGTCTTGGCGTCATGGAGTACTTCGCTGATGAAGTACATTGGGCGTTGGATGGTCTGGACCCTCTTGAAGGGATCCAAAGCTTCCTCTCCATCGACCCGGACCCTCTCGAAGGGGTCTTGACATTCTGGTTGAGCTTGCCGGACCCTCCCGGAGGGGTCCGGATCTTCTTTGTTTTTAACCTGGACCTTGTCAGATGGGTCCGGCTCTTCATGAATAGCCATTAGAACTCCCTCAGATGGGAGAGGTTGATCTTCTAGCACTTTGTCTCGAAGATCTGTGTCTGGGGGCTGGGACCCAGACTCGCCTTCAGGTAGCTCCGAACCCTCCCAGAGGGGTCTAGGCTCCTAGACTGGATGTGGCTCTAGCCTTTTCAAGACCAGAACCATGCTGACAACTTCTGTAGTTGCAAAAATATAAAGCAGTAAAGACTCACCAGGATTCAGAGCTACCAATATTGGTAGTGTGGCGAGGAGCTGCTTCAGCTCTTGAAATGCCTTTTCTGCCTCTTCAGACCAATGAAATGGTCCAGACTTCCTCAAAGGATTGAAGAAGGGTAGTGCCTGCTCTGCCAATCTTGAGATGAACCGGCTGAGTGCAGCTAGACACCCTGTTAACTTCTGGACGTCATTTATGCGGGTTGGGGGTCGCACATCTTCAATGGCTTTGATCTTCGCCGGGTTTGCTTGAATTCCTCAGTGAGTCACCAAGAAACCAAGGAGTTTCCCGGAGCTAACCCCAAGGACGCACTTGTTAAGGTTTAGCTTCGTATACGTGATGCGCAACTTGTCGAAGACAGCTTGCGAATTATCAAGGAGTGACTCCTTGTTCTTGATCTTCACAATGATGTCATCGATGTACACCTCAACTAAGTCTCGAATTATCTCTCCAAATGTTTTGTACATAGTTCGCACAAAGGTTGAAGCAACATTTTTGAGACCAAAGGGCATGGCTGTATAACAATATAATCCATCTACTGTTATGAAGGCAATATGCTCTTCATCTTCCTTAGACATTTGGATCTCATGATATCCAGAATATGCATCTAAGAAACACAATAGCTCCCACCCAGAGGTGGAGTCCACTATCTGGTCTATCCTAGGTAGTGGAAATGGATCCTTTGGACATGCCTTATTTAAAGTGGTGTAGTTGATACACATCCAAAGCTTCCCGCCAGCCTTGGGTACAACGACTGGGTTTGCAAGCCATTTAGGATAAAACACCTCCCGAATGAAACCAGCTTCGAGCAGCTTCTTGATCTCCTATCGGATGAAGTATTGCCGCTCGATTGATTGCTTTCGGGGTTTTTGGTGTACAGGCCATGCGTCGGGATAGATCTTCATGTTGTGGTCAATCACCTCCTTGGGGATCCCAGGAATTTGTAACGGTTGCCAAGCAAACACGTTGACATTCACTCGGAGGAAAGTGATGAGCGCGAGTTCCTATTTGTTATTTAGACCTCCCGATATACGGGTGGTCTGAGAAGCATCGGAACCAATTCGGACTTCTTTGACAGGAACATCGGTGTCGCTGCTTGGTTGCACACGAGGTGCAGAGGTTGAACCCCGATGATGAGAGCTCGAAGGTTTTGGAGCTAGCTCCTTTTCGGATGCTTCCTCCTGCACTGTAGCAAGCGCGTGGAGTTCTTCCAATGCAGTGATTCCTGCAGTGCGATCCCTGTGGATCTAGAGAACGCTAGAAGGTGTTGGCATCTTCAACACCAAGTAGCCATAGTGGGCGGCGTCCATGAACCTGTACAAAGCAGGCCTTCCCAGTACAGCGTTGAACGATAAACTGATATGCTCCTTGTCAAAGACCAGCTTCTCGGTTTCGTAATTCTCCCGAGTCCCAAAGGTCACCAGGAGTGTGATGGAGCTGAGAGGAAAAATGGATCCTGGACCTACCCAGAAAATGGTTGAGAGGGGCGAAGGTCCGAAGGCCGAAGATGGAGCTTGATGAAAGCTTCAAAGATTATGAGGTTCAACCCTGCACCTCCATCCACCATTTCATGGTTGAGTTGGATATTGTGAATGGCCGAAGACACCATCAACGGGAGTTGGCCAGCTCCGATCATGTTATGAGGAAAGTCCGAAGCATCAAAAATGGTGAGTGTTCATCCATTTCTGATGAGACTCCGCCCTGGCAGTGGGAGCTGCAGCGGCCATGTCCCGCCGCATTGTCTTGAGGATGCGGCGAGAGGTGATGTCACAAGAACCACCATAAATGGTGTTCAGGGTTTTCCGACGCTCGTTGTGAGATACGTCAGAGTCATCATCGATGGTGTTATATATAGCCTTCAAAACCTTCTTGGGGTCCTGAAAGCCTAGCTCCTCTTCAGCTGGAGCTTCGTTGACTTTTTGTTTTCCTTCCTGCTGGCAGAAAGGAGCTTCTTCTCGGCACTTGTTGTAGCGCTCGACAAGGTTCCGGACCTCTCGACATTCTTCCAGATTGTGTTTGTCCGTCTTGTGGATCGGACACCACATCTTGGAACTGATGCCGTCCTCTGACGAAGGACGAGGTCGTTTCTTGGAACATGGTCCCCAGCCACCCGTAGCTGCTACATTCGAAGCACTTGGTGCGCTAGCCGACAACTTCTTCTTGCCGTTGGACTTATTTTTCTTTTTGCCACCTATGAAAGTAGTGGCTTTATTCTTGGAGGATTTCTTATTTGCCTCCGGAGGTGGTTTGGAGTGCATCTCATGTCCCACCGCAGCTTTAACACATTTACCTGCTAAGCTAAAGAGTTCTGTGACGCAGGTGACTTCTTTGGTCGCTAGCTTCTCCAGCATCTTCTTGTCCCGAACACCCTGTTTGAATGCAACGATAACAGAAGTGCTTGAAATTGAGGGAATGGTATTGCGTACCTGAAAAAACCGCTGGATAAAGGATCACAGCGATTCTCCTGTTGTTTGGTTTACGACAAACAAGTCTAGTTTAGTGCCAGGTCGAGTGTAAGAACTCCCAAAATTGGCTGTGAACTGCTGGCATAATTCTGCCCAACTATTGATGGAGTTGGGTGGAAGACTCACGAACTAGGACCTTGCAGTCCTAATAAGAGCCACTAGGAAGTAGTTGGCCATCACGGTCTCATTGCCTCCCGCCGCAAGTATAGCAGTGGAGTAGATTTGAAGAAACTCGGCGGGGTTGACAGTCCCGTCGAATTTCTCCATCAAATGAGGTCAGAACTTATGTGGCCATTTGACCATGCATAAATGCATGGCGAGGGCAGAACAACCTCCCCCTACTCCCTGAGGAGCAGGGTTGTCCCGAGCCTCTTGCGAGCATGCTCAATATGGACGTGGTCGTCCTGCTGATGGTAACGGCGATCAAGTTCCGACCGAGGTGATGAGTCAGAATCCTGGTGATAGTGTGGGTGCGTCGTGCCCCGAAAGGCAGTGAAGTCACTTGCTGAGATGCAGCACGCCGTCGGTGCTATGACACGTGAGGACGAAGTCTTCCAGACAAGGTCCTACATTGAGTTGTTGCCTGTCCCGAAGGGGGAGGACCTTGGTTGCTGATGGCATCGGCTGCAGCTGCAACCAGATGATGGACATTAGCACGCCACTGCTCCATCGCACCCTGAGGTGCTCCGGGCGCTGGTGGGCGCTCCAACAAAGTTCGCGCAGCAATTAGCACGTTCTCTGGGTTGTTGTTTGCCGATGCTATGACTGACACAAGTACCCCATCCTGCTGTCCAGCATTATTTGCTGGGGTAGATGGTGGTGGTGGTGGCATGACGCCCGCCGAGACAACGGCACCTACTGGATGCTGCATGTAGGAGGGATTGCCTCCAGCAGGCTGTTCAGCGTGGTTACCATTGGAAGATCCTGCGGCAGAGTTCTCCATCTCATGATCTCAGGCGCCCCTACCTGGCACTCCAAATGTTGAAGTGGTTAAACGACACTTCCCTCGGTACAACAAAATTTATCCCGTAGAGATTCTTGTTTTAGTTTTGCGCACGGAGATCAGGAACAAGATGATGACGCAGGAGGTTTACGTGGTTCGGGCCGCCTGAGCATAAACCTTATTCCACGGTGTGTGTGTGTGGTGTTATTGAATAAATCTGTAGCACCAGTATGCGTGTGAGCTTGGATTTGCCCTATGTACCGTGCAGCACAGTCCTTTTATAGTCTAAGGACTGACCATTACAACATTTGCCTGGCCTGATATGTGGCCCTGGCGTATTCAATAACCTAATACATAGTCTGTGAGTATTAAGCATGATTAATTGGGTGATAACGTGCCTTAATGGCTGCGGTACCCCTATTAATAGTCCACTGATCGTGTGTCATTAATATAGCATTAATGACACATAATCAGGTCTTGTAACTGTCGCTTTAACTGTCCCTTAAATGTCTGTGCTGTTGGAGATTAGCCATATCTCTGTTGGTGTTGTAGTTTCGGAAGCTCCACAAGTGTCAGTTCCAGAGCTTCCCCTCGCGGGGAGATAGGTCCAGAACTGATATACACGTGGTGGCACCGGAGCTTCCCTCTACGGGAGGTTAGGTCCGGGGTCATTATCCACATGTTAACACCGGGGCTTCCCTATGTCGGGAGTTCAGCTCTGGTCTTATATTACACATGGCAGTCCCGGAGCTATCCATATGAGGGAGGCGGGTCCAATGCCGTGTGACACGTGGGGGCCTAAGGAAGCCTTAATCCTGGACAGGTGGAATTCTCTTGAACTTATTGCGGTATCATAAGGTACTCGGTACGCAGGGTACCGACAAGACGTATCTGAGGAGATCCAACAGTGTATCACCCACATCAGTCGAGGGGACCCACAAGTGTGACATGGAGAAAGCACACGAGAAATGGCGCATTGACCAGGTCGGTCGAACCCCCAGTTCGGCTGACTTGGAATTTGTGCCAAACTCGGTCTTCTTCCATGTGTCGACTCCCTATGGTGCCCTGATAACGATGAATACCGATTCACGTGATTTGGTGGTGGGGAACCAACCCTTCTCCAGCTATAAATAGGACCCCCTACAACTCACATCAACACACACCACTTGAGAATCATTCTATTGTATACACTACTTTTCTTATTCCTTAGTGGAGGTTAGGCTGTAGAGAGGAGCCTCTAGTCCCAAGTCCAAATTGGAAATGGTATGGCTCATATATCTTTTTTGTATTCGTGACTTTATGTTTTATATGAATATTATTAGTCTTTACTTATTCATATACTTGGATAAAGCGTTCATTTTCTGGAGTACATGTATGTGCTAGGTGTAGATGTTGTTATGATCTAGACATAATGCCATTATCATGTTATCAAACATCATACACCTCCACTGTAGTCTAATTAGGTAATAACATGATTATGTTAATATGAATATGTGAGTGCTTGGAACCAACATTGGTTCAACAACGTTTAGGTTAGTCATTGCCTTAGGATGAATATTATGTTGCAACTCTTAAGGTATTAACTTAGCATACAAGTGTGGTGCTTGGATAGTTAAGTAACATTGGATGCATCATAGTCCACAGGTTGTAGAGGTAGGCGGTATGTGGCGACATCCCTATCCGTCCGTTGTAATCTTCCACGTTCAGCTACGATGTAGGCTCTTGGCGGGAGTCGCCTGGCAGACCAGTCCAAGTCCATGCCAGATATGTTGGGCCACTAAGCCCTAGTATTCACCATTAGCATATTCATGCGTACTTTATTAGAATATGTACATGAGTAATTAGAGCACAGTAGGAGTAGCTCCATCTCGTAGTCTAACCCTCACTAGGACAACCTTACACTTAGAGTAGATTGCTTAGGTGTATGTCACACTACCCTTGTTATCATCTTACCTCTATTCTGATAAACAGTAGTCTAACCCTCACTAGGACAACCTTACACTTAGAGTAGATTGCTTAGGTGTATGTCACACTACCCTTGTTATCATCTTAACTCTATTCTGATAAACACTTAATACCGTATACCTTGATCATAAGAATAGTGTATACTTTACTCCATCGCCTTCCTTTGGGATAAATATGATACCCTTGGGAATACTTTTGGGTGAAATGCTACATTGATATTTTCTGTGCGCTTGCGGAACTCATCTCATACTAGGGATGATCTGTGGTGTTAAGAAATACCAACAAGCATTCTGGCATCGTTGCTGGGGAAGGCAAATGAAGTGAAGAATAGCTATCACTTGTGATTAAGCTATAGGTACTAATAGTTATTAGACAAGATTACCCTTGTGTGTTTTCTCCTTTTGTGTGAAAACAGGGTAGTATTGGCTAACCCATTTTATGGGATGGCGATTGAGGACAAAATTCATCGACTGCAACATGGTTCATGGCGTACCTCAACAAATACGTGCTAGGCAACACCCAGCAGGAGCCAAAGAATTTCAGCTTCCAGCAGGAGCCAAAGACATCCATTCCCAAGCTTGGCGAGGCTACAAGACATCTTCTTGGTTTGCCTCCATCATGGGATGGATAGTTGGGTCTTCATCCGACACCCATGTCATGGGTTGGCCCCACCAATCCATGACTATATTCATGCTGAATCTGAAGGAGCCCTATTCTCATTCATCATGGATGAGAAGATGGTCTCCACTCATGGGGCGGATTGAAAAATTCTCTAGTTCCCTTAGCTTGGCATGCACACCACTTAACAAGGTGGACATACTAGTTATGGAACTACACCTCCCATTGAAGTAACATGAAGAGCAATCCAATGGAGAAGTTTTTGGGATCCAAGCCATGGATATTCACATGATTTGTAAAAATCCATGTCAACATGGGACACTTGGGGAATTATTTTCTTGAGACCCATGGGGATTCTTCCTTTCAAACAACAACTCCAATGGCTACCATTCACAAGGAGGTCAAGGGTGGAATCAACATCACCCATGTAATCAAGGAGGCTATGGGGATTTCAAGGGATTTAAGTTCAACTAGCCGACTTTGAAGAATTTTGTCCATGGCCAAGCAGAAATAAAGACAACATTAAAATGAAGCTCTTGGCCAAGGACGAGAAATTGAAAGAGCATTCAAGATCCAAACTATCCCACAATTACTTGTTGGGATCCTACAACTTAACCAAGCCCGTGTGTTGATATTTCCTATGCACTACAAACAAATCATCCATTGCAGTGGTGCCAGAAATGCTTGTTGGTAGTCCACATGTCATCATTCCGAAGGAAGTGTTTGATCCATGATCAAAGTATGGGCTAATTTAAAGCAGCATCAAGACAGTTGAAGTGGCACCCCTAATGAAGGACAAGCCTCACCATGCTCATGAAATAATACCTTCAAGAGGGAGAAGCCGTCGCTACATCAACAAGTCTTCATCAGAACAACGGAGAGGCTAGGGCCATAATGTGGCTCACATGTCCAACCGACATACCAAAGGAGATTTGGCATGTCAAACAAGAGAAGTTGTCCACATCTTTAACTCCAGGATTGGAGAACAAATCATCGCATAAAACGGGTCTGATGTAAGTCCCACTCATCAGACTTCAAAATTCAATGACTCCTTGCCAATAGGTTAATTGGTAGTTATCTCATTTATTTCCCAATTGCATATTTGAATTTATCATCATTTGCATTCACCATTTTTGAATTTCCACACTTGCATGTTGGAAGGTAAAATTTCTAATGAACATAAAACAAAAAAACATGAATTTGGGATGAAATTTAATTTGATATGAACTCTGGGCATGACAACTTAAATTTATTTTTCTATTTGAACCTAAAAACATTTTCTTTATGTCGCATTGCTTTCAATAGTTGTTTCAAATTGGGCAAGACAATTTGACAATAGGGTTCAGTTTTCTTTTGGCTAACATAACCTGTTTTCGAGTTGTTTTGTTTGTTCTTGATTGAATTGCAGCAGGACAAAAATTGTAAATAGGTGGTTTGGCAAGATAAAGAAAGCCACATCAAGCTCAAGCCAATATTGGGGGGATTTGAAAACACATCTCTCCTTCAAACTCATTTTGAGTTTGAGGTAGAGAAATGTTCAAGATGATGACCCAATGGAGGAGCAAGAAGAAACCTCAACTTGGCATTTGATGTCAAACATAAAGTCTAATTTAAAATCCCAGGCTGTGAGTTTCTCACACGAAGGCCTTCATCACCAACTATCCTTCAAATGAGGTATGAGTTTAGTATTTTTCATTGTTTGGTTTGCCTTGGAATTTAAAATCCTTGCTTTCCTTTATGAGGAAGTTTGCCACTTCCTCATCATTCAATTCTCATGCATCCTCAAAATAGTAAGTGTTGGTATTATATTTTGGATCTCCAAAAGGAAATATAACCTTACTTGTAAAAGTCTAAAACAACTACCTAGAATCCCTTAAGAATTGTTTTATAGACTTAGTCATTTTTTCATAGGTTTAGAAAACAAAACTTTTGGGCATAACTTAATGGTTGAATTGGCATGTAGGAACTTAGGCATATTGATGACCATGATTTTGATCGTGCTTCATGCATATATGGTGTCACTAGATTTCAAACCCCTAGGAGAATAAGTGATATCTATGATCTTAATTTGAATTGCATGTTTATAATGAATCACTAAATTTCAAATTCACTCATAACCAACCAGCAATCAATATCATCTCCATATACCAATTTCATACTTTCATAACCAACCATACTCATATGACATAACCCAAACCATAACCATAACCAAACTCAACCAATACACAAGTTTCCTTCTAATCATGTAGGTCATCCAGGTGCACTTAACCGGGAGCACGACTATCATGATAGTTTTACGCTCTACAAAGGTTGTACCACCTTACCCACATGTTCATGATTTTGACACCTTTCAATTACTAAGAGCCTCTATTATGCCTTATCACACTTCCGTCGGTGTGTTGCCAAGAGATCACAAAATTGCCTTTCAAAAGGGACTACTAGTATGTACGGCCCACTAAAGTTTCACAGGTAGGCTTGAATCTCCATTCTCCCACCCACGGGCCCCCTCGTGTGCCATGCGGATCTAAGGGTAGTCCTACTCGACTCCCATTTCCTGCGCCATCTAATGGTCCATACAATACTAGCAGCACACCTAATTATTCAGCTATGCTGCACCCATACATGGCCTTGTGGTGGCACTGTTGTCCTGGCATATTCTCATATGAACCGGTCCTTAGATCTAAGGCTAGCAAAACCACCGTACCATCCAACCGAACCACAAACCATGCTTGCTAAGAGAACCCAAATTCCATATCACCAAAATGATTCATCACGATTGCATCTTCATTAACACACATGATTAGAGTTGTTAAGCAAGTTTTTTTGTTTCCCGTAACCCCGTAAAGCGATGCGACTCAAAAGAGAAACACCCATACCGACTCATCATGTACCCGGCGACAAGGGATGGTATACTAGTAAACTCCTACGAATAGGTTTCCCATCAAGTTGATACAAGCATGCAATTCACAAACAAAAAATTTAAAACATAGGTTCAATATGGTCAAGGACACTTGCCTTTATATTGCGGAATTCGATGCTCAAGCAAATCAAAGTCTTGTTCATGAAGACCATCGTATATCCGCTTCTTGATCATAACCTCTTGAGCGTACCCGTCTAGTCGTAACCAAGCACATACACACGCAAACATACCCAATAAATGCATTGCAATCAACACTGACAAATATGCAATGACGTGAATGCACGTGAATAATTTGTTATAATGATTAGTGATTTATTACATGTGTTTCATATTTATTACAAATTATTTAACTAAGTTTTTGGATTAATCACTATTAACTCAGAATTGAAATTATTATCCTAGGATAAGAATTAGGTTGAAAATATAATAAAATACTTACTAGAATTTACTCTGAATTTTCTACGGCTTTTACATAATTTTCCTTAGTGATTTACTATTTATTTGATCAAACTTGGAATTAATTAATTCAGATGCAAAAATAATTATTACAGTATGTTACATAAGCTGAAAATATTATTAATAACTTTTTAGAGTTAATTATAAATTTTCTAGAATTTTTCTGTATTTAATTTGATACTTTATGAGTTAACTATGCTTAATCTTATTTATTAAATCTGAAAAATAGATTAAATAATGCTAAAAATATAAAATTTGGTCAAATTTAGAATAACATATTGATCTCGATGGATTTGATATAACTTGCAAATTTTAGGTTGATTTATGATGATCAGGTGATGATTAATGGATGCATGAATAAATTAAACTTTACACATTGTATAATTTGAGTATTAGATTAATCATTGTCTTTTAGATCTAAACCGTAAAACCTACCGTGTGTACCTAGTCTAGATGTTTGTGGCGCGGCGATGTAGCATGTGTCTTCGGGATCTAGGGTTTCATTGATGAAGAGGACGACGGGGACTTAGCGACTCCATCGAATGTTGGTGCCATGATGTGGATGAAGAAGACAACGGCGATACGTTGACGAAGAAGACGATGCAGCGACCTCCCACGAAGAATGGCGACGATGCGATGATCTCTAACTGAACTTCGACTCCTCCCTTTTCTTGTTCTTTTCTTCTCTTTTCTTCCCCTTGCCGTGGCCTTCCTCTATTTCTCCTAGCGGCTAGGTCTTCTCTCTTTTATTTTTTTCTACCGTGGCGGCGGCTTGCATAGCAGGCGGCTTACAAGAGGAGCGCATGAAAAATCGAGGACCGTCGGCCTTTATATAGGCGGAGGGCGTCAGGGCGACACACGCGCAGGACCGAGTCCCGGTCAGGTGCGGCTCCGCACTCACGGGACCTGGGAGTCCCTTGAAGCTTCCGGGCAGGAGTCCCAGCGCTAGGCGCAGGAGACTCCATTCCTGGCCCGTGCTAGCCGAGTTGACTTTTTTTTTGAGTTTCCTTTTTTTTATTATCTTTTTTTTCTTTTTGTTGATGTAGCCACGGTTCTGGCCAGCATCCACGTGCGGTCAGGGCACGCTCATGGTTGGCTTTCCTTTTTTAACTTCTTTATCCATTTATATTTCTATTTATTTATTTATTTATTTAGTTATATTTGTATCTTATATTTTCTTTCTTTATTATTTGGTATTTGTTATTTCTTTTATTATTATTTCTTTGTTAGTTTCTTTTTTTTTCTATTTTATTTCATTATTCTTATTAACTATTGTTTCGTTCTTTCATATTAAATTTTCTTTCCTTTATTTCTTTCCTTCCATATTCATTTCGACAATTTAATTGCTTTTAATGTATTTGTTTTCATAAAAAAATTAATACATAGGGATTAATGCAAATGCAAGATGAGATGCATATATTTTATATTTTTATTTTATAAAGAAATTTTATTACTATTATTAAATTTCAACTTCTTATTCAAACTTTAATTTGCCCAAGTTTGAAAATTGGCATGTTACAGAGGGACCTCACTTAATGATGATATAATTGTATTTTCAACTTTTTTGAGTGTACTATTATGCAATTAGCCCACTTATTACCATTCCTTGTTTAAACTACATGTCCTACTTTCCCACACTTGCTGAGTACGACATGAGCTCACCTTTGCTATTACCCCAGCAAATTCAGACGCAGGCGTTAACGAGGAGTACCCGAAGGTACTTGAGAAGTTCTAGGCGCGTGTGTTACCGTCAAGCTTTCCTGTGGAGTTTGGAGTCTTAGTGTTTAGTGTTTTTTGCTGCTGTTTCATTAGAGATTGTATTCAAGACTATTTGGTTTGTCATAAGGTACTACTAATAGTGTTATTATTTGAGACATGGTTATAATTTGTTTATCGTTTGTGTATCGCTTCTGTAGTGTGTTAAACATCCTTGGCACACATATGCGTTACGCTTGGTTCATTTTCGGAACCGGGTGTCACAATTCATATTTTACAATATCCTTCTTACTAGAGCATGTGCAAGTTTTTGTTATTGTCGACTTGACATCTTGAGGGGGTGGGCTCTTTGAGGAGGAAGTGCTACTTTGCTTGAGTGACTCAACTTCCACTTCAAGGATTTTATTAACTTCTGTCAAGTTAGCAAGTTCGTCCTTGATTGCAATGTGTGAGTCCTATAGTTATGAGTAAGTTTCCTTACTCAAAGCTAGCTCAAGCACAAGTGACTTACTTCTCTCCTTTTAAAGCTAAAGGAGCTTTCCAACCTCTTGATATCTCTTCCTTTCACAAATGAGCATATCTTCTTGGCGGTTGACGAGCTCCTCCTTTTGAAAGATTTCGTCTGACAATATCTTCATTTTTGTTAGTGCAGTTTTGCTCAATCTTTTAAACATTTCTTCATTTTTACCAGAACTATCAACATCATCAGTAGAGGAATGTAAGGAAGGGGACGTAAGTTGAACCTTCTTCTTGCCTTCCTTAGCTATGAGGCATGTATGGTTGTGGTTCTCCCTTCCTCCCATGTTTGGGAAGAGTGTTGACATTTTGGTTCGCTTCTTGATGGCAATTGTTGCCAATTCATCTTCATCACCTGAAGAGGACTCATCATTTGAGTCCCACTCTTTGCTGATATGCGCTTGATGTACTTGCTTCTTTTTCTTTAAAGTTTTCTTCTCTTGCGACTTCACATCTTTCTTCTTATTATATTCCTCATATGTACAGTCAACAATAATGTGTCCATATTCGCCGCAGTTGTAGCAACTATGCCAAGCCTTGGATTTCCTTTATTCCTTATTCTTTCCTTCACTAGAGTTGCATCCTCTTCTTCTTCTCATCATGCGCTTGAATCTTTTCATGAAGATTACCATGCCTTGAACATCCATATTCGTGCTTACATCATCAGTGTCTTCTTCTTCATGAGTCTCACGAGTCTCCTCCCCCTTCGGCTTGCTGGTTGCTTTGAGGGCGACCTCCTTCTTATTGAATGAGGTAAGTTCGGCTAAGTCTTTGACATATTTGGATTCTTTCTCCATCATTTCTATAAAACACCGTAATTTCATAGTGCAAAGCTCAGAGAGGAGAACTTAAAATTTCAATGGGAAAAAAATTGAAGTGGCAATTTAGGAATTAAGCCAATTCAAGCTTCGATAGAAGGAATTCAAAACTTCAATTTAGCTCGTGTTCAAACTTTGCCAAAGTAAAAATCTGAGTTCACGGTTAAATTTCAAATATTCCAAATAGCCTCTCTACCATGTTTCAAAAATTTTGAAGCATAATTGCTATATAATTCAGTGGAAAAATTGAATTCTTCGAAATTCAAATTCAAATTTGAATTTTCATTGAAATTTGATCACTTCAATGTTTTGATTCCAGAATCAAATCCTAGATATTTAGTTGAGCCTATCTGAAAATTTTCATGACATTTGGACAAAAGTTAGTGGGATTTTTTAGTGTCCAGAGGTAATAGACTTGAGGGGGATATGGGACCCACTGGTCAGCCTCTCTAATACGTTGAACGAACTGAGTGCTCTATTTCTTTTGCTCCCCGTCGTTCCACGCTCGGTGCTGCCTCCAGCTCGACGGCAAGCAGCTGCGTGGCCTTCCCGGCCGTGCTCCCTACACTTCCCCATCCCTATCTTCGGTTCCACCCCAGAGTGGAAGAGCATCGGCGGTCGCCCTCTGTTTCTATCCCGAGCGCACCACCTCGCCACCTCTGTTCACTCAACCAGCTAAAGATTTTGGCCGAGTTTCTCCATCCGCCCAACAGCAAAGTTGCACGAGACTTTCCTCTACCTTCTTTAGCTTTTGATTCAGTGTTTCCTCGGCTACAATGCTGGTATTTTGCAGTGTTGAGCACGCCGCCATTCTGCCGCCACAAGGAACGCCTCTGCCTCCCTGTCGCACCGGCGTTACAAGCTTTGTCTCCAGGTGCTCCCAAAAGCTAACAGGTTCGCTGGGACATCACCTTTCTCACGGTAAAAAACGTTCTTCATTTCATCCCCTATCGAGCGAGTATTTCTCAATTTCCTTTCGGCACAAGATTACCCTTCATGTTCAATTTGTTTTCTAGGTGGAGAAATCCTTTGAGACAGCTATATAGTAGCTTCTATATCCCCTAGCGAACCCCCTGGATCAATCCTCAGTGAAAATAATCGACCATCGACGCAGTATTTCGAGTTTTCCCCGGCGCCTTGGGAAAGTCCATCAGTCCACCGTCAAGTTTGATGTTTCTGCCTATTCCACCCATTTTACTCCCCATATTCATCTTCCCAAGGATGCTAGGAACATTTATCATCAATTTCCACGGAGTTTGGGAAATGGATCAGCGGTACCAACCATTTTCGGAACCCTAGTTCTACCAATGCTGTCGTGCGCTCGTCTCCGTCCGTCGCCGACTCGTCCGGACCTCACCAGCGTGTTGTGCGTCCGATTTTAGGGCGAGGCGGCCATGGATGAGCCGAGAGGATGTCGACGCAGCAAGTCCGGCATGCGCTCCCGCGGTTCCGGCGAGGAGTGATGCCCCCGTCATTTGGTTGAAGAAGGTGGCAGGTCCCGCGTGTCAGCCTCTATTTCCCTCTCCTTGGATCTGCTATGGCCACGGGATTTTGTGCGGCTGCGCAGTTTAAGCCTGTGGCCCTTAGTGTGGCCCAGTTGTGGTTGGCCCATTTCGAATAGGTGGGTCACGGTGGATTATTTAAACTTTTTCTTTTACAAATAATTCCAGATTTTGAGCAAACTTCTAAAATCTATTACTCCTAGTAAAATTGCTCAAATAATTCCCAAAATGATTCTGGTAGACTCCTCTTGATCCCAACTTTGCAGTTGTGCAATTTGTTGGACATGACAGTCCTAGAATTTCTATAATTAATTCATTTGATCTAACTGCTTGGGAAATTAATTACATGTGTTCTGCTAATTGGAAAATTCCCAATTTTGGTCAGGGCACTCTTAAGAATACAATTGATCTCCCGTAAGAATTTCAAGTTCATTGGACTTCAATTACTGGGTGAATCAGTGTTTCAGTTGTCTATGTAGTTTTAAAATTGTGATATGTATAGAAACAATTTCAGAATTTCTTGCAAACTTGTAAGATCAATTTCTCCCTGTATAAAGCTCAGAAATAATATGAAACAAATTTTCCGAGAACCATAAGAACCTCCTCTACTTTTAGTCATGACTAAACTCCAAAATTAGTACCAAAATGAAGAGAAGCCTTTTACTGGTTGGAATTTTAGAGAGAACAAGCTTCCTTGAACATCTCCAATTCTTGGTCCAGTTCTTCCTCATAGAACCTACTATCCACTGTAAAAATCCCAAAGCCATTTAAAATTAGCTTCATACCTTATCAGGGTTTATAAGATCTTTTCTATAGTTTCACTATCACTCATATACTTTATATATTGCATATCATATAGTGATCGAGATCGAGGAGGAGCCAGAGGCCTTGGACAACATCCTTTCAGAAGATAACTTTTCCTCTGACTCGCAGCCACGCAAGGTGTTATTTCAAAGTTTATATTTAAGTGCTATTTCAAAGTTTATATTTGTATCACTTATGTCTACGATGAGTTTTATGCATTAGGACTAAGGTTTTTGTTACTCCACTTGCATGACCCATAAATCTCATGGAGTATTGGGTAGGTCTACAGCCCGACAAGTAGAAAATTCCATGCTTATGTTTTGAGGAATCCGATAGAAGTCGAGTAGTTGGAATCTACTCGCGAGATAGGATTTTATCACACGGGATGGGATTGATCAAATAATAAATTATGAATATGAATTTGAGACAGAGCAGCGGAATAGAATGCAGTGAGACATGGTCTCACATGCGTATCCCTTCTTGTGTTGATTGAGGACCGATCCATGTGCGGCTCTGCTGGACAAGTTTGAACTGTACCGGATGCATACTGGCTATATGGAAACGAGGAAACCGATGTAATTGGTTAACCTGGGTGTCGAGGCTTACCCTACCGTTTTATAGGTGTGGGTTGAGGGCAGCAAGGTGTAAATCTACCGGCAGGCACAGAGATGCTCCGCGCGGGGACCTCCTGCCCGTTATGGAAGGACCGGTTCGTCATTTGGGTTTTTCTTTGAAAGGTTGATTCAAACAAATAGTATTGAAGCGTGATTCGCTCGACTTCCGAAATGGTTGTATGTGACGTGTTATGTGGGTATCTACTGATTGCAATCACAATCCCTCGTGATTATCTGAGTGACGTAGTAAATACTGAAGAAGTTAGGAGAATATGATGTATTGAATCCTAATTGCTTTGCAACTATGATTGCTATAGAATATGCTCACTAAAGTTAGTTTTATTAAACCTTTAAGATGTTGTTAATAACGTAAAAATTAAGGATCAATATTTAGGCAAGTCATTTACTGCTATATCTATTCCTATGTTAAGTATCTCTGCATGTAGAGTTCCATGTTTAGGTGAGAGGGTTAAGTCTTGCCGAGCCTTCGTACTCACGGTTTCTATATTAAGTTGTTTGCAGGTAAGACGTATGAGGAAGGGCCCGAAGATGAGGCGATGCCACTGTCGGGGTATACCGCCGAGTGGGAGCCCTGCACGCCACCGTGAATTTGTGTGTTACTAGGGTGTAGAGTCCCCGGGCTGGATGGCTGCACTTTTGTATAGCTAGGCCGAGAGTTTAGCGATGAGTATTATCTTCTGCTATATATTAAGTATTGTAAAAGACTCCCGGTGATTCTATATATAAAATTTTGTATTTAGTCGTATTCTTTTTAGGTGTCATGTTGGGTGCCGCATCGCACGGCACCACCCTCTGCGATTCCTGGAATGTGTGGACGGGTCCTCACAGTCTGGTATCAGAGCCGCATTGGGAATGGCACGCACGGAAAGGTCTATTAGAAGTAGTTGAGTGAGGATTAGTTACTATGCCATCATAAGGTCTATTATAGTATTAGTTACTCAAGGTGGCAAGCTAACTTATGTGTTATTATATTCTGTAACGATGCTCTAACATCAAATAAGAGGTAAGGTACACCATCGCAGGCAGATCAATTGCGATAAGCTCACCATGCGAGAGGTAGCATGTGATTGTTTCTGTGTCTTGGCAAGGAAAGTCAATATGAGTCTCTGAAACTCTCGATGTTTCTGAGAACATATGACACGCGGTACCTCAGCGTGCTTCAAAGTTAGTAGGAGCTCCTGTCGGATGGGACATATCCTGATGCGCCCCCTACTGGTGCAGTACTATGCAAAGACCTGGTACCTCGTCGGGTGGTAGATAACCCGGTCATGTACCTCGAGACGTGGCTTAGCTCTGGGCGGCCCGTATGAAATGATACGGGACGAATGTTTTTACTTCATATATATTATTGTGAAATGATCGCCCATGAGGGCTGTGCCGTATGGCACCATATGATTGATCTATAATTGGTGTGCAGTTGCAGGACAATAACCACGCTTTATGTAGCTCGAGTTGAAAACGTTTGCGAGTGAACGTCATTAGAGCCACCATTCAGACGTATGCCAGAATACCAGCCTAGGATTTTATTTTGTGAGGGCATAGTATCAGCATTGTATCCGAGTTTCATCAGGCACGTCGACGACGATAACCGTGCTGGAGGTATTACTCGACAACAAGTAAAAATTTCCGACTTAGGACTATGTTTGAATTTGTAATATCTGTTTTGGAGCGTGCTGGTCAGATTTACAATTAATCGTTTGTCCACATCGATAAATGGGCATGTGTTTTTGGAACTTGTGGAAGTCATCCACAAGTTTCATTTTCAGCTCCAAGGCAGATTTCAAGATTTAAAACTTGAAAACTTCATTTGGACATAAATTGCCCAGTTCCTGGTTCAAACTGTGAAATGGACAGAAAATTGACAAAGTTTGGAATAGCATAACTTCCTGTATAATTCACCCCTGAAGGTTTACCATACATGGATGGAAAGTGTAGAGACTCCTTTAAAACTATTATGTTCAACTCCACATCATAATCCCATTGTAAACTAATGAAAAATTCAAATTTCCAAACTCTGTTAAATCTGGACAGAGACTGGAGAATTTCTGTATCATGTCATTGTCTTAATCATATCTCTTAGTAGAATCGACGAATGATTTCATGTAATGCATTTATGTAATCCTTAAGGTGTATGCAACAATGTTGTAATTTATGATTTTTTCATATTTTGATGTTTTGTATCCGGAAAAATGTGGACAAAATCAGCCTTAAACAGAGGAGGCGCTGTCAAAATTTTTCCAGAAACACTGTCAACTTGCAAAAACCATATCTCCTCATACAGAAATGATATGGACGCAAATAAATACATTCTGGAAATCTATTGGAGTGTTCTACAACTTTTTAGTTGAACTCAAGTCCTGAATGTTCCTTTAGCTGGATGAAAATTTCGAATTTCTCCAGACAGGTGAGAATGAACAGAAACTGAGACAGAATTCCAGTGTTATGTTTCATTTGGCATTTGAATTTGAACTCAATTTCATAATTCAATTATCACATTCATGATCTGTTTATCAACAAATTTTTTTGAATTTGAGTATTTGGTTCATTCAAGTACTTCTTTTGTAGATGGTGGATGTGATGCTGTTGCCATACGGATGGGTGTTCTCCACGTGCGCCAACCATCCGGGCTTCCCGATCTGTAACACCCTCATTTTCATCCGCCATAAATTGCATAAATGTTAATACATGTTAACATTAATCCACATAAAAAGGAACAAGTTTAAAATGAATTAGAAATAAAATCGCACTTAAGAATTTTGGGAAGTGCGGACTAGTCCAATTTTGGTGCGGACTAGTGCGATTTCTCTCTGACTTCCATCGGACTTGTCCGTTTTGCTACGGACTAGTCTGTTTTTCCCTCTCGACACATTCGGACTTGTCCGGTCCATTCACGACTAGTCTTGTATCCCAATTCCATGGAAATTTTGCTAAGTCTCTGGACTTGTCCGGTGTTTCAGCGGACTTGTGCGTTTTTCCTCTGACTAAAGTCGGACTGGTCCAATTATGACCAGACTTGTTTGTTTTTCCCCTCTGGATAAGTTCAGACTTGTCCGATGTCCACTCTAGACTTGTCCGATATCACTTTGTCTAACTTCGGACTAGTCCTGCCCCTTTTCAGACTTGTCCAAAAAATCGCGACTCCGAGTTGATCTTTTGTTTCACGACTTGTTTCTTGGGTTTTATGTTAAGTGGGCGTAGGGATGTCGTTCCTAACTCTTTTAGAGACCATGTCAGACTCTAAATCGACCCCTACTCATCTCAAACTCGAAATCCATCCAATCCTAGCCTCCACCTCTATATAAACAACCCCACCCTTTGGCTTGACATCTATTTGCCACTTTTCCACCCCACCCAAACCCTAGCTCGTGGATAGCCGCCACCATGGAGGGAGAAGGAGATCTAGAGCAAGAAGAAGAAGAGGAGGAAACGAATCAGAATCAAGATCTCCATCAACCTTGTGTTCTTCGTGAACAATTGACCATCAAAATCTTCATCCCTAGATTGTCAAGATCCAAGTGTTGCATCCAATACCTTTGATTCTTTGGAGTCTTAGACACCTAGTATACCTTCTACTTCCTTTTGCTTTCGTGAATTCAACCCTAACTCTCCAAATTCATGTCGATCTAGAAAACCCAAGTTTGCCAGTTCTGCGAAGTGCAGACTTGTCCGATCCCAGCAAACTAGTCCGATTTTCCTAGTTAAATTGTGTTGAATTAATTCCAAGATTTGACCGAATGAACTCCAAACCTGTATAAACTTGTTAAAAGCTATTAGAACTTGTTAGTGATCATTAAAAGCAACTCATTAACCAGTTCTACCATGTATTTGCATTAATCACGCATATCATGTCATATTGAGTAATATATGTGCATCTATTCATTGTGTTTCTTGTCTTGTATGTTTATTGTGCATATTAGATGGATTTGTGCTAGAGAGTGCCGCGGAGGATCTCCGGCACCAGGAGTTTGAAGTCTTTGATCCTAATCAAGCCCAAGAGCAAGGCAAGTGTCCTTTAATATATTTATCCTGTTTCTAAAATAAATGTTTGTTTGTAAGACTGCATGCTTTTGTCAATTTGATGGGAATCCTATGATAGGGAGTTTACTAGCTTTGTTAAACCATCTTTGTCACCTGGAATTCATGGTAGAGAGTCAGGATGGGCTTTTTACTCCATTTTGCTCCGCTTAATTAACTGGGATGGGAAAACAACTATACCACTTAATTTAATTATTCATTTATGAGATTATGATTAACATGAATTGGTTAATATGATATGGTAATGGGTGATCTCAGCAAGCCTGGTATGTGGATGGGTTGGATGATTTGGTGGTTGCTTGCTTTAGATCTAAGGACTGCTTCATGCGAGAATAAGCTAGGACTACAGTGCCATGCCAAGCATGGGTGCGGCATAGCTGATTAATTAGGGCTTTGCCTGTGCTATTTGGACCATTAAGGATGCTCCGGGAAGGGGGTAGTCGGATTAGGTTTGTTGATGATTGGTGGGACTACCATGCGATCCGAATGGCTCAAGAGGGGGCCCTTGGTTGAAGATGTGCTCAGTTGGGGGCATCGCCACTAGTGAAACCTCAGTGGTGTCTAAATAGGCTAGTAATTCCTTTGTAAAGGCTATTTCGTGATCTCTTGGCCATACACCTAAGGAAGTGTAATTGGCATAATGGAGGTTTTCTTTAGTCGCCGACGGGTGATGAAATCACAAACACGTGGGTAAAGTGGTACAAACTCTGCAGAGTCTAATAAAAACTATCATGATAGCCGTTCTCCCAGTTATGAGCACCTGGACAACTTCCATGATTAGAGGAAACTTGGTATTGGGATTGTTCTTGGGTTGGTTATGGTTTGGAAATATGGTTATGACTGGTTATGGATTAATTCTGGAATTTATTATGGTTATTGGTAATGAGAAATCTGGTAAATGGGTGATGGTAATGAAATATTGACTGGTACTATGATATTAATTACGGTTTATGATGGGTTATTTCACATACATATAATATATTGCCTTTCAAGTGTTTTAATGTATTTTTCAGCACTTAGCCATTTTTATATTCGTCATTTGAATCAGCTACATGTTATACTTTCCACACTTGTTGAGTACAACATGTACTCACCCTTGCAATTCACCCACCAACAGTTGCAAGTCAGGATTCGGAGTTTAACAACTACAATGCAGAGTTCTAGGCCGTGTCTACCGTCAGCTTTGCCTATGGAGTGTTGGAGCTGCGTTATACCATATTTGCTCATGTTGCTTAGTTGCTTAGTTTGCTTAATTAGTTTATTTCCACTGCATTAGTTCAAACTTGTCATTAATATTAATTACAGCTTTTATTCGAGGATATACTGAATTGTGTAATAAAAGTGCTTAATTAATTTTGTCCCGTGGTAATTTTCTGTATACTCGTTTGTGATTGCACTCGTGTATGTGTGTTGAATGTCCCGGGCACCCATATGCATTCACTTGGTTCATTTTCGGAATCGGGTGTCACAAATTGGTATCAGAGCCACAAGTTGACCGTAGGATGCAGCATAGATAGAATGGACACTTTAGAGCACATAGCAACACTCTGGGATCGATGTGCTTTTGCTTGGTGTGTTGTTTGCTATATATTGTTGCTTGTGTGCTTAGTAGAGGATTTTGGGATGCTTAGCATTGCCATGTCCGTGTAAGCTAGTGTAGGTAGTTGTTTAGTTTCATATCTCTTGATGCATATAGTTGGGGATGTCTTCTAAATTCTTATCTTTTGCTTTCCTTCAAATGGTGAGGACTCGCAACCAGAGGGATGCTAATGATGAGAAGGAAAACAATGGAGCACCTCAGAAGAAAAATGGACAAGGACATGCTCAGGAAGCCATCAATGTTGAGCAGCTATTGGCTATGCAAAACCAGCTCATGAAGACCATGATACATACTATGGGACAGCTGCGGGCTAGTAACATCAACAATCAGCCCCACATGCCTCCACCCCCACCCCCACCTCCTCATAAACGGTTGGGAGAGTTTATGAGGACTAGGCAACCGACCTTTGCTGAAGCCACTGACCCTATGGATGCTGATGATTGGCTCAAGTCTGTGGAGAAGAAGCTAGTTGTTGTCCAATGCAGCGATCGAGAGAAGGTTCTATTTGCTTCTCATGAACTAGTTTGAGCTGCTGCGGATCGGTGGGATGCTTATTGCAATGCTCATGAGAATCAGGAGAGGATCACTTGGGCCGAATTCAAGGAGAGCATCCATTCTCATTATGTGCCTGAAGGTGTTATGATCTTGAAGAGGCAAGAACTTGAGAACTTGAGACAAGGAAGATTAAGCGAGAGTGAATATCTAAACAAATTCACTCAACTTTCAAGGTATGCGCTCGAGGATGTGAGCCGGGACAGCCAGAAGCAATACTTGTTCATGAGAGGCTTAAACAATGAGATCCAAGTGCAATTGCTGAATTGTGATTATGCCAACTTCCAGAAGCTTGTGGACAAAGCAATTGTTGTGGAGAACAAGGTCTGTGAGATGGAGCGAGACAACCAGAGGAAGGAGCCATACAAGGAAAGCAACAAGGAAGTAACGTGTGCCATCGCTTTGCGCCACCAAATGCGCCATATTACAGCTCCTCTGCGCCTGCTCATCGCTCTGGATATGCACCGCGCCCAACTCAGTTTGTGTAGCAACACCCTATTATGCAAGCACCTAGGCCTCCAATGCCTTTTGCACCTCGTGCCAACTTTCCTGGTGCCAATGCGCAGAATCAAGTCCGTCCAAATTCTGGTGTAGCAAGGAAGTGCTATACTTGTGGAGAAGCTGGACACATTGCACATCAATGTCGTAAGTCAGGCCTGGGTCAAGGAAGCAATGTGCCAAGGCAAAACCCAAGACCCAATGGAGGACAACTGCAAGGAAACCGTGGACAGCAGAATTTTGCTCGTGGTAACGTGAACCATGTCTCTGCGGAGGATGCTCAACAAGCGGATGAAGTGGTGATTGGTATGTTTCTCGCAAACTCAAACCCGTCGACTATGTTATTTGATTCCGGAGCATCGCATTCATTCATTGCATCAAAATATGTTGCCAAGTATAGTTTGCCTATCTCTCATATGAAGTTTACTCTATTGGTTAAGTCTCCTGGAGGAGAGATGAGTACAAATATAGTATGTCCAAAAGTAAGCCTTAGAATAAGGGGGTTAGTCTTCTTTGCCAACCTCATTGTTTTGGATTCTCAAGGAATGGACATTATACTTGGTATTGACTGGCTAAGAAGGCACAATGGAGTCATTGAATGTGCCACAAAGACGGTGAAGTTGACCAATTAGGAAGGGATCATCGTAGAATTTGAAGCATCTCAACACGCACCAAAGCAATTGGAGCTGAATCATATGGACGGTGCCGCAATTGAGGAAATTCCAGTGGTGTGCGAATTTTTGTACGTGTTCCTGGATGAGTTGCCAGGTATGCCACCTGATCGAGACATTGAGTTTGTTATTGATTTAATACATGGAACTGCACCTATAGCTAAGAGGACGTATAGGATGCCTCCAGAGGAATTAGCGGAGCTCAAGAAGCAGATTCAAGAGCAACTAGAGAAAGGTTTTATTAGCCCCAATTCTTCACCTTGGGGAGCGCCCATTCTTTTCGTGGATAAGAAGGATGGATCCCAAAGGATGTGTGTGGATTACTGAGCTCTCAACAAAGTGACCATCAAGAACAAGTACACCTTGCCACGGATAGAAGACTTTTTTGATCAGATGAAGGGTGCTTGTGTTTTCTTCAAGATTGATTTGAGGTCGAGACACTTTCAAATGAAGATTAGGCCATCGGATAGACCCAAGACGGCTTTCAGGACACGGTATGGATCTTATGAGTATACCTTGATGTCCTTCGGATTGACCAATGCACCTGCCTACTTTATGTACCTCATGAATAAGGTCTTCATGGAGTACTTGGATAAGTTTGTAGTGATGTTCATTGACGACATTATGATCTACTTGAAGGATGAGAAGGAACACGAGGATTACGTGAGCTCACATTGCAGAAATTGAGAGAGCACCATATGTATGCCAAATTCAGCAAGTGTCAGTTTTTGTTGAAAGAAGTGTTGTTTTTGGGTCATATCACCTCTTGAGGGGGAGTATCGGTTCACCCCGGAAAAGTGAGGGATGTGCTGAAATGGGAGCCCCCGCAGAATGTAAAGGAGGTCTGAAGTTTTCTTGGGATGGCTGGATATTACCGTCGATTCAGTAAGGACTTTTCCAAAATAGCCAAGCCAATGATGGAGTTTCTTATGAAGGGGAAAGCGTTTCAATGGACTCAAGCTTGTCAAGAAAAGTTTGTGGAGTTGAAGAAAAGGTTAACAACAGCCCCAGTTTTGGTTTTGCTGGACATGAGAAAGAGTTTTGATATATATTGTGATGCATCGAGACAAGGACTTGGGTGCGTGCTCATGCAAGAAGGTCAAGTGGTTGCATATGCATCGAGGCAAATGAAGAAACATGAGAAGAATTACCCAACGCATGATTTGGAACTTGCTGCCGTGTTACATGCATTGAAGATTTGGAGACATTATATCCTTGGAAATAGGTGTGAAATTTACACAGATCACAAGTGCATTAAGTATATTTTCACGGAAATGGATCTGAATTTGAAGCAACGAAGACTATTGGAGCTCATCAAGGATATGATGTGGGAATCAATTATCATCTGGGAAAAGCCAATGTAGTGGCTGATGTTTTGAGTCGAAAAGGAGTAAGTCACCAACTTATGGTTCGAGAGTTGCCATTCGAGTTATGTAAGGAGTATGAACGGTTGAATCTCGGATTTATGAATGAGATGGGAATAATGTAGTTAAATCTGACTTTGGAGCAAGAAATTCGAGAGGGCCAAACGAAGGATGTGGAAATCCAAGATATCAAAGAAAGGACCCAAGAAGGAAGGGAATTCAGGTTTGATGAGGATGAACATGGTACCTTATGGCTGGGAAAAAGGATTGTCGTGCCAAATGTGAAGCATATTCGGGAGACAATACTTAAAGAGGCACATGACTCGCCATACTCGATTCACCTCGGTTGCACGAATATGTACAAAGACTTGAAGACATGTTATTGGTGGGCTAGCATGAAGAAGGACATAGCGCACTATGTAGCCTTGTGTGATGTGTGCCAATGAGTGAAGGCGGAACATCAAAGACCCGCTGGACTATTACAACCATTGAAGATTTCGGAGTGGAAGTGGGAAGAAATTGGTATGGACTTCATAGTCGGATTAACGAGAACTCAGTCTGGTTATGACTCCATATGGGTAATTGTGGATTGGTTGACTATGTCGGCTCATTTCATCCCTGTCAAGAACAAGTATACAGCTACACAATTGGCCGAAATATACATGGAGCATATTGCATGCCAACAAGGGGTACCAAAGAAGATAGTATCGAATAGAGGTTCTCAATTTACTTCCATGTTTTGGCAGAAATTGCATGAAGCATTGGGAACAAGGTTAAATTTTTGTTCAGCATATCACCCTCAAACGGATGGACAAACTGAGAGGACCAATCATACTTTGGAGGACATGTTGAGAGCTTGTGCCTTGAAGCATGGGAAGAGTTGGGACAAGAGCTTGCCATATGCGTTATTCTGATACAATAATGGTTACCAACCAAGTTTGAAGATGTCACCTTATGAAGCACTATATGGAAGGAAGTGTAGGACACCTTTATTCTGGAATGAGACAGGATAAACTCAAGTATTTTATCTGGATGTGTTGCTAGAAGCTGAAAAACAAGTTCAGGTCATTCACGAGAACTTGAGGGTTGCTCAATCAAGGCAAAAAGTCTATGCGAACAACAGGAGAAGGAAACTAGCCTTTGATATAGGAAACTTCGTTTACCTCAAGGTGTCACCATTGAGAGGTCATAAGAGGTTTAACATGAGATTCAAGCTAGCACCTCGCTATATTGGGCCATTCAAGATTTTGGACAAAAGAGGAGAAGTAGCATATAAGTTGGAGATGTAGCTCATCTTTCAGATGTTCACGATGTGTTTCATGTTTCCCAGATTAAGAAGTGTTTAAGGGTGCCAGAAGAACAAATGTCAATGGAAGAATTGGAATTAGAGACATATTTGACTTATGCCGAGGAACCAAACAAAATCTTGGAAACCAAGGAAAGAGTCACGAGGAATAAGATTTTTAGATGGTGTAAAGTTCAATGGAAGCATCACACAGAATCGGAAACAACATGGTAGTTGGAGGATGATCTCAATAAGGAATTTCCCTATCTCTTCTCTTCTGCGTCGAATCTCGAGGGTGAGATTCATTTTAAGGGGGTAGGTTTATAACACCCTCATTTTCATCCATCATGCATTGTAGACATTTTAATACATGTTTAACATTAATCTGCATAAAAGGGAACAAGTTTGAAATGAATTAGAAACAAAACCACACTTAAGAATTTTGGGAAGTGCGAACTAGTCCTATTTTGGTGGGGACTAGTCCGATTTCTCTCTGACTTCCATCGAACTTGTCCGTTTTGCTGCGGACTAGTCTGTTTTTCCCTCTGGACACTTTCGGACTTGTCCAGTCCATTGCGGACTAGTCCGGTGTCCCAATTCCTTGGAAATTTTGCTAAGTTCCTGGACTTGTCCAAACTTGTATGGTGTTCTAGCGGACTTGTCCGTTTTTCCTCTGACTAAAGCTAGACTTGTCCGATTTTGGCAAGACTTGTCTATTTTTCCCCTCTGGATAAGTTCAGACTTGTCGGATGTCCAGTCCGGACTTTTCCGATATCTCTCTGTCTAACTTCGGACTAGTCTGGGCCCTTTTTGGACTTGTCCGATAAATCACGACTCCGAGTTGATCTTTTGTTTCATGACTTAGTTCTTGGGTTTTAAGTTATGTGGGCCTAGGGATGTCGTGCCTAACTCTTTTAGAGCCCATGTGGGACTCTAAAGCGACCCCTACTCATCTCAAACTCGAAATCCATCCAACCCTAGCCTCCACCTCTATATAAACAACCCCACCCCTTGGCTTGACATCTATTTGCCAATTTTCCACCCCACCCAAACCCTAGCTCATGGATAGCCGCCACCAAGGAGGGAGAAGGAGATCTAGAGCAATAAGAAGTAGAGGAGGAAACAAAAGAGGATCAAGTTCTCCATCAACCTTGCGTTCTTCGTCAACAATTCATCATCAAGTTCTTCATCCCTAGATCGTCAAGATCCATGTGTCCTCCAATACCTTTGATTCTTTGGAGCCTTAGACACCTGGTATACCTTCTACTTTCTTTTCCTTACGTGAATTCATCCCCAACTCTCACATCGATCTAGAAAACCCTAGTTCGCCAGTTCTGCGAAGTGCAGACTTGTCCGGTCCCCAGTGGACTAGTCCGATTTTTATTGTTAAATTGTGTTGAAATAATTCCAAGATTTGATCGAATCAACTCCAAACCTATAAAAACTTGTTAAAAACTATTGGAACTAATTAGTGATCATTAAAAGTAGCTCATTAACAAGTTTCACCTTGCATTTGCATTAATCATGCATATCATGTCATATTGAGTAATATATGTGCATCTATTGATTGTGTTTCCTGTCTTGTATGTTTATTTTGCGGATTAGACGGATTTGCGCTAGAGAGTGTCGCGGAGGATCTCCAGTACCAGGAGTTTGAAGTCTTTGATCCTAATCAAGACCAAGAGCAAGGCAAGTGTCCTTAAACATATTGATCCTGTTTCTAAAATAAATGTTCTGTTTGCAAGACTGCATGCTTGTGTCAATTTGATGGGAATCCTATGATAGGAAGTTTACTAGCTTTGTTAAACCATCCTTGTCACCTAGAATTCATGGTAGAGAGTCGAGAGGGGCTTTTTACCCCTTTTGGCTTCGCTTAATTAATTGGGATGGGAAAACAACTATACCACTTAGATTAATTATGCATTTATGAGATTATAAATAACATGAACTGGTTAATATGATATGGTAATGGGTGATCTAGGCAAGCCTGGTATGTGGATAGGTTGGATGATATGGTGGTTGCTTGCTTTAGATCTAAGGACCAATTCATGTGAGAATATTCCATGACTATAGTGCCACCACTAGGCCAAGTATGGGTGCGGTGTAGCTAATTAACTAGGGCTTTGCCAGTGCTATTTGTACCATCAAGGATGCTCGAGGAAGGGGTAGACGGATTGGGTTTGTTGATTATTGGTGGGAATACCCTGAGATCCGAATGGCTAAGAGGGGCCCTTGGTTGAAGATGTGCTCAGTTGGAGGCATCACCACCTGTGAAACCTTAGTGGAGTCTAAATAGGCTAGTAATCCCTTTGTAAAGGCTCTTATTTGATCTCTTTGCCATACACCTAAGGAAGTGTAATTGGCATAATGGAGGTTTTCTTTAGTCGCCGACTGGTGATGAAATCAGAAACACGTGTGTAAAGTGGTATAAACTCTGCAGAGTCTAATAAAAATATCATAATGGTCGTGCTCCCGATTATGAGCAGCTGGAAAACTTCCATGATTAGAGGGAACTTGGTACTGGGATGGTTTTTGGGATGGTTATGGTTTGGAAATATTGGTATGTTTGGTTATAGATTAATTCTGTTGTTGATTATGGTTATTGGTAATGAGAAATCTGGTATATGGGTGATGGTAATGAAATTTGGACTGGTACTATGATATTAATTATGGTTTATGATGGGTTATTTCACATACATATAATGTATTGCTTTTCAAATGTTTGAATGTACTTTTCAGCACTTAGCCGTTATTATATTCGTCATTTGAATCAGCTACATGTCATACTTTTCACACTTGCTGAGTACAACATGTACTCACCCTTGCAATTCCCCCACCAATAGTTGTAGGTCAGGATTTGGAGTTTAATGATGACAATGCGGAGTTCTAGGCCGTGTCTACCGTCTGCTTTGCCTGTGAAGTGTTGGAGCTGCATTATACCCTATTTGCTGATGCTGCTTAGTTGCTTAGTTCGCTTAATTAGTTTATTTCTGCTGCATTAGTTCAAACTTGTCGTTAACATTAACTAGAGTTTGTATTCGAGGATATTCTCAATTGTGTAATAAAAGTGCTTAATTAATCCTGTTCCGTGGTATTTCTCTATATACTTGTTTGCGATTGCAATAGTGTATGTGTTGAATAACGTGGGCACACATATGCGTTCACTTAGTTCATTTTTGAAACCGGGTGTCACACGATCATGCTGCGAGAGGTGCTCCAACAGTTCGGATTCCTCGAAATACCAGGCTATTAGGGTCAAGAGACGGTCGACAGAGGCAAACTGTCATGTACTGTCCCGGTCGACATCCCTGCTAGTCCGCGTTTTTATGGATGGGCTCCTTTTTTTGTCACTGCGCTAGGAGCTTGTTTGGAGGACATGTGGGCCATCGCAGCAGGGGAAGTGCTTATGAAACTTTGCGAGCTTCATCAAGATGCCATGGATGGGACACAATTTTCTCTTCTCCCGGTCTATGGTGTGGCTAGTCTTGAGTGGCAACATCGTATGCTGGAGGCCTATCAACCGAATGGCGACACGACATCGACAACACTTGGGACGTATGCCGCTGCATCCAGCATGGTGGTTCTTACACAAAGTGCAATCCTTCAGCAGCAGGTCGAAGCCTTGAGGCAAGCGGTTGAACGGGTTGACACTCTTGATTACATCAATGAGAACCTACGTTCGTTTCTGGCTCCGACAAATCACCGGCTGAATCAATGTGAGAATCAGCTGCATCACACTCACACTAGACTACGGAAAGCTCGTGCTGAACTGCGGCAAACTCGCAAAGAACTGCAGCAAGCTCGTGGTGAACTGCAGGCAAGTCAATTAGTGGTGCAGCAACAACATGACCAGCTGTTGGTAATCACCGAGGCACGAGATGAAGCCGTTGAAGAAGCTCAGTGTTGGGAATTCGAGGCAAGCCAAGTTCAGGATGACTTGTTGGAGGCCGAGGCACACTTGCCGTGCCCAGTCATGTATCCACTGGCTCATAACATGTCGATGAACATGGGCGAGCAGGTGCTCTCAGATTCTGTGGAGGAGGAAGATCCTGAGATACTCGAGTACGTTGACGAGGATGCATCGGAGTAGGTTGGGGCAGCACTACTGCCATCACGGGGCAACGTATAGTTAGTGGTTGCTCGTGTTTATTTTGTAGCCATGTTTGTATCATATTATAAATAGTAGTGGGTGTGTAGGAGATGACAATGTGTGTATGATGACTCATGGAGACCAGGTATAGTTGAGATGCACTTCCACAGTGGGAGTCCATCATTTTGGAGTTCACTACTGTAAACTTGGTCATGAGATAATATATTTTGTATAAATTTTGTACTTTATGAGAATATGTGAATGTTATTCAGTTATCACATTGTCAATACTCGCACTACTATGGTATAGAATGGATGAAGAAGACAAACATGTTGCTGATTTTTAAATCATGTGCATGCAGAATGGTGCGTACACGCTCTACGCCCGAGATGGGAGGCTGTAGTCGGGGTTGTGAGGATGAATCTCCGACCCGGGAGCAAACAACAACACCGCACTAACAAGTTCCTCCACCACCACCACCTGAACCTCCTAGAACTCCCGCGGAGATCCTGGCCACAGTACTCGGCTCAAGCGGCGAGCAAACCGAGTTGGTGCGTATGTTGGTGCAAAATTCGTCTCGTCAAGCGGGATGACAAGACAATAGGCAATGCCAGCGCCAACAGAGTTTGTATTCGTACTTCTTGGCTATGCATCCACCGGTCTTCATGGAGGACGAGGAGCCTCTGGAGATGGACAACCTTATCCGTACACTCGAGGCAAAGTCTAGTATGCTGTGATGCACCGAATAGCAGAAGGCGCTGTTTGCAGCGCAACAACTTCAGGGATCCGCAGGTGCCTTGTGGGCGAACTATGGCGCGTCACTGCCGGCTGGTCATGCAGTCACATGGACCGAATTCTGGAAGGCGTTCCGTTCCTACCATATACCTCCCGGTATAATATAGAGGAAGCTTCAGGAGTTTCTGGGGCTGAAGCAAGGCAGGAGGAGTGGTCATGAATACTCCCGCGCATTCAATCACTTGGCACAGTACGTGCCAGAGTATGTGGGAACGGAATATAAAAAGTGAGATACATTCTTCCCGGGCCTTAATCCCAAGATGAAGGTCCAACTCGCACAATGCAATCGCGGCACCTTCAACGACATCGTCAATGCCGTGATAGTGCAGGAAGATGCTCAGCGCGAGCTTGTTTGAGATAAGAGGAAACGGAGCGCGCCATCGAGAAGCAGTAGTGGTGGTCCACAGAAGTACCGTGTGGTGTATTGTTCACCATCTAGTCAGTGATGGCGGCCACCGGCGCGACCGCAGCTGTTCCGAGGTCGTTCTTTCAATGCGCCTCCTTTCCGACCGCCATTTCCACAGAAGCAGCAGCAGCAGCAGCAGCAGCTAAGGATGGTCCTCCGTGCGTATCCACCTCCACCACGTGCACTGGGATTCCGTCCGCAGCTTGGCAGGAACCCGACACAATACACGTGCTACACGTGTGGCCGTGTCGGGCATTTTTCAAGGGACTGCCCCGAACAGCGACAAGGCAGCGTACAAGCACCATATCAGGGTGCAGCTCAGCCCCGCAACCAGCCCGAGAAACCAGCAGCAAAACCCGGCAACGTCCACCACCTAGCTATCGAAGACGTGCTGGAAGGCGAACCCGTCTTTGCTGGTACGTTTTCTCTACTCCAAAATCCCGTGGTCATATTATTTGACTCTGGTGCCACCCATAATCTCATTAGCCAATCATATGTCATCAAATATCAATTACCTATCATTCTCACAAAATTTCCCTATTTGATTTGCTCTGCAGATGGGAAAGTAGCAGCCGATAGGATGGTCTATCAGGCATCACTTGAGATGGGTGCAAATCTATATCCGACTTCTCTAATTATATTAGAGAGTCAAAAGCTCGATGTCATCTTAGGAATGTCATGGCTACACCGTCATGGTGCTGTTCTCGACATCATTCCACGTGTGGTCCATTTAAACTCTCCACTGCATCAACCACACACTCTTATTCTAGACCACCTTATCCAAGAAATTTCAGCCACGTACAACACGGAAGCCACAAAGCTTGAGGACATTCGAGTGGTCCGTGAATATTCGGACGTGCTTCCTGACAACCTTCCGGGTATGCCACCGGATAGGGACATCGTGTTCAAGATTGAACTTATTCCGGGAACCACGCCTATTTCTCGAAGGCTGTACAAGATGGCACCAAATGAGTTGGCGAAATTAAAGGAGGATTTGAAGGACCTGCTGGACAAAGGTCTCATCCGCTCAAGTTCATCACCGTGGGGTTGTTCCGCATTGTTTGTAATGAAGAAGGACAAGACATTATGTCTATGTGGGGACTATCATACGCTCAATGCCGTGACGATCAAAAACAAGTATCCACTACCGCACATCGATATCTTATTCGATCAATTAGTGGGTGCTAAGGCTTTCTCAAAGATGGATCTTCGGTCCGGATAACATCAAATAAAAATTCGACCGGAGGATATACCAAAGACGGCATTCTCAGCGAGATACAGACTCTATGAATATCTTGTCATGTCGTTCGGACTTACCAATGCGCCGGCTCACTTCATGTATTTAATGAATTAAGTGTTCATGTCGAAGTTGGACAAGTTTGTCGTGGTCTTCATCGATGATATTTTGTTTTATTCTAAATCGGAGGAAGAACACGCCAAACACTTGCATATCATGCTCTAACAATTGCGAGATCACAAGCTTTATGCAAAATTCAGCAAGTGTGAGTTTTGGATCAGCCAAGTACCATTTCTGGTCACATTATTTCAGCGGAGGGCATCGCTGTTGATCCAAGCAAAATTGTGCATGTGCTGAAATGGAAGTCTCCAACGTCCATACACAAAGTTCGCAGATTTCTCGGATTAGTAGGATATTATCAGAGATTCATTCCGAGCTTCTCAAAAACCGCTAAACCAATGACGGAGCTGCTGAAAAAGGGGACTAAATATATTTGGAGCAAGGCATGTGAGGATGCATTCCAAGCATTGGTGAAACCTCTCACAACAGCCCAAGTGCTAGCTCAGCTGGACACAACCAAATCTTTCGACATTTATCGTGATTCGTCTGGCATTGGTCTCGGCTGCGTGTTAATGCAAGAAAGCTGCGTGATCGCATATGGATCACGGCAGCTCCGAAATCATGAGCAGCATTATCCGTCTCATGACCTTGAGCTCGCTGCCGTGGTGCTCACTTGGAAAATGTGGAGGCATTATTTACTCAGAAATCTAGTGCACCTCTACACCGATCACAAGAGCCTGAAATATATTTTCACTCAGAGGGAGTTGAATATGCGACAATGAAGACGGTTAGAACTGATCAAAGATTATGAGATTGAAATTCATTACCATCCCGGCAAGGCGAATGTGGTTGCCGATGCACTAAGCCGCAAGTCTCACGTCATTAATCTGTCCATCACTTCAATGGACGAGGACGAGCCGAGTTTATACTTGGTTCCATATGGAGCGTTATATAATCTTGCTCTCATTCCTACCATACGAGAGGATATTATAGATGCTCAAAAGAAAGATGTGGGTATGTTTCACATTCGGAGGAGAATGAAGAATGGGGAAATGACGTGTTTCTAGAGTGACGAACATGGTACTCTATGGTTCAAAGACTGTATAGTGGTAGACTATGATTTAACACTTCGGAAGAAAATCTTGGATGAAGCTCACTTGTCCAAGTATTCTATTCATCTGGGCAGCAACAAGATGTATCAAGATATGAAAACCAAATTTTGGTGGACACGGATTAAAAGATAAATTGCAATGTACGTATCCGAGTGTGATACGTGTGGGCGGGTGGAAGCGGACCACATGAAGAAAGCCGGACAGCTGCAACCATGTAATATTATGGCTTGGAAATGGGAGAACATTAGTATGGATTTCATTGTCGGATTGCCTCTCACGTTCCACAAACATGATTCGATTTGGGTGATAGCCGATCGACTAACCAAATCAGCTCATTTTATATCTGTACATACAATGTACATTGCAAAGAAGTATGCGGAGTTGTATATTGCAAGAGTCATGCGCTTCCACAGGATTCCCTGGACAATTATTTCAGATCGTGATGCGCTATTCGTTGCTCATTCTTGGGAGCAGCTGCATGCATCACTGGGGACAAAACTGATCCATAGCTCCGCATATCACCAGCAGACGAATGGTCAAACTGAGTGGGTGGATCAAGTTCATAAAGATATGCTACGCGCTTGTGCCATCCACCACAGTAAAAATTGGGAAGATCATTTACCGTTGGCGGAGTTCTCATATAACAATGGCAATCAAGCTAGCATCAAGCACTACAGGAATCCCGACCGATTTGCGACGACTTTCTTTATTTGCGATGGTTTTTAGCCGTCGCAAATAAATCGTCGCAATTAAGCTTATTTGCGATGGCCACCGTCGCAAATAAGCTTTAATTGCGACGGCTAGGGGGGCCGTCGCAAGTTATTGCCGCGGGCCGGTGGGCCCTGCAACCTTATTTGCGACGGTATCGCCGTCGCAATTAAAGCTTATTTGCGACGGTCTGGCTGTCGCAATTAAGTGCTTCTATTTGCAACGGCCTGCCGTCGCAAATAAGTCCAGTGGGCTGGGCCCATGGGTCCTCCTTCGGGGCCCACAGAGCTATTTGCGACGGCTGTGCCGTCGCAATTAAACTTTAATTGTGACGGCCAGGCCGTCGCAAATAGCAGAGGCCTATTTGAGACGGCCTGGTCCCTTATTTGCGACGGTACTATATAAAAAGCCGTCGCAAATAAGGTTTTTTATTTTTTTAAAAAACAGAAAAAACTACCCGGCTCGATGGCCAGAATCACATAACAGATTCCATACACACAATATATACACATAGCAAAGATCATCATCACAGAGGAAACATCATCACAATCACAGACTAATAAATTCCAATACATCTCACATCGTCATCAACAAAGCAAACAAAAGGGCTCACTCGCCCATCTGACCTCCGTAGCCACCTCCGGAGCCACCTCCGAAGTCGAAGTCGTCATCGCGCCTCATTCCAGGCGGCGGTAGTGACGGTGACGGCGTTTGTGCAGCCGTCGCGGATCCCTGCAATTAATGAAACTTAGAGTTAGAATATAAATACATCAACATCTCTCTCTCCCTTCCTCTCCCTCTATCTTCATCTAGATCCCCTCTCTTCCCTTGTCTTTTCATTTCTCTTTGTCTCTCACTCTATCTTTCGCTCTCACTCCATCTCTCTATTGATATCCTTTTCCCTCTATCTTCCTCCCTCTATCTCCATCTACATCTCCCTCCCTCTATCTTCCTCCCTCTATCTCCATCTACATCTCCCTCCCTCTATATTCCCCTCATGACCGAGCGGAGCGTGCTCATGACGAGACGCGTGATCCGGATTCCAACGAAATTTCGGCAGCATAACCCCGCTGTTCTCCACTGCACGCTCAAAAATGGTGCAGCAGAGAACAACAGGGTTACGCCACCGAAATCTCGTCCAAATCCGGACCCGCGTCTCGTCACAAACCACGCCCCCTCGGTCACTCCGAGGCTGTCCAAAAAGGGACAATTCCAAACCTGCACGTCTCACATGCCAATGGCATGTGAGACGTGCCGATCCAAAACGGGTAATCAATTGCTATAGGTTACGTTGCTCATGTTCATTTATAAATCATTTACGAATGAGGAAAGAGAACGAGAGTGAGGAGAAAAGTGGGTCAGAGTTGAAAGTTTCATAGTCAGGGCCGTCCACATTATCGTTGTTCGCCTCTGTGATCATCTTGACGCATACGTTACGACAATAATCAACTTTTAATGCTTGACTATAATCAACTTTTAACGCGCTATAATCGGATTGTGCCGGTTTTAACCCGCTTATGTATATATATATATATATATTTATATTTATATATTTATATATATAAAGAACATTAAACATGCTAAAAGAAACATAACAATTAATCAAAATTTGAACATTTAATAACTTAATTCAATAACGATAAGCAGCAATGAACATAAACATTAAGAATACTAAAGCAAAACATAAGCATGCTTAACATCTACATAATCAACAACATTATCAACAAATTTGCATAACCAACATCATTAACAACTAAGCATAATTAACATCAAGATCGAGCAACAATTTCTACTCATTCGATCAACAATCATTTGAAGATTGAACAATCCACATCAAATATCATGAAATCCACAACAAATTTGCATAATCAACATCATTAACAACTAAACAAGGGGGTTACTTGACGATCGGCGACGACGAGGAGGCCGGGGTGCGCGGACGGCAGGGAGACCGGGGCGCGCGGGCAGCGAGGTCGCCAGGGCGCGCGGGCGGCGACGACGGGGAGGCCGGAGCCGCCGGGGCGCTTGGGCAGCGAGGAGGCCGGGCCTCGGGCAGGGCGCTCGGGCGGGGCGGCGGCGCAGCGCGCTCGGGCGGTGGCGGCGGGGCGCGCTCGGGCGGCGGCGCGGGGGGCGGAGGGCGGCAGCGCAGCGCGCGGAGGGCGGCGGCGGCGGGGCGTGCTCGGGCGGCGGCGCGGGGAGGTGGAGGGCGGCAGCGCGGTGCGCGGAGGGCGGCGGCGGCGGGGCGCGCTCAGGCGGCGGCGCGGGGTGGCGGAGGGCGGCGGGGGCAATGAGTCGTGAGTGGACGAGAATGAAGAGTCGGGTCGGGATGAAGGCCCTTATTTGCGAAGGCCCCTTAAATTGCGACGGCCCGACCACGTGGCCGTCGCAATTAACGTTACTTGCGACGGCCCTTTTAGCAGCCGTCGCAAATAAACACTTATTTGCGACGGCTACCTTATTTGCGACGGTACTAGGGTTGGCCGTCGCAAATGAGTGTTTATTTGTGACGGCTCTGGGGTTGGCCGTCGCAAATAAGCTATTATTTGTGACGGCCCATTTATTTGCGACGGCCAGTGGTGGGCCGTCGCAAATAAATATAGCCGTCGCAAATGATCGCTTTTCCTGTAGTGAAGATGGCGCCGTATGAAGCTCTCTATGGCAGGAAATGTCGCACACCACTCAACTGGTGTGAATCTGGCGAGCGAGTGATATATGCTATTGATCTCATGAATGAAGCTGAGGAACGAGTGCGAGTGATCCATGCCAATCTTAAGGCTGCTCAATATCGCGAGAAAAGTTATGCGGATTAAAGACATCAACCTCTCCACTTCCACATCGGAGACCACGTTTACCTTCGTGTCTCTCGATGAAAGGAATTCATCGTTTTGGAGTAAAGGGAAAGCTTGCTCCACGATTCATCAGTCCGTTCGCTATCATTGAAAAATTCAGACCCGTGGCCTATCGTTTGGAGTTATCGGCATCACTTTCTGGTGTTCATAATGTATTCCACATTTCTCAGCTGCGGAAGTGCCTTAAATTCCCAGCTGAAATATGCACCCAAGACCTCGAAGCTCTTTAACCGGATCTCACTTATTCTGAGTATCCGATCCGGATTATTGATGAAAAGACTCGCACCACCAGGAACCAAACTTTGTACTTCTACAAAGTCTTGTGGAGTAACAATACCGCTGAGGAAGCGACATGGGAAAGCGAGAATGAATGTGGCCTAGAGGGGGGTGAATAGGCCTTTTTGAAAATTGTCGGAACCTGCAACACTTAACAACCAGTTCAAAACCAGAGATATTGGACTAGTCCGGTGTGTACGGACTAGGTTGGTTAAGTTTAATCGATTAGAATGATTCTTCAATGTATGCAGCAGAAATATACAATCAAATGATGGATTTCAAGGTTGTATACCAAGTTATATCACAATTCAATCTTATTTTTAATGATTCAACGTGAAGTAAGCAATTATGATTGAAACCCTAGATTATATTGAAGAATAAGAACGATGAGCACAAAAACGAGGCACAAGAATTTATCCTGTGGTTCGGCTCCCACAGAGGCAACCTACATCCACGTTGAGGAGTCCACAAAAGGACCGGGTCTTTTCCAACCCTACCCTCGTTGGATCGCAACAAAGGCCAATCCTCTTCCACTTATCACAAAGGGGTGAATAACCAAATTCACGGGGCCTTCTCACACGTTGAGAGCTCCCTTGGATTACAACACGAAATACCACCAAGAACACACTCAAGAGATTACAATTAAATCGCAGGAGTGTGTTAGAGAATCAAACCAAGAGCTCAATGTGGTGTTGAACGTGTCTCTCCAATGAACTAGAGTGAATCCTCAAAGGATTGATCTTTGTCGCACTTAATTTCGTGGAGAGATGTGGTTTTTGAGGCTCTTGGGAGGTGTGACGGCGCTAGGGTTCGAGAGTTTGTGAAATATGGTCGTACACCTCTATTTATATGGGTTTCTAAAAGTGACCGTTAGGGTTCAGAAAGATCGGACTAGTCCGTGGTGGTCACCAGACTAGTCCGGTGTGCTATGTGTAGCAAACCCTAAGTGTCCCGAAATATCAGACTAGTCTGGCTAGGAACGGACTTGTCCGATTTCGCTTCTGGAAATCTTCGGACTAGTCTGATAGACATCGGACTTGTCCGGACAGTGAAACCCTAAGTGTATTGGGTGACAAGTCCGCACTTGGAGGACTTGTCTAATTTAGTTCAGATGGTTTTTCGGACCAGTCCGTGCAAATATCGGACTTGTACGATTTGGACCAAAGAGAATATCGGACTAGTCCGGTTGCGGTCGGACTTGTCCGATTTTGTGTGACTTGTGAAGTGTTTTGATGAGTAGTCCGCACTGGGGAGGACTAGTCCGATTCTAGTCAGAGAGATATCGGACTAGTCCGATGGATATCGGACTTGTCTAATTTTGTGTAGAGAGGTTCTCGGACTAGTCCGGTGTCAGTCGGACTAGTTCGGTCCTGTGTATCTTTGTGCAATGTGTGTGCATAATTGTGATTGAGCTCTTGGGGTGTGTTTCTTTAACACACTCCATACACAAGGATCTACTATTCTTCTTTCTTGAGCTCATTTCCACTTTGCTCCTCATTCTTCCTTCTTTTTAGCACTTTGCTCATTTTTCTATTAAAATCCTGCGCTCATCTCAACAAAGAGGTTAGGATCCCAATTGCTTGTCATAAATCATCCAAAACACACAAGGGAGTCATAGATGCACTTTCAATCTCCCCCTTTTTGGTGATTGACGACAACCAATCGAGATTACACAAAATATGATAAAAATTGAGATTTTCATAAAGTATGCACATATGAGTCCAAAATACATCAAGCAGTGAAAACATAATCCATATGTGCATTCTTTATGGTGGGATGCATAGCTAAGTGCACTAAAAAATTGAGAATGACATAATTGACATTAATCAGCCAATAGCAAGCATATATGTCATTCTAGAGCAGAATCACAGTTTTCAACAAATACTTCTCAAAGGATCAAATCATTGCATCACAAAACCATAATTAACTTAAGAACATTGCTAAAGCTTTACAAACCATAGAATAGTTAAAAAACATAGCATAGAGCTCTCTCCTTGCAACCTACAGCTAAGACTAAGACCCCCTCAATCCCTCCCCCTTTGGCATCAGGACACCAAAAAGAAGAAGAGGAGGGTCCTAAGGTCTTCACTCTTCGCTGTCGGTCCTCTCATCGTCATCTTCGTAATCTTCATCTTCAGCTTGATGATGAGGAAGAGGAGGAGGAGGTGCGGAGCTACTCGATCCCCCAATGCCAAAGTAGGCAAGCTCGGAGGGGGTCAGGGGCTCGAGCTCGGTGAAGTCAGAATCTCAGTCTTCAAAGATTACTGGAGACCAATTGGGTCAATCTCCAGTTTCTGGCAAATTCGCTTCACATTTGCCTTGATATACTTCATGTCCTCCTTTCTTTTCTTGTTGAGCTTATGAGACTTCACTTCGGCCTTTTTGCAGGAGGCAAAGATTGCAGTCAGATACTTGAGGATTCCACTGGCTGAACCTTTTTGAGGGGCTGCCCTAGTAGCAGGGGCAGCCCTGGCATCTTCTCTTGTTCTTGCCGATGCCTCGGGACTGGAGGCCGGCGAGGGAGCAGCCTGCACACTCGGCTTTTGAGGCATCTGAGGCCTCAAGGGGAGATGCTCCACATCTTTCACAAACACAATCCTGGTGACTTTCTCAATCACAAACATTATGTAAGGAGCATATCCACATGACCTGTTGGGAGTGCAAGATATGTTCACTATGTCATTCCAAATGTATTCCACCACATCAAACTGGCGGTCCTTTCTTATGACCCTCATCAGAGTCCGGAGGTATCCTTGCACACTCCTAGCATCTCCATCCTTGGGAGCAATCGTCTTCCTCAAAACTCTGTTCAGCACCACAAAGAATGGCTTCATGTTTTTGGTGGAGGGAGGGTTGAACTTTGAGTTTGGCTCATATAGGAACTTCATCTTATCCTTCTCAATGACACCTATGTTGTGTATGATCAAGCAGTCGGAACTTGAGGTGTCAAGGTGAAGCACGCTAGCAAAATCTTCTTGAGTAATACTGTACTTGGATCCTTGAGTCATCCAAGTGACACTCTCCTCATCTTCACTCGAGAAGTGACAGGTTGCAAAGAACTGCGCAATCACTTCATCATTCACCAGTTATTCCTGAAGGCGAAAAGATCCTTCAGGCCGTGCCTCTCAATGGCTTCCACTACCTCAGTGAATGGTGAGCAGCCCTTTTTCTCAAAATGTGCCCAGTCAATCCACTCACTGCGCGCAACTGGTGTCTTCATTGGGAGATACATCGATTTGTAAAAATCAGCATGGAAGTTGCACCAGAATCTTCCATCAACAGCTTGCTTCGGTCGGCCATACCAATCAATGCTTCTGAATTTTGCCGCCGAATCACTGCCCTTCCCGTTGAACATCTCTTCAGTGGGGTCACGGACCTCTTCCTCGGAACATGCAGTATCAACGGGCCAACTGGACCCATAGCAATCCCTTTGCCCTTGCCCTTTTCTTGGCGAGGGCCACTTGATGATGCAGCTGCCTTGGAGACTGGCTTCTTTGCCAACACTTTCCTCCGAGCCTAAGGAGGGGATGGAGCTGGCTCGGGGGGTCTTTCTTGGCACTTCTCGCCAACACCCGTCGAGGTCTGAGGTGCCACCTCGTTGTCCATCTCGGCCTCAAAGTAAGAGACATCATTGCCCGAGCTCGACATGACCTGAGAATGAGTGGCATGATTGAGAATGAATGATACAAGGCATAGGTATGGAAGGATAGCAAGAAATTGCATTGAGGATTTGGGAAGTTAGGTTTTGAGTTTAGATAAATTGGACTTGTCCGGTGTACAGGCACAAACTAGTCAGGGGATATCGGACTTGTCCGTGCATGGACCGGACCAGTACGGTATTCAAACTCGAAAACCTAGGAAACTAGACAAATGGTGATTCCTAAAGCACAACAACCTTAGAATAAATGTAATACATCAAGAGAGCATGTATATAGCGAGGAATGCTAGGCTATTGGATCAACAATGAAGAAATTTGGATGGGTGTTGAAGTTCGGACTTGTCCATGAACTTCAATCTTCGAGCAAGGATGCTTGATCTCCACCCATATGCGGAGCTTTTTGTTGGAGGGGACGCAAAATCGCCTTGGGAGCTCAAGTGGAAGAGAGAGAACGCATGAGGCAAGAGTGGAGGTGAATGAATTATGGTTTTGCGGTGGCTAGGGTTATGGACAAAAAAAATCGGACAAGTCCGGAGGTGACCGGACTAGTCCGAACTTTTCCAGAGGACTATATCGGACTAGTCTGTTGTATATCGGACTAGTCCGGCCTAACCGACACTCTGCGGACTAGTCTGCATGGGCGGACTAGTCCGGGTAACCATGGACTAGTCCGTTGTCACCAGGTAAGAATTGATTAGCCACTCATATATATTTGAAGGTACATATTTAGAGAATTGGGAGGCAAATCAAATCAAATAATCTTGATGAATATGACCAGTAAGCGTACTACAATCAAGCAATGATCATAGTTCACACTCAATGATCGGTTCGCCACGAAGGCCAATCCTCTTCCACTTATCACAAAGGGGTGAATAACCGAATTCAAGGGGCCTTCTCACACGTTGAGAGCTCCCTTGGATTACAACACAAAATACCACCAAGAACACACTCAAAAGATTACAATTAAATCGCAAGAGTGTGTTAGAGAATCAAACCAAGAGCACAATGTGGTGTTGAACGTGTCTCTCCAATGAACTAGAGTGAATTCTAGAAGGATTGATCTTTGTTACACTTAATTTCGTGGAGAGATGTGGTTTTTGAGGCTCTTGGGAGGTGTGACGGCGCTAGGGTTCGAGAGTTTGTGAAATATGGTCGTACACCTCTATTGATATGAGTATCTAAAAGTGACCATTAGGGTTCAGAAAGATCGGACTAGTCCGTGGTGGTCACTGGTCCGGTGTGATGTGTGTAGCAACCCTAAGTGTCCCGAAATATCGGACTAGTCCGGCTAGGAACGGACTTGTCCGATTTCGCTTAAGGAAATCTTTGGACTAGTTCGATAGACATCGGACTTGTCCGGCCAGTGAAACCCTAAGTGTATTGGGTGACAAGTCCGCACTTGGAGGACTTGTCCGATTTAGTTCAGAGGGTTTTTCGGACTAGTCCGTGCAAATATTGGACTTGTCCGATTTGGACTAGAGAGAATAACGGACTAGTTCGGTCGCAGTCGGACTTGTCCGATTTTGTGTGACTTGTGATGTGTTTTGATGACTAGTCTGCACTAGGGAGGACTAGTCCGATTCTAGTCAGAGAGATATCGGACTAGTCCGATGATAATCGGAGTTGTCCGATTTTGCGCAAAGAGGTTCCCGGACTAGTCCGGTGTCAGTCGGACTTGTCCGGTCCTGTGTATCTTTGTGCAATATGTGTGTTTAATTGTGATTGAGCTCTTGGGGTGTGTTTCTTTTACACACTCCATACACAAGGATCTACTATTCTTCTTTATTGAGCTCATTTCCACTTTGCTCCACATTCTTCCTTCTTTTTAGCACTTTGCTCATTTTTCGATTAAAAGCCTGTGCTCATTTCAACAAAGAGGTTAGGATCCCAATTGCTTGTCATAAATCATCCAAAACCCACAAGGGAGTCCTAGATGCACTTTCAGAGAACTATCAACGATTAAATTATCCAGATTTGTTATCATCTCATATCCGGTAATCCTTCACCTCCGTCTCTTTTATTTGTAATCTCGGGATGAGATTCTTTTAAGGGGGAGGAATGTAAAAGCCCTAAATTCAGAGTTCAAAGTTCAGAGAGGAGAATTTAAAATTTGAATGGGAAAAATAAATTTAAGTGGCAATTTAAGAATTAAACCAATTCAAACTTCAATAGAAGGAATTCAAAACTTAAATTTAGCTCTTGTTCAAATTTTGCCAAAATAAAAATCTGAGTTGACCATTAAATTTCAAATATTCCGAATAGCCTCTCTACCAAGTTTTAAAATTTTTGAAGCATATTGCTTTGTAATTCAGTGGAAACATTTAATTCTTCGAAATTCAAATTCAAATTTGAATTTTCATAGAAACTTGATGAATTCAAATTTTTGATTCCAGAATCAAATCCTAGATATTGATTTGAGCCTATCTGAAAATCATCATGATTTTTGGACACAAGTTGGTGGGATATTTCAGTGTCTAGAGGTAATTGACTTGAGGGGGGATGTGGGACCCACTGGTCAGCCTCTCTAATACGTTGAACTGACTCCCCGCCATTCCACGCTCGGTGTTGCCTCCAGCTCGGCGGCAAGCAGCTGCGTGGCCTCCCTGCCGTGCTCGCTACACTTCCCCATCCCTATCTTCGGTTCAAGCCCAGAGTGGAATAGCATCGGCGGTCGCCCTCTGTTTCTCTCCTGAGTGCACCACCTCGCCACCTCTGTTCACCCGACCAGCTCAAGATTCTGGCCGAGTATCTCCATCCTCCCAATAGCAAAGTGGTGCAGAAGACTTCCCTCTACCTTCTACAGCTTTTGATTCAGTGTTTTGTCAGCTACAACGCTGGTATTTTGCAGTGTTGAGCACGCCGCCATTCTGCCACCACAAGGAACGCCTCTGCCTCCCCGTCGAACCAGCGCTACAATCTTTGTCTCGAGGTGCTCCTAAAATCCAACAGGATCGCCAGGACGTCACCTTTCTCACGGTAAAAACCGTTCTTCATTTCATCCCCTATCGAGCGAGTATTTCTCAATTTCCTTTCGGCACAGGATTACCTATCATGTCAGGTCGCAAGAGCAATTCATTTTCTAGGTGGAGAAATCCTTTGAGCCAGCTATATAGTAGCTTCTATATCCCCTAGCGCACCACCTGGATCAATCCTCAGTGAAAATAATCGACCACCGATGGAGTATTTCGAGTTTTCCCTGCTGCCTTGGTAAAGTCTGTCGGTCCACCGTGGAGGTTGATGTTTCTGCCTATTCCACTCATTTTACTCCCCATATTCATTTTCCCAAGGATGCTAGGAACATTTCTGATCAATTTCCTCAGAGTTTGAGCCAAGGAGTGGAGGTACCGACCATCGTCGGAACCCTAGATCAGCCACCGCCGTCGTGCGCTCGTCTCCGGCCATCGCCGAGTCATCTGGACCTCACCAGCATGTTTCACGTCCGACTTTAGGGCAAGGCAGCAATGGCTGAGCCGAGAGGAGGTCGACGAAGCAAGTCCAGTGCGCACCGCCGCGGTTCCGGTGAGGAGCGCCGCCTCCGTCGCGATATTGAAGAAAGTGGCGAGTCCCGCGTGTCAGCCTCTATTTTGCTCTACTTGGATCTGCTGTGGCCACTGGATTATGTGCGGCTGCGTGGTTTAACTCCGTGGCCCTTCGTGTGGCCCAGTTGGGGTTGGCCTATTTCAAATGGGTGGGTCCGGCTAGATTATTTAAACTTTTCCTTATACAAATAATTCCAGATTTTTAGCAAACTTATAAAATCCATTACTCCTAGTAAAATTGCTCAAATAATTCCCAATAAATTCGGGTAGCCTCCTCTTGGTCCTAACTCTGCAGTGGCATAATTTGTTTCGACATGAAGGTCCCAGAATTTCCATAATTAATTCCTTTGAGCTAACTATTTGGGAAATTAATTACCTCTGTTCTACTAATTGGAAAACTTCCAATTTTGGTCAGGACACTCTTAAGAATACACTTGATATCCAGTGAAAATTTCAAGTTCATTGGACTTAAGTTACTAGGTGAATCAGTGTATCAAATGTCTATGCACTTTGAAAATTGTGAAATGTACAGAAACAATTTCAGAATTTCTTGCAAACCTATAAAATAAATTTCTCCTTGTAGAAAGCTCAGAAAAATATGAAACAAATTTTCCCAGAGCGCCTATACCATAATCATCCACTTTTAGCAAAGACAAAACTCCAGAATTAGTACCAAAATTCAGAGAAGCCTTTTACTAGATGGAATTTTAGAGACAAAAGCTTCCTTGAACATCTCCAATTCTCGGTCCAGTTCTTCTTCATAGAACCTAGTATCCACTGTAAAAATCCCAAAGTCAATTAAAATAATCTTCATACCTTATCAGGGATTATAATATATTTTCTATAGTTTTACTATCACTCATATACTTTATATATTACATATCATATAGTAACCGAGATCAAGGAGGAGCTGGAGGCCTTGGACAGCATCCTCTGAGAAGCTAACTTTTCCTCTGACTCGCAGCCAGGCAAGCCCCAATTTTCATTTAAGTGCTATTTCAAAGTTTATATTTGTATCAGCTATGTCTAATATGAATTTTATGCACTAGAGCTAAGGTGCTTGTTACTCCACTTGCATGACCCACAAATTCCATGGAGTATTGGGTATGCCTACAGCCCGACGAGTAGAAAATGCCATGCTTATATTTTGAGGAATTCGGTAGAAGTCGAGTAGTTGGAATCTACTCGCGAGATAGGATTTTATCACAGGGGACGGGTTTGATCAAAGAATGAATTATGAATATGAATTTGAGACCGAGCAGCGGGATAGAATGCAGTGAGACGTGGTGTCACGTGCGTATCCCTACTTGTGTCGATTGAGGACCGATCCGTGTGTGGAACTACTGAACAAGTTTGAACTGTACCAGATGCAAACTGGCTATGTGGAGACTAGGAAACCGATATAATTGGTTAACCTGGGTGTCGAGGCTTACCCTACCGTTTTATATGAGTGGGTTGAGGGCAGCAAGCTGTAAATTTGTCAGCGGGAATAGAGATGCTCCGCGTGGGGACCTCCTGCCCGTTACGGAAGGACCGGTTCGGCATTTGGGTTTTCCTTTGAAAGGTTGCTATATAAAACATAGTATTGAAGTGTGATTCATTCCACTTCCGAAATGGGTGTATGTGACGTGTTATCCGGGTGTCTATTGATTGCAATCATTGTCCCTCGCGGTTATTTGAGCACCGCTTTTTCTCTATGCTGTGGCGTAGTAAATACTAAAGAAGCCAGGAGAATATGATGTATTGAATTATAATTGCTTTGCAACTATGATTGCTATAGAATATGCTCACTAAAGTTAATTTTATTAAACCTTTAGGCTGATGTTAATAACTTGAAAATTAATGATCAACATTTAGGCGAGTCATTTACTGCTATATCTATTCCAATGTTAAGTATCCCTGCATGCAGAGTTCCATGTTTTGGTGAGACGGTTAAGTCTTGCTTAGCCTTCATGCTCATGGTTGATATATTAAGTTGTTTGCAGGTGATACGTATTAGGAAGGGCCCAAAAATGAGGCGATGCCCCCGTTGGGATATACCGCTGAGTGGGAGCCCTACACGCCGTCATGAATTTGTGTGTTGCTAGAGTGTCATGTCCCTGGGCTGGACGGCTACACTTTTGCATAGCTAGGCTGAGAGTTTAGCTATGAGTATTAACTTCCACTGAATATTAAGTATTGTAAAAGACTTCCACTGTTTCTGTAAATAAAACTTTGTATTTTGTCGTATTATTTTCATGTGTGTTGTTGGGTGCCGCATCGCACGGCACCACCCTCTGCGATTCTGGGAATGTGTGGACCTGGTCCTCACAATTTCGTGATTGATAATTTTGCCAAGGACTTCATCAGGTTGTCATTTTGTGAAACCTTGGGCTTTCTCTTATCATGGAACACAAGGTGACATTCCGAGGCATAAAGTCTCTTATCATTCTCTTTGCAACCTCATGATCAGTACACTTCTTGATTCCATAAGCACGGATCTTGTTCAGTAGTCTCTTCAAGCCGTTGTATATTTTTTGAGGGGATTCACCATCTTCTATTTAAAATCTTCCCTATTCTCCCTCAGGCATCTCAATCTTCGCTTCGCAGACAGAGCGATTCTCTTCATGAGAAGTCTTGAGTGTATCCCAACTGTCTTTGGCACCTTCAAGTCCATCCACCTTGGCATTGTGATGAATTGCTTGTTCTTGCTCTGGGGTGAGTTCATCATCGGTGTCTAGGATATCTATACATGTACACACTATATGCCAAAGACTTGGATTAAGTGATATTAGACGCATCTTCATAATATATTTCCACATTGAGTAGTCATTGCAATAAAACTATGCAGGTCTTCCCATGGGAATAGAAAGGTAATGATTGTAATTGTTGAGCTTATAATAATTAAAAAGAATACCGCGATTAGTCTTGATGACTACTTTATTATGGCTTTTCATCATCCTTCTTGCCCTTTTGGCTTAGGAGCTTCTTCCTGAGAAGTGCCTTGAGTTCACGGACTTCTTCATCATCGTGTTTGTGCTCCTTGAGCACATCGAACACTTTGGAGTCTTGTTCGTCTCCAATGAAGGGCATCTCCAGGATCTCGTTGTTCTTGTCAGAGGCCATTGATCTCTCCGAGCGGTGAGTCTTATAAATGGAGAGCCTTGCTCTGATATCAATTGAATGTGGCCTAGAGGGGGGTGATAGGCATTGAAAAATTTTCTTGCAGCATTTAACAAATTCGTCAAATATAGGAGGGACCAAACTTGTCAGGTGTGGTATACAGACTAGTCCAGTGTGATTGATATGCTACAAAAAGATTAAATGTTTATGCAAATATCATTAATGTTGCAACAGTGGAATGTAATCAACTACTCTAACAACTTGAGTGAGCAATTGGGATAGAAGAATTGCACGTTGAATACGAAGTTAACACGAATTACAAGATTCATCAACTTTATACCCTAGGTGATGTTAATTGCAAAAGTAAAAAAATGGAACACGCGAGATAAGGATTTTACCGAGGTTCGATCTTACCATAGAGATCTACTCCTCGCTGAAGAAGCCCACACAGAGCCGAGTCTCTTCAAACCCTTTTCCCTCATCAAGTCACCACACAAGGCCAACTTGAGTTTCACTATCACGGGGTAATCACCATGTTGGTAGGCCAACCTCACACGCTGAGGGCTCCCACAAAATTACAACAAGAAAATATGGTCTAATACACTCAAAAAGGATACAAGTAAAGCACAAGTGTATAAGAGATCAAAACCCAAGAGCTCAATGATGCGTAGATGATAATCTGCCTATCTCGAATCTGTATACCCAAAATATTTTACTTTTTAGGACATTAGATGTGTGGGGAGATTTCTTTTCGTGCTCTTGAGATGAGTGGTCGTGCTATGTAGACCAAAGTTAGCCTTAGAGGCAGCCCTAACAAAAATTTGAAGAAAATCACTTGGCTGGTAGTGGTCGCAGCCCTTAGCTTTTGAGGCACTTCGAGGACACCATCCCACCCTGCCTTGAGGTTATTCATCACTTCGGTTAGTTGGGAGTAGAGGAAAACCGCATCCTTGTGGACGCTCTACCACCAAGCGAGCATCTCAGCTCCACCCTGCTCACTAATGCCCTAATCCATAGAAGGAAAAGCTCGAGGGCTGTCAATGTCTCTAGCGCTTGAAGTCTCACCCTCAGTGGACGTAGGAGCAGGGAACCAAGGCCATGACGATGAGGCAATGCCCCCAGCTCCCGCCTCAAAATTTCCCTGACAACCTCGTAGGAGTAACCGCCCGTGTAGCTGGCTCATCGACGGGGACCATTTAGATGGACTTGTCAGGGCAACGTAGCCGACCTCTAGGGCAAGGCATGCCACTAAGACTGCCATGATTATCGGTAGAAGCGGCAGCAGAACTGCCATCGCAGAAACAAGCTTCGAGGATACCCGTTCCAATAGACGTACTGCCGGTCCCAACCCCCTCGCCAGAACCATCACGCAAGGATGATACTCTTTGAGACAGAAGAAAGGGTCACAAAAAGAAAAAACGAGATGGTGGGCAAGTAAGACAAAAGAAAACCCAACCTGGTGGAGCAGCGAGGGTCAATGAGTCCTCGGCACACTAACAGGTTCCCACCCCCGACTGCGGGCTGTGGAGATAGCACATTGGAAACCACAACAGGAGCATTACCAGTAGGGGACGCATACGGGGATGAATCATCCTCTACATCCATGTTGGCCTCTTCATGGTGCGATTATCCTTAGGCTCCAGTACTCTCTTCAACTACGATGACATCACTGAGGAAAATGATAGTTATCCCAAAAAACTCTCTTTATCTCTCTCTTACCTAGCGATTAACTCTTGTAGGCTTCGTGGAAGGAGAGGGGGGCGCATGGAGGTCTAGACACGATGGGAAGGAGGAGGAGGCTAGCATATACACTAAGAACTTTTATAGCGCTCGATTGGGAGGTTACGGTATGCGTGTGCAAGGAGACGTGCGTGCGGCGAGCATCAATGTTAAGGCGACTGTCTTGCCAGTCACATACTGTTGCATACGCGTCGACTCGAGCACCAGAGCGTGTGCCATGCATCCCTGTCCCCTCAAAACCAGCTGCGCTTTGAGGATTTCGTGTACGCAAAATCTTCTAAAAGTGCATCTAGGCATTCCCTTGTGGGTTTCGGATGATTGGTGACAAGAAAATGTCCTAATGAATTCATTGAGATGAATGTACGTTAAATAAACTAGATAGTTGGTGCACTAAAAAAGGTGAAAATAAAGTGATGAAGAAAAAGGAAAAGGCCCAATTGATGTATAAAGCGCAAAGTAGACTTAATTGTATAGGATGTGTGTGAGAGACACATCCCAAGAGATCAAGTCTTTGTGTATGGGTAAAGGCATAAAATCAACCTTAATAATTCACTAAGCACCAGACTAGCCCGTTCACAAATAGGACTTGTCCGCTCAACTCTCTGTAGTCTCACTTCAAAGTGCACCGGACTAGTCCGCTCATGGACAGGACTAGTCCGTTAAACTTTCCGATGTTCCATAACACTGTGCACCGGACAAGTCCATTCTTGGATTAAACTAGTCCAAGAAACTCTCTGATGTTTCATAACACTATGCACTGGACAAGTCCGTTCAAGGACCAGACTAGTCCGGGAAACATTCAGATGTTCCAATACACAATGCACTGGACATGTCTGGACTCCTATCAAACTAGTCTGGTACACCTCACACATATTAGGGTTTTTAGTGCGTTGCACATTCAATGCGGATTTTACTCAGCGCACCGGACAAGTCCGATCACCAGAGCGGACTAGTCCGTTCGTCGGGATCCCTAACGGTAATAATTTTTGAAATTCTACCAATTGGAGATCCACGACCTCACAAACACAAATCTTGTATTCTACTTTCACGTGGGGACCGGAGTCCACACATTCTAGGAATCGCATTTGGGTGGTGTCGTGCGATGCGGCACCCAACAGCACACAGACAAAGATACATCTTATTACATAAGACAACATAGTATTATACAAGCTTTGTCTTTTACAAATAATATACATTTAAATATACTACAGCGGAAGATAGGTTCATAGCTCTCGACACTCAAGTATAAGCTATGCAAAAGTAATTCTGTTCAGCCCTAGAACGGAATCACACTGGCAGCACACAGAAAACATCACGACGGCGTGCAGGGTTCCCACTCCGCCGTGTACCCCGACGGGGGCAACACCTCACCGGTGAACACTTCATCATAAAAGTCATCATCTGCAGCAGAAACTTAAAATAGCAACAGTGAGTACGAAGTCTAAGCAAGACTTAACCGTCTCCACTAAGCTGGAACTCTATATGCGGGATAAACGTAATATAGGACGGCAGTTTGCAATAAGCGACCTGCCTAAATGTTAGTCCTTACTTTCAGCTTTGAGCAGCAAATTAAAGCTTCATGAATCTGAAATTTAGTGGACAATCTGATCTAACATACAAGCATCAATACATAATTATTACATACAGTATGATTCAATAATATTTAGCTCAAATTAATTAACTATGTCACAACTCAGTGAACAAGAGGTACTCAATAACCGCGTGGGACGGTGAATCGAATCAATATACACCTGCAGAAATACCCGAAAAACACGACACATACACCCATACACGGAACTGCGATGGCACACTCCACACATGTTGTATGCAGCAACCTTTCACCCGCTACCTACACACTGAACCGGTCCTACCGCTTCGAGCAGAAGGCAACCACACGGAGTACGACGTACCCACTGGCAGGTTTACACCTTGCTGCTCTCCACCAACACCTATAAGGCGGTAGGGTATGCCTCAACACTAAGGTGAACAAGTTACATCGCTTTACTGGATCCCATATATCCGGTATGCCTTCGGTACATTCAAACTTGCTCAACAGGGACACACACGGATCGGTCCTTGACCGACACAGGCACAACTACAGCTCACAGGCCCATATATCCTGCTGCTCTTAATCCATGCCCGGTCTCATATTTAATCAAATGGTGAATCTCTCACTCGACCAACCCCGTGTGAACCCAATTCCAGAACTCGCGAGTAGATTCCAACTACTCGACTTATACTGAAGCAACTATAACATTAAGCATAGCATGGACACATCGAGGACTTAACCATCTACCCTTCTCTCATAAGTTCTCTGGTCATACATGTGGAAAACTCCAAGAAAATCCTAGACTTAATGCACAATAGAACCTAACCCATATAGTGGGATACAAATAAAATCTAAAACACTGTTAAATGCAAACTGGGGCTTGCCTGGCTGCGAGGCGGCAGTAAAGTTAGTTTCTGGATTGATCACTTCCAGTGGCTCTGGGGTTTCCTCGAGATCAGCAACTATTCGATATGCAAAGAAAAATGCAAGTGATTCAGTATTGGGATTATTGCATAGCTTAAGGGAAAGATAATTAAGTATAATAAATGATAGCCACTGGTTCTGTAAATTTTATAGTGGACACTAGGCACTATGGGTGAGGATCTAGACAAATTTGGGCTAACTTCTTGGAAGTCCCTATTGTATAAAATTCAATGTATATAAACTATTTACTGAATTTTCATGGCTAAACTGGGACTTTAACATGGCCAAAAGTTTTCGTTATGTTTAGAGGAGGTCAAGAGTGACTCAACAAAATTGGTTTCAAAATATTCTAAGCATTCTACTGTGAAATATTGGGTTTAGAATTTTGGACAAATTTATGAAATGTTTCTGTTGTTTTTGTGCATTCTATGACCAGTTAGGAAAATCTACAGATGGAACTATGTTAATAAAGTCCAATGAAGCTGAAATTTTTACAGGCATTCATAAACTTACTAAAGAATATTTTTGCAAAATTTCAGATTTTTCTATGAAGTGAATCATCTAATAAAAATCAAACATGATTTTTTAAAGGGATCTACAGGAAAATCTAGGGATTTTCATGAAGATTGGGTTATATTTATGGTTAGTGTGGATAAATATCAAACCAACAAAGTTAGTTTCACAATTTTTGAAGCTTTCTACTGAGAGATATTCAATTTAGAAGCTTGCACAAGTTTCTGTACAATTTCTAAATGAATTTGGCTATTTTTATGTGCATAGAGGATACACAGGTGATCAGACCATGTAAATGAAGTCTAATGACTCTGAAATTTTTACTCGAGTTCAAGGATATTCAAATGAAGGTTCTGAAAAAATTTGGTAATTTTCCAAAAGCAGAACTATAGGAATTAATTCTATAAGCATTTTTTCTTTGAATTATGGGGAAATTCCTATGGACAATCATACAGATCCAAGAGCACCACATGAAAGTATATAACATCCTGGCTCCAACAAAATTTATTTGGGAATTTTTGGAAAAGTATTCTAAGAGCTATGGATTTCCAAAGTTGGGACCAAATCTGGAATAAAATTCCAATTGGAAATATTTGAATAAAGGGCTGGGCCGACAGGTTTAAAATGGGCTAATCGGGTTGAAGCCACACGGGGCTGCAGAATTAAAGTGAGTAGCCACACGCGATCCACAGGCCGCACCAGATCCGGGGCAACGCGTTTTTTTTCACTGATGGCCGGGCCCCACGGAGCTCTTCTTCCACCTCGCGACACCGTCGGTTCCGACGGCGCGCGGCGGCGCCCGATGGTGTCTACTCGCCACAGCCTATTCCAGGGCATGGCAGCACTCCACTCTCGCTGCCCCACCTAAAATCAGACGAGGAACACGGTGGTGCAGCCCTCGACGGCGATAGGTGGCCGGAAATGGCAGTGCGACGGCAGCGGCGACGATTAGGCTTCTGGACATGTCGGCCGAGTCCTACGTTGGGCTAAATCAATTGGGAAGACTTCAGGATGCTTCAGGGAAGCATGGGGAACAAGACTATGGCCATAAGAAGGAGAGAAAAGGTGAAAACCGGCGGTTGGGGAAAAAATGGTATTCCGCTGTGAATACACGATGAAACTCAATGAATCTTGTTTGAGGTGATGCGCCTGGTCATATTGAACAGCGTAGAACAAGTGCACAAGGAATAATCAACCGCATAAAAGGAATTTCACACACGAACGAAATTTACTCGTACTCGAAGATCGTCGGAAGAAACGGAAATACGGGGGCTAGGAGGCATGCCATGGGCTGAAACTTTAAGAGCATGTTCTACATGTAATGGCACACCTTTTTCCTCCATGGATTTAGATGATTTGACGGCTGTATCGTCGGGTCGACAATGATCAGAGGGGCGGCAAATAGGGGACTTTTTCCGGCGGCCGAGGTTTCGTGTTTAACTGCTTTGGTGATGGCCTAACTGTGCAAGAACTTGATCACAAAGCTGTGCAACAGATTGGGGAGTGAAGAGAGGCAAGCAAAATTGCTCAACACGGAGTACCTTTGCTGCAAAATGGCTGGATAGAGGAGGAATCGGGAGAGGAGCAGAAATGGCGCTGGGACTTCAGGGAATGAGAAGGGATAGACTCAGGGCCGTGGAGGGGGATAACGAGGGGTTCTGGGTGAGCTGGGGGCAGCTGGAGGTAAGCAGGGAGGCAAGCAGCTGGGTGGCAATTTTGCATGCGTGTGGTGTCACCCTGGGAAAGAACAGAACAGAGCACACTGCAAGACAAGTGGGTCCCACCTAATCCTCATCTTTGCCCCATCAATTCTAGCACCAAATTCATTCCAAAAATGGCTAGATATTTGTTAGATGGCTGGATTAATCATATATAATTTGATTTTGAATTCCCAAAGTTGATTTGACAAAGTTTCATTTGAATTTAAACTTGAATTTTAATTTGAGTTGAATTCAATGTAGCTATCGAGTTAAATAGCGAATTTGCTTCAAAAATTATGAAAGTTTGCAGGGAGGCTATTTGAAATGTTTGAAATCCATTGGTCAACTCAAATGTTCATGTTAAATTTATTTGAACAGTAGCTAAGTTTATTTTTTTGAATTCCCTCATCTAGAGTTTGTATTTTTTTTTCTTTTTCTCATTTCCTTTTGATTGCTTTTTATTAATAAAAAATTTTTGTCCTAACTGAACTTTGAATTATTGAAATTAGGGCTCTTACATTCCTCCCCCTTAAAAGAATCTCGTCTCGAGATGACAATGAAGAGATGAAAGTAGGAGAGAAATTACCGGATATGAGACTAAGAATTCCAGATAGTTGGAGCGGAAACATTCTTCGGTTTCCCAAGTCGCTTCTTCAGCAGTATGGTTGCTCCATAACACTTTATAGAACCACAGCGTGCGGTTCCGCGTCGTTTGAGCCTTCTCGTCGAGAATTTGAATTGGATGTTCGGAATATGTGAAATCTGGTTGCAACTCGCCGATTTCATCCGTGTGGACTGCAGCTGTGAACTTGAGACATTTTTGTAGCTGAGATACGTGGAAAATGTCATGGATACCAACGAGAGATACCGGCAATTCCATTCTATAAGCCACAGGTCCGCACTTCCCTGTGATAGCAAACGGTCCAATAAACCATGGAGCTAGCTTTCCTTTTACTCCGAACCGGTGAATTCCTTTCATCGGAAACACGCAAAGGTACACGTGATCTGAAATCGAAGTGCAGTGGTCGATGACGCTTGTCCACATAATTCTTCTGTCGAGATTGTGCCGCTCTCAAGTTTGCTTGAATGATCCGAACTTGTTCCTCGGCTTCATTGACTAGATCAATCCCGAAGGTCACTCTTTTGCCGGACTCGCACCAATTCAGCGGGGTGCGACATTTTTGGCCATAGAGGACTTCATATGGTTCCATCTTGATAATCGCTTGATAATCATTGTTGTACGAGAATTCTGCCAACGGCAAATGATAATCCCAATTTTTACCGTGGTGGATGGCACACGATCGCAACATGTCTCCAAGTAATTGATTGACTCGCTCAGTCTGTCCATCTGTCTGTGGGTGATAGGCGAGCCTCAATCTGAAATAATCGTGCGAAGAATGCCGTGTAGGCACACGATTCTTGATATGTACAACTCCACATATTTCTTGTCATTGAATCCGACATTTACCAGAATGAAATGTGCTGATTTGGTTAGTCGATCGACTATCACCCAAATCGAATTATACTTTCGGAATGTGAGTGGCAATACAACGATAAAATCCATACTCACATCCTCCCATTTCCATGCCGGAATATTCAGTGGCTGCAGCTGTCCCGCTTTCTTCATGGTTGGCCTTCACTCGCCGAGACGTATCACACTCGGATACGTACTTAGCAATCTCACGCTTCATCCGTGTCCACCAAAACGGTCTTCAAGTCTTGATACATTTTATTGCTGCCCGGATGAATAGAATATTTAGACAAGTGAGCTTCGTCCAAAATTTTCTTTCGAAGTTCCATGTCACGGGGCACTACGATCCAATTTTTGAACCACAGAGCACCCTGCTCATCTTTTTCTAAAACACTTCATGTCACTGCTGTCCATTCTCTTGAGTATGTGAGACATACCCTTGTCCTTCTTTTGAGCTTCACTAATATCATCTCGGATTGTCGGAATGAGAGCAATTTTGTATAAAGCTGCATATAGAACCAAGTATAGACTCGGTTCATCCTCTTCCATAAGTGTGATAGTTAAGTTATTGACGTGAGATTTGTGACTAAGCGCATCGGCAACCACATTAGCTTTGCCAGGATGATAATGAATCTCAATCTCATAATCCTTGATCAACTCAAGACACCTTCATTGCCTCATGTTCAGTTCCTTATGAGTGATGATATATTTCAAACTTTTGTGGTTGGTCTAGAGGTGAACCAAATTTCCAAGCAGATAATGTCTCCACATTTTTAGAGCAAGAACCACGGCAGCGAGCTCAAAGTCGTGAGTCGGATAGTGCTCTTCATTATTGCGGAGCTGCTGTGATCCATATGCGACCACATGTCCTTCTTGCATAAGAACGCAGCCAGGACCGATGCCAGATGCATCGCAATAAACATCGAACGGTTTCGTAGTATCTGGTTGAGCTAAAACTGGGGCTGTTGTGAGATGCTTCACCAATGTTTGAAATGCCTTCTCACATGTTTCACTCCAAATATATTTGGTACCTTTCTTCAACAGCTGTGTCATTGGTTTAGCAATTTTCGAGAAGCTCATGATGAACCTCCGAGAATATCCTGCTAAACCAAGGAAGGTTCGTACTTCATGTACGGACTTTGGAGATTGCCATTTCAGCACTTGAACAATTTTACTTGGGTCCACAGCAATGCCCTCAGCTGAAATAATGTGTCCCAAGAATGGCACTTGACTGATCCAAAATTCACACTTGCTGAATTTTGCATAAAGTTTATGGTCTCGCAATCGTTGGAGTACGATATGCAAGTGCTCGGCGTGTTCTTCCTCCAATTTGGAATAAACCAAAATGTCATCGATGAAGACCACGATGAACTTGTCCAACTCTGGCATGAACACTGAGTTCATAAGATACATAAAGTGGGCCGGAGCACTGGTGAGACCAAATGACATGATGAAATATTCGTATAGTCCATATCGCGTCGAAATGCCGTCTTCGGTATATCTTCGGTCCAAATTTTGATTTGATGACATCCGGATCGAAGATCCATCTTGGAAAATACCTTAGCACCCACTAATTGATCGAACAGAATGTCGATGCGAGGTAGTGGATACTTGTTCTTGATAGTCACGGCATTTAGCGGATGATAGTCCACACATAACCGCAATGTTTCATCCTTCTTCTTAACGAACAGCGCAGAGCAGCCCCAAGGTGAGGAGCTTGGGCGAATAAATCCTTTGTCCAGCAGGTCCTTGAGATGTTCTTTTAATTCAGCTAGCTCAATGGGCACCATTCGATAAGGTCTTCGAGAGATCGGTGTGGTTCCCGGCGCAAGTTCAAACTCGACGTCACGTTCGGGCGGCATGCTCGGTAAATCATCGGGATACACATCGGGGTATTCACGGACCACCGGAATGTCTTCCAGCTTAAGGGATTTAGAGTGGTACGCTGCTGCGATTTCTTGAACGGGTCGATCAAGAATGAGAGTACGTTGACTGTGTTGTAGAAAATCCAAATGAACGGTTCGAGGAACGATGTCCAAAACAGCACTGTGGTGATGTAACCACGAGATACCTAAGATGACATCAATCTTTTGGCCATCTAAGATCATGAGAGTGGTTGGATATATTTTTTCCAGCGATGCACGGTGGTGCCTTAGGAATCATACTATGAGCTGATATTTTCCCGCCCGGGGAACAAATCATGTATGGATATTTAGTAGGAAATATTTGTAGTAAGTGCTTGACAACATATGAACTACTAATGAAATTGTGGGTGGCTCCAGAATCAAAAAGTATGATAATGTGGTGATCGATGAGATTGAACGTACCCGCAAGTACGGGTTCGTCTTCCGGTACATCCTCAATGGTGATGTGGTGGACGTTGCCGGGTTTGGGATTTGGTTTCTTGGGCTTGTTGCGGGGTTGATTAGCACCCTGATACGATGCTTGTCCGCTGCCTTGCTTGTCCGTACAGTTGTAGGAGAGATGTTTGACGCGTCCACAATTGTAGCACGTGTATTGTGTTGGACCACCATAGACCGGAGGACGGAAACCCGGTGCATGCTGCTGCTGTGGGGGTGCACAAGGTATCATCCTCTGTTGCTGCTTCTGTGGAAGGGGTGGTCGAAAGCTTGGTGCGTTGAACGGGCGGCCACGGAACATCGGCGGTCGTGCCGGTGACTGCCACTTTTGACCGGACGGTGATCGGTACACCATTCGGTATTTTTGTGGAGCTCCACCACTGCTGCCCTGTGGAGCACTCCTATTTTTATCCGTTACCATCTCGCGTGTTGCATCCTCTTGTACAATTGCCGCATTGACAAAATCATTGAACGTACCGTGATTGAACAAAGCGAGCTTGTCCTTCATCTTTACATTCAAGCCTCGATAGAAACAGTCCTGTTTCCTCTCCTCCGTGTTCACATGATCTGGCACATATTGCGCCAAGTGGTTGAAGGCCATGGAATACTCGTGAGCACTCCCCCCGCCTTGCTTGAGTTCAAGGAATTCTTGATGCTTGCGTTTCATAATCCTGGGAGGTATGTGATAGGCGCGGAACGCCTCCTGGAACTCCATCCAAGTCACTGCGTGACCAGCCAGCAAAGAGGCGATGTAATTCGCCCACCAAGCGCTTGTGGAACCATGAAGCTTCTGTGCCGCGAAGAGCTCCTTCTGCAGTTCGGTGCATTGGAGCAACCCAAACTTTGCTTCAATAGTGCGGAGCCAGTTGTCCGCCTCAAGAGGTTCATCGGCCTCTGTGAAGACCGGTGGATGAGTCGCCAAGAAATCCGAGTAGGTGGAGTGTTGAGGCTGATGATTGCCTCCGTCTGGACGCCCCCGCTGACGGGACGTATTCTGCACGAGGGTCCGCAGCAGCTCGGTCTGCTTGTCGCGCGAACCCACCATTGCTGCAATCACATCCGCCAACGTAAGAGGAGGAGGAGGTGGCGGTGTCGGTGTCGGCTGTCCTTGATCATGAGTTCTCTGCTGCTGGGAGTCATCACCTCCCTGGCTCGTGTCACCGATCTCGAGCGTGTTATGGGTGCGATCCATTCTGCAGTCAGAACCATGAATCCAACATGAGACGTGATATTGTAAGATCACTCAAGATCAAAACAATATTGTGCGTATTAATAACCAACTTGCATAATGGTTACATATATTGATAAAGTATAGACTTTATACAAAATACATCATCCCTGGACCAATGTTACAATAGCGAGTTCCAAAATAATGAACTTCATGGATTGAAGTTCATTTTGACTATCGTTGATCGCGACGGGACGTTATGCGCGTTATCGTGCGAATACACATTTTTATCTTCATTATGACACAAACATGGTCAGAAAAGAAAATGGTGTTCGAGTGGGTCGAACCCTCAATTCCACTCGTAAATGTTTGAGTATCGTCAACCGGTCTGTTACGACACTTCTCGAAGTGAAATTGAGGACAAGATTCATAACAAGACCAAATTAAGCCAAACCGATGAAGTTTTTGTTGAAACCTGACCAGTTTGTACTCAAACACAAATTTAACCCAGTAAATGGAAGAATTAGATCTTGAAGTGAACAACAAAGTGGATGTACACTTCATGAAATTTCCAAAAGGTATTGGTCTTTCTTCAGATCATTTCTGGTTGAGAAGATATGACATTGTAAACCTGAGAGTTTTTCTGGAAATTTTGACAGCATCTACTTTGTTTATGCTCATTTTGGGCCACAATTTTCAGATCTAAAACTTAACAATTTACAACAGCCACAAATTACAAAATTGTAATCCAAATTAAAAAGATTCCTAAATATCTTGCACGGCCCCGTTCGATTTTTCTAGAGTGAGATATGGTCAAAACTGTAAGGAGTCCAGAGAGGGTTCCAGTTTCTGTCCAGTTTGGCAGGTTTTGGAACTTTGAAATTTTTAACAGATTATAGGGGAATTCCGTTCTGGAGTTAAACATAAAAGTTTTAAAGGACTTCCAAAAATTTCCATCCATGTATGCTACACCTTCATTAGAGTTTTATACTGGGAGAATTGGTTTCTCAAGGTCAGGTCTTTTTCTTGTAGAAAACAGAACACTCTGTTTTTGATTTGGTGACATCAAAGCCTATTCCAAATTTGAAAACATAGTTCAAACTAGAAGCTCGATAGCTAATATAAGTAGTTGTCGGTACCATGTGTACAGGGTAACCCTTAGTACCACGAAGAGTAAAAGGGAGTTCTACCTGTCCGAATTGAAAGTCTCCTCAGGTCCCACATGTCACATTGCACCGGACCCTCTCCTCTCATATGGGTAGCTCCTGGGTAAACACGTCTAAAGGAAAACCAGAACTAAGCTCCCAACCAAGGAAAGCTCCAGTGACAACATGTGTACAACAACCCCGGACCTAACCCCCAGCAGAGAGGAGCTTCGGTGCCGACACGTGTACAGCAGCCCCAGACCTACCCTCCCGCAAGGGAAAGCTCCAAAGCTACCACGTGCGGAGCCTCCGGACCTTCATCAATGTATACACTGGCATATCTCCTTCAGCATGTTCATTCAAGTGACAATCAAAGCGGCCGTTACAAGATTTGATTACGTGTCATTAATGCTACATTAACGACACACGATCAGAGCACTATTAATAGGGGTAATGCAGCCATTAAGGCACATTATTACACTATTAACCATGCCTATTACCCGTAGACAGTGTATTAGGAAATTTAATACACCAGGGCCACATGTCGGGCTAGGTGAATGATGTAACAATCAGCCCTTAGAACAATAAAAGCGTTGTGCTGCACGAACCCAGGAACATCTGATCCAAGCTAACCCGCATACTAGGGAAGAGACTCATACAATACAAGAACACAAACCCCGTGGAGTAGGGTGTTACGCCCAGGCGGCCTAAACCACATAAATCTCCTATGTCACCATCTCGTTCCTGATCTTTAAGCGCCCCAACAGAAACAAGAACCTCCGCAGACTACATTTGGTAGTACCGGGGGAAGTGTCGTTGCTACACTTCGACATTTGGCGCGTCTGGTATGGGGCACTTCACAAGATCTCAAGATAGTGAATTCTACCGCAGGATCATCCAATGGCAACCATGCTGAACAACCTGCTGGCGGCAATCTCTCCAATACTCACCAGCAAGCAAGTGCTATTGTTCCAGCAGGCACTATGGCACCACAACCACCATCTGTTTCGGCCAACAATGTTAGGCAACAAGATGGTGCATCTGCGTCGATCACTGCATCGACAAACAACAACCCTAAACACACGCTCATTGTTGTGCGAGCTCTCCTACAACACCCACCGCCTCCAGGTGCATCCCATGGTGCTATGGAGCAGTGGAGGGCTAATGTTGACCATCTTGTTGCAGCTGCAGCTGCAGGCATCAACAATCAAGGTCCTCCACCTTCGGGGTGAGCACCATCACAACGACGGACCTTATTCGGCCAACTTGTTCCACAAGTCTCACAACAAAGGAGATGTGTTGCATCCCAGCAGTTGACTTTGTTGCCTCCCAGGGCACGACGCACCCACACAATTACCAGGATTCTGACTCATGACCTACTGTTGGAACTGGATCGTCGTTACTGGCAGCAGGATGGCCCTGTCAATATCGAGCATGCTCATGAAAGGCGAGAGGCTCGAGACAACCCAGCTCCTCAGGGAGTAGGAGGAGGCTGTTCTGTCCTGGCCATGCATTTGCGCATGGTCAGATGGCCACAGAAGTTCCAGCCTCACTTGCCAGAAAAATGCGACGAGACTGTCAACCCCGCCGAATTCCTTCAAATCTTCTCTACTGCCATACTAGCAGCAGGGGGTGATGAGACTGTGATGGTCAATTACTTCTCGGTGGCTTTAACTAGGACTGCAAAGTCCTGGTTCATGAGTCTTCCTCCCGACTCCATTAATAGTTGGGCGGAGCTATGCCAGCAGTTCACTGCAAACTTCAGGAGTTCTTACACCCGGCCTGGCACTGAATTGGATCTGTTTGCTGTAAAGAAGACATCAGGGGAATCGCTGCAATCCTTCATCCAGCGGTTTTCTCATGTACGGAATACTATTCCTTCAATCTCGAGCTCTTCTGTTATTGTTGCATTCAAACAGGGTGTTCGAGATAAGAAGATGCTGGAGAAGCTGGCTATCAAAGAGGTCACCAGCATTACGAAACTCTTCAGTCTAGCCGACAAATGTGCTAGAGCTGCGGAGGGCCGTGAAATGCACTCCAAACGAGCTCTGGAGGCCAACAAGAAGTCTTCCAAAACTGAAGTCGCTACCTCCGGTAGTGGCAAGAGAAAAAGAAGTCCAACAGCAAAAAGAAGACGTCGGCCGGCGCACCGACTGCTGTAGCTACTGCAGCTCCGGTTGGCCGAGGGCCACGCCCCGAGAAGCGACCTCGTCCTTTGTCAGAAGACGGTAACAGTTCGAAGGCGTGGTGTCCGATTCACAAGATGGACAAACACAGCCTGGAAGAATGCCAGGGGGTCCAGAACCTTGTCGAGCGCTATAACAAGCGCCGGGGAGAAGCTCCTTTCCGTCAACAGGAAGGAAAGCAAAAAGACAATGAAGCTTCGGAAGAAGAGGAGCTAGGTTTCCAAGACCCCAAGAAGGTCCTGAAAGCTGTTTACAACATTGTCGACGACGACTCTGACGTCTCTGACAACGAGCGCCGGAAAACCCTAAATGCCATCTATGGTGGTTCTTGGGACATCACCTCTCGCCGCATCCTCAAGACAATGTGGCAGGACATGGCCGTGGCAGCTCCCACTGCTAAGGAAGAGGCACATCGAAAGTGGATGGATACTACCATCATTTTCGATGCTTTGGACTGCCCCCAAAACATGATCAGGGCTGGCCAACTCCCGTCGATGGTGTCACCCACCATTAACAATATTCAAAACCACAATATAATGGTGGATGGACGTTGCGGGCTAAACCTCATAAGCTTTGAAGCTTTCGTTAAGCTTCAGCTTCGGCCTTCGGACCTTCGTCCATCTCGACCTTTCTCTGGGGTAGGTTCGGGAACCATTACTCCTCTCGGTTCCATCACACTCCCAGTGACCTTCGTGACTCGGGCGAACTACAGAACTGAGAAATTGGTATTTGACGTTGCGCAGATCAGTCTGCCGTTCAATGCCATTCTGGGCAGGCCAACCTTGTACAAGTTCATGGCCGCAGCTCATTACGGTTACTTAGTGTTGAAGATGCCAATGCCCACGAGTGTTCTCCGGATCCGCGGAGATCGCACCGTAGGAGTTACTGCTCTAGAACTCTATGCGCTTACCAAAGCACAAGAGGAAGCATCTAGTAAGGAGCTAGCTCCAAACCCTCCGAGCATTCGTCATAAAGGCTCTACCTCCGCACCTCGTGTGCAACCAAGCAGCGACACCGACGTTCCCGTCAAGGTCGTCCAAATTGGTTCCAATGCTACTCAGACTACCCGTATAGCAGGAGGTCTGAACAACAAATTGGAAGTCGCGCGCATCAATTTCCTTCGGTCTAGTGTCAACGTGTTTGCCTCGCAACCATCAAAAATGCCTGGGATCCCTAGGGAGGTGATTGAGCATAGTCTGAAGATTTACCCAGACGCACGGCCTGTACAACAGAAGCCCCGGAAGCAATCAATCGAGCAACAAAACTTCATCCCACAAGAAATCAAGAAGTTGCTCGAAGCTGGATTCATCCGGGAAGTCATCCATACAAAATAGCTAGCAAACCCAGTTGTTGTACCCAAGGCCGGTGGGAAGCTTTGGATGTGTATCGACTACACCACCTTAAACAAAGCTTGTCCAAAGGACCCATTTCCACTACATAGAATAAGTCAGATAGTAGACTCCACCTCCGGGTGTGAGCTATTGTGTTTCTTAGATGCATATTCTGGATATCATCAAATCCAAATGTCTATGGAAGATGAAGAGCATACCGCCTTCATAATAGTAGATGGATTGTATTGTTATACTGCCATGCCATTCAGTCTTAAAATGCTGCTTCAACATTTGTGCGAGTTATGTACAAAATATTTGTAGAGCTAATTATAGACTTGGTGGAGGTGTATGTCGATGACATCGTTGTGAAGATAAAAAATAAGGAGTCACTCATTGGCAACTTACAAGCCGTCTTCGACAAGCTGCGCACCATGCGCACCAAGCTGAACCCAGACAAGTGTGTCTTCGGGGTTAGCTCCGGGAAGCTTCTGGGGTTCTTGGTGACTCACCGAGGAATTGAAGCAAATCTGGCGAAGATCAAGGCCGTAGAAAATATGTGGCCCCCGGCCCGCATTAAAGATGTCCAGAAGCTAACTGGATGCCTAGCTGCGCTCAGCCTGTTTATCTCAAGACTGGCAGAACGGGCGCTACCCTTCTTCAAACTCTTGAGGAAGTCCAGACTATTTCATTCGTCTGAAAAAGTAGAAAAGGCGTTTCAAGAGCTGAAACAACTCCTCACCACACTAGCGATATTGGTAGCTCCTAATCCTAGTGAGCCTTTACTGCTTTACATTTCGGCAACCACTGGAGTTGTCAGTATGGTCCTGGTTACGAAAAGACCGGAGCCACATCCAATCCAGGGGTCCAGACCCCTCCGGGAGGGCCCGGAATCACCTGAAGGCGTGACTGGGTCCCAACTCCCAGACACGGAACCTCAAAACAAAATGCTAGGAGATCGACCTCATTCGTATGAGGATGTTCACCTGGCTGACCAAGACGATCTGGATCCTTCCAGCGAGGTCCGGGTCAAAGAAGAAGGAGTTTGGGACCCCTCCGGCAGGGTCCAAGAAGCACAGCCTGATGTTCCGGAACCCCCCAACAGGGTCCGGGTCGATGGAGAAGAAGCTTCGGGACCTTCTGAAAGGGTTCGGACTATCCAATGCCCCGTGTACTTCATCAGTAAAGTACTCCACGACGTTAAGACAAGATACATTGAGGTGCATAAACTGCTTTACGCAGTTCTTATTGCCTTAAGGAAGCTTCGTCCCAAATTCCAAGCCCATAAAATATCAGTGGTAACTTATTTTCCACTGCGTGCTATTTTGCCTAACCCTAATTCTACTCGGAACATTGCAAAGTGGGCAGCGGAACTGGCCGAATTCAATCTAGAATTCATGTCAAAACAAGCAATCAGAAGTCAAGCCTTGGCTGACTTCGTGGCGGAATGGACCCCCTCCCCATCAAACCCTGGGGGCCACAGTGAGAAGAAACCAGAACCCAAAGTTCCAGTATTCACCAAGCCTCACTGGACTCTCTACTTCGACAGCTCCATCCAAAAGCAGGGGGCCAGAGCTGAAATCCTTCTCCTAGCTCCAACTGGGGAGAAGGTCAAGTACATGGTACACCTTGATTTCAAGGCCACTAACAACATGGCAGAGTATGAGGTTGTAGGATTGAAGAGCACGTGAAAAGCTACCAGAGGGGGGTGAATGGTAGATTTCAAAAATCTTACGCAACGGAAACAATTAAATCCCAACCCCTTCGGCAGAAAAAAGATCTGTTAAAGAAATCGTGTGTGAGACTAATCTAGACGTGTTTCACCATGACAAAAGTGATATATATCAGAGACAATCATGTCACGAAGAAAACACAAGAAGAATCACTCAAATCCGTCGAGAGAAACTCAAGTTATGATCGAAAGATCGGACAAAGGTCAATATGTCCTACCTGAGAAAAATAGTTCTGGAATACTGCAAAGAAACTCGTGTAGATTAGAAACCACAAATCCAATGACCGTGAAATTAGGACAGATGATATATAATCAAGTTTTGAAAACATCCCAAAAATAATCACGTCAATTGGGTCTGTAAAACTTGAGTTATGATAAAACCACCGACGAAAGGTAGTGCTGTCCAAAAACTCGACGAGTAAAACTTGTCTGGAACAAGTCGGATGAAAAAGGCATAAAAGTTCCTTCAAACTACGAATTTTATCCAATAGAACACAAGAGGAACAGCCCCAAAGTCGTCTACCATGAGCTCTGGCCGCCCTTGCTTATATAACCAGCCCTTAGGCCAACCCAATCTAAACTAGGACTCTTATCCTACTCAAATCACGAATCGAAACTTTCCATAGCTGCTTAGGACTCTTCTATACGTAGATAGAAGCAATCTTAATACTTCCAAACATATTAGGAACGTATCTCATATTCCTAAAACATCTCAAATTCGTGACAGCACGAAATCCTAACATAACCAACTCGATACTTTCCATAACGAGCCATAACCGACACTGCCGCAACCGAAGTCATCAACCGATACGATCCGATCCTTCCAATAAGATCTTTCCATCCATAACCCATCTTCGGAACCATGTTGCCATGTCATGCACCGCATTCGTACGTGCGAACACCTTCCTTCGACGTCCAATAACCTTCATATGCACTGTCCTTGATTCAATCATCCTGCGCGGCCTCCTGATCAGCTCAACCACAGTTCCTCCCGAACTTGGTTGTTGGAACCCCGTCTTCTCCCTGAGACTAGTCCAAAGGATCCTATCACCAGCCATGACATGAACTCAAGCAACACCTGCACATGAACAAACAACCAATCCGTACGAGCCCAAGTTCTCGACTTGACTCAAGTTAGTTCCGAACGCAACATCTTACGTGAGCACCTCACATAAGCATGTTGCAAAGCATAGCAAAACAAATATCATACAAATCAACCAAAACGCACCAAAAACATAGCAAATAAATACTAAGCAATATTTCCAAGAATATAAAGCATGTTCGAAACATTTCACATGAAAATTTGGAACATTACGATCAAGCTCCGAACCTTGCCAAAGCTAACTGGAGCTTGAGCTGGAGCTTACCAAAGCTAGAACAACCTAGCGCCGGAGCTTACCAAAGCTAGTCGGACCTAGTGCCGAAGCTAACAAAAGCTAGTCGGACCTAGCGCCAGAGCTAACCAAAACTAGTCGGAACTAGTCAACCCAAAAGTCGGAGCTAGAAAAACATGTCAGAGCTAACCAACATAAGTCGGACCTAGCAAACATATCAGAGCATAACAAGGACATGCCGGAGCTATCAAAGACATGCCGGAGCTAAAGACAAAGCTCACCGGAGCTACCCAAAAACATGTTGGATCTAGACAAAGAAAGTCAGACCTATTTTTGGACCTTGTAGAAGCTCGGAGCTAGAGTTGGACCATGCTAAAAAGGTGTTTTCGCAGAATTCAAAACTTTTATCATCAAAGCCAATGTATTCACTACAAGCCAATGTATTCAACACACATAAGTCTCACAATGTCCCACTTGATGAATGCATTGGCAACACCACTTAAAATCCAAAAATTGGCTTATTCACATTAAAAGTTTTGAAAACAATTTCCCCCCCTTTGTAAAACAGAAATAAAACGAGAAGGAACATAAATTCTTCCTCTGAGAAGAATCATGCCAAAATAATTTTGAATATGTGCAATGTGTAATCAATTTCTCCCCATATACATATTTCTCCCCCTTGCATACTTATCTTTAAAAATACACATATTATCTCTCCCCCTATGACAATGTATTCAACAAGGTAAAAAAGAAATTTCAAATGTTATGAGCATAACATATACATATAAACAAAGCTCATCCAAGTCATACTATCAAGTAACTTACACTATCACATCAATGAAATACATAAAGTAGTGTAAGCCATGCTAGAGATCAAATGTAATTTTCAATTTAAGCAAGTCATGTTCTCACAAACTTAACTATTTCAAAATCTGAAAGCACGAGACTAGTTGCTGCATTTTATTATTTTTAGATCATATGATATTTGCAAGAGATTATATGCGCTTTTTCCTTATTCTAACCAACCAAGCCAAGCTATGTCTTTTGAAAATCAGAAGCTTAAGGACATGGTTTTAGTCATACACTACTTCTTCCAAGTTCATATCTAAGTGCAATGATAAGCCATCTCAAAAGAAGAAGTGCGATGCATGCATATTCTCCTGATCTTTTCTCATTTTATATTTGTTCATAAAAACTCAACATGTGAAGAAGCTCGGAGCTAGAGTCGGACCTTGCTAAAAAGGTGTTTTAGCAAAATTCAAAACTTGTATCATCAAAGCCAATGTATTCACAACAAGCCGATGTATTCAGCACACATAGGTCTCACAGAAGCTCTCATCTATGGACTCAAGGTGGCACTATCTTATGGTGTCAAACAGTTGTTGGCAAAGGGAGATTCACAACTCATCATCAAACAAGTCAAAGGTGAATGTTCCTACAACAATCCCCAACTAGCTTCTTATCTCCTTAAAGTCCAGAGGCTTCAGAACGACTTTGATATCCTGGATCTCCATCATGTTCAGCGTCTTCATAACGTTGAAGCCGACGAACTCTCGACGAAAGCCTCAACCGGAGCTCTAGCTCCTGACAGAATCTTCGTCCGGAGGTTGTCAAAACCAATAGTTCAGCCTGTCGAACTGAGCGAAGGGTGCTAGACCAGCACCTCGAAGCCGGCAGTCCTGGTGGCCTTGTTTCCATGGGGTCCACCAAGGGTCGTAGGTGCTGTCGGGAGCTTCGAGCAACCCAGCACACAAGACTCACAAGCTCAAGATAGCTCCGATGCATGGATCTCGGAGATCCGGAGCTACTTGAAAGAGAACATCCTTCCTAAAGACAATGTAATCGCTGACCGGATTGTCAGATTGGCTAAAAGATACACGTTGGTAGAAGGGGATCTCTACCGACGTGGTGCCAATGGCATCCTAATGCGGTGCATTACAAGGGAAGAAGGCCGTGAGCTCCTCACGAAAATCCACAGAGGCGAGTGTCGGAACCATGCTTCTTCTCGCACACTGGTTGGCAAAGCCTTTGGTCATGGCTTTTACTGGCGTACAACACTTCAGGATGCGGTTGAGCTAGTGAAAAAATGTGAAGCGTGTTACTCAATCACTACAAATGATACCTCCTACATGGCCATTCGCTGTGTGGGGCATGGACATCTTGGGACCTTTCCCAAAAGCTGTCCGAGGTTACAGGTTCCTGTATGTCGCCATCGACGAGTTCACTAAGTGGCCGGAAGCAACTCTAGTTGTGACAATCAACAAGCAATCAACAATCAAGTCCTTGAAGTCCATTATATGTAGAGTTGGTGTTCCGAAAAAAGTCATAAGTGACAACGGAACTCGATTTACAAGTGTTGCATTTCAAGAATATTGCCAAGACCTCATCATTCAACTGCATTAGTAATGGACAAGCCTAGAGAGCAAATGCAAAAATATTAAAGGGACTCAAGACGGGCATGTACGAGCACCTAAAAAATTATGGAGCCAACTGGATTGAAGAGCTTCCGTCCACACTATGGGCGAACAGGACAACACCTAACTGGTCAACTGGGGAGACTCCATTCTTCCTCGTTTACGAAGCTGAAGCAGTCCTTCCTCCGGAGATCATCTTGGGGTCCCTTCGGGTCCGCACCTTCGACGAAGCCACGCAGGACCAGCTCTGGCATGAAGACCTTCACCTCGTCGACGAGGGAAGGTGCCAAGCAGCTGTTCGGAATGCATGTTATCGCCAAGCGCTCTGGCGCTAGCAGCAAAGGCATGTGTGCAACCGAGAACTCGAGGAAGGCAACCTGGTGTTGCGGAAAATACTAACTCACGAAGGGATGAATAAACTTTCCCTTAACTGGCAATGTCCCTTATGGGTGATCAAAGTATTTTGGCCCGGATGCGTTCACTTGGCAACTGAGGATGGGACTCTGCTTCCTAATCCTTGAACATTGAGCACCTCCGTAAATTTTATACTTAGAATCAGGGAGGTGAGTCTATAATTACGCACAATATATGTTATAGATTCAATATACAGGGAATGGTAGGTCCTCCGGGAGAACACCAGGACCACTCCAGGATGGTCCGGGAAGTTCAAGTAACACTTCATACAGTCGCAACACTAAAAGTGTAACTACCTACCCTAGGTTAGTACATGATGTATAGCGCACTTAGCTTGGTCCCGCACCCTATGTGTTCCCTTGTCTTCCCTGTAATCCAGACCTATAATGAAAGACATTGTTGTGTAAAACAGACTCCATGTGCATTTTTTTTTTGTACAAGACTCGACCTATCAACTTATTGTTTTTAACCTTCTTGTCTATAATGAAGTTGTGCAATTCTTCATGAGTTTTTACCAAGTTATTCATATGCGTTACAAGTTATATTGTTGGTCTCTCTAAATATTAACATGTTGTATAGTCTACTTGCCTGAACGCGAAGCCAACATAAGTCCGGAGTGTGCTATTGACTTAGCCTGGTCCTGCTCCCTAAGTACGCCAACCTACCTACACTCCGGCAGGCCTCGGTAGGGTGAGTACTGGAAAAGCATATGGGTTCGGAAAGATTACATCAATATGGTTGTTACCATATTGAGTTTCTTTGGATTTAAAACTCACATAAGAATGATAAGTCAGGAACAATTTATAGACAAGAGGACGAATTTCACTCTTTTCATGTATTTAATGTGCAGGAAAAACAAAATTTCATAGCGATGGTGGACGAAGCCGGAGCTACTAAGCTCCGATATCCTCCAAGGGGGTCCGCCTTCAACGTTTAATATGTTGACAGTGGGTGACATCGGAGCTACAAAGCTCCGATAAATCCTAGGGGGCCCACCATCGACGTACAGCAGATAAATACTTCGGACCTAAAATCTACAAGTTCGAAGCATTCAAGTCATCAACAAGCTATTAAATCCTTTTGGTACATGTACACACTCCAATTGTGCACATATACTAGGGGGCCAACAAGATACATCACAGTATATTGAAGAACAAAGTGAAATTCATGGAACAAAATTGGAGTTACAAGGGGCAAAATAAAAAAGTCCTAGCCACTGGAGGATGTATGTCCTATGGAAAAATGAAGTAACCTTCTCAGCAGCTTCTTGGACACTAGCTCTGGCGGCATCCTCTTCCTCGGCAATGATTCCTTCAAGGACCGAATCACGAGAGAATTGGTGATCTTGGCTTTTGTAACACGCCAAGACATACTCAGCGACGTTCTTGGCCAAATATTTACCCTTTGCCTCCTGCTGATCAGCAATGACATTACCCATCGCGTCGAGTTTGCTGCCAGCAGAGCCAAGTGCCACCAGCGTCTGTTCCAGCTCCTGCACCAGGTCCTCCGGGCGTACTGGACTGAAACCAAGAGGCACAAGGGCCCTGTCCGCTCGTCCCAGGAAGTCCCATACCATCAGGGACTCGGTTGCCTTCAAGCTCTGCAGCTCTTATAGTGACCTCCGTGCGGCCGGTAGCTCCGAACTCTCCCGAGCATGGTGTTTCACCACTTTGGCATGTTGCTACATACTTTCAGCAACCTGCTTCTTGCAGTTGGTTAGCTCCGTCTCCCGGTGGTGTATGCGGTTCTACCGTTCGACCAGGTCCTTCTCCCTGCCTCTCACCTTCCCTTCCCTGGTGGCAACGTCAGCTTCTCTTTTCGAGAGCTTCTGCCCCATCTTCCAGTACTTCTTCTTTTCATCTTCACTCCACTGCTCAAACTTCTTTGAGCGATAAGCCAAATTCTGTTCACCAAGAATCAACTTCTCGGTGACCTCCGCGTGTTTTTTCACAATATCCTCCTACTGCTCTAGGAGCTTTTCTTCCCTTGCCTCTAGGTCTATCCGGCGCTTCAGGAGAACCTTGTTCAATTCATTGAGGTTTTCGTGATGCTCATCAGCAGCATCATGCCCCTCCTTGGCTTGCTCAAGGATTTCCCTGGAGTTAGCATTGAGCGCCCGGATGGCGGCTTCCTTCTCCTCAAGTAGCTTATCCCAGTACTCTAATCAGGCCTTCTCCCTCTTTATCCACTCCTTCTGGTCAGCTAGCCTCGTCTAGGCAAGCCCGGTCTCAAAATGGAGTCTGTTGCGCCAACGCCTCAAGGTATTGCACTCCTCCTCCATGTCTTTGCTCTCATGATCGAAGGTGAGTTGGACTTGTCGGAGACTGGAGCAGGCATTGTATATGGACAACGCCAGAGGGATAGGCTTCGGACTTGCTAGGACCATCTCTGCAGGTTCCAGAGGATTCTCCATTACAAAATAGGGTCCCACTCTACAAGAGAGGACCCTTGAGCTTCTGCAGCACTGGGGCCGCTCCCCAGAAGCCCTTCCGCAGCAGCAGAGGAAGAACCCAATGGGGGAACTCCCACCTCCTGAGCAGAAGTTGAAGGCGCTGCTTTAGGGTCTTCGGTCGCTGGCTGTGAAGGTGGAGGACCCGTCGCCACCTCTGCAGGTAGCTCCGGCTCTGGTTCAGATACCTCTCAGGCAATAGCAGGGGCTTCATCTGGGGCCTCTACCACTGCTGGCTCAGACGCCGTCATGTCAGCTTATTCCGGTTCAACAACCGAAGCTTCATGCATCTCCGGCTCAACCGCCAGACGTGCAAATACTTCTGGCACAAGGATCAGAGCTTCAATGATTTTTGGCCTAGTGGTCAGAGCTTCAATCACCTCTGGCTCAACGGCCAGGGCTTCGATGACTTCCAGCTCAAAGGCCAGAACTTTTGGCATCGCTGGTGCTAGAGCATCAGCCTCTGCTACCGTCTCCAGGGGTACATCTTCGACTTCTCCCATGTGGTCCGGCGCTACCACAGGAGCTTCGAGCGAGGACTCCGAATCCAAGTCCACGACAGCTGGCGCCAGAGCTATCGCGACTTCTGCCACCACTTGAGGAGGTGGCTCAGTGCTTGAAGCCGGAGCTTCGGCATGTGCTGCCCCGATCGCAGCGATAGGCACCAAAGTTCCTGACCCCTTCTTTGACACCCTAAAAATAAAGGGAAGAGAAGATTAAAGACACATCAAAAATAAGACTAGCATTTTAAGGTGAGCAACCAATGCTTACCTAGGGATGCTACCACCGTAGTCGCCTCGAAACCTCTTCTTCTGAGACCCGGAGCTAGAGCCCACCAAGTCTGGTGGGACAACGGTTTCAGACCTCAGTTGAGGGCCACTTGCTACAGCTGGAGTCCTCTCGGTGGAGCTTCACCTGGCCAGGAAGAACTCCCAGGCCTGGAGCTTTTAGCCGGCACAGAGGCCGGGGTTAAGTCCTTGGAGGTGACGCCCCTTGAAGATGCTTGCGCTGGAGCTGGGGTAGCTGCAGAAGACCTCCCCTGCCGTGGAGATGGAGCCATGGTAGAAGAAGCAGGTCTGCAGACCTCCCATCTATGTGCTTCAACTTCCTCTTCTGGCTGGAGGGCTCAACTGGCTCTTTTCCCTTGCCCTTGTCGGTGTCTTCAACCCTCCGGCTCAGGGCGGATGCAGGCCCTTCTTTAGAAGCTCTAGGGATTATCACTCTGGAGGTCGGACGTCTTTCCACCTTGCCAAGGTCGTCAAGCGCCGGTATCTTCCTCCGGAGCTCTCTGCTGAACTGCACCTCCATGTTTAGAGGAAGGAAAGCTGCCAGCAGAACAAGGTCATCGCCGTCGACGTTTATTCCATGCTAGAATTTCTTTAGATGAAGCCTCAAAGCTTCGTCATCTAAGTTGGATTTCAGACCAGTTTCAATCCGGTCATCATCCATCACACTATTGAGGGCCCATGCAAGCTTCTCCCTCATCCCCGCCGGAGCCCATCTGTTGACCAGGAAGTTGCAGAAGACCATATGAGGAGTCACTCCACCTTCCACACATTCGCGGATCCTGGTCAAGATGCGGTTGAAGGCATCTGACAGCACCGGAACTACACTCCAAGCGTCGGTGTCAACGTTGGGGAGACCTTCGGGCAGCTCCATCTTCTCGTGCTCCTCCACTGCAATGACTACCAAGTCTTTCTTCCAGTCGTCCCATGTGCCACAAGGAAACGACTTCAAGTATTTGAAGGGGCAGTTCTCACGCTTCATGAAATAGTAATAGCCAAGAAGCTCACTCCCCTTGCCAGGGGTGTGGATGGTGAAGAAGGTGCGGAACAGCTCAACGAAGGGGGGAATACCCACCCACATCTCGCAAAAGTGGATGAACATCGCCACGAGAAGAAGATAATGGGGGCGAGGGTGATACAGCTGGAGACCATAAAAGTCTAGCAGCATCAAAAGAAAGGTAGAAAAAGGTGGGATCAATCCCACCATGGCGTACGCCGAGAAGTACACCATGTCGCCACTGCACTCCTTCTTGAATGGGAGCTCGCCGGCGCGAATCAAGTGGTTGAAGGAGTTACTGGACCACCCCATATAGGTCTAGACCTTCTTCATATCGTCGTCACTCTTGAGGCGGCTCTTGGGAAGACCCAATTCCATCGCGGCAAAGCAGAGCAAAGGAAGGGATGTTAGGCGGAGTTTGGGAGGCTCTGAGCGCAAATTTGATCGAAATCGTAAAGAGTCCTCAAACCGTGCGCACTTTCCCTCTAAAGTAAGCCTCTACGACGCTTGGATGGAAACCGCAGTGAGAACGAAGGCACTTTTCAAAAGTCTACCCCATCAATGACGAGTGGGCCTGGGGCCACCCAAACGAAGAGATCGAGGTTCTTACCCTAGGCGAACCGTTGTCATGATGAGCGGCGGGAAACTCGATGGCGGCACCTTGACAAGGCGCGCGGAACCGATATGGTTTTCGTATTGGGAGCCGATGACCTTCAATTGCATGAGATCCTCACTCATGGATCTTATCTGCCGCATTCATAGCAAGCCACGCGTCGATGGTTCACTCCCGGACCATCGCTCTGACAGAACATCAGAAGACTCTTGAAATTGAAGCGCAGGAATTGAGAATGGCCCCACCTTTGATAGAATAACTTAACCCAAAGGGTTCCTCCCAGAGGTGGACCCGGGGGCCACTGTTGGTACCCTGCGTACCGAGTACCCCTTAGTACCGCGAAGAGTACAAGGGAGTTCTACCTGTCAGAATTGAAGGACTCCTTAGGTCCCACATGTCACATTGCACCGGACCCGCTCCCCTCATATGGGTAGCTCCTGGGTAAACACGTGTAAAGGAAAACCAGAACTAAGCTCCCAACAAAGGAAAGCTTCAAGGACAACACGTGTACAACGACCCCGGACCTAACCCCCAGCAGAGAAGAGCTCTGGTGCCGACACGTGTACAACAGCCCCAGACCTACCCTCCCGCAAGGGAAAGCTCGGGAGCTACCACGCGTGGAGCCTCCGGACCTTCATTAACGTATACACTGGCAGATCTCCTTTAGCACGTTCATTCAAATGACAATCAAAGCGGCCATTACAAGATTCGATTACATGTCGTTAATGCTGTTCTAACGACATGAGATTAGAGCACTGCTAATAGGGGTAATGCAGCCATTAAGGAACATTATTACACTATTAACCATGCTTAATACCCGTAGACAGTGTATTAGGCAATTTAATACACCAGGGCCACATGTCGGGCCAAGTGAATGATGTAACGGTCAACCCTTATTACTATAAAAGGGTTGCGCCGCACGAACCCAGTAACATCTGATCCAAGCTAACCCGAATACTAGGGAAGAGACTCATACAATACAAGAACACAAACCCCGTGGAGTAGGGTGTTACGCTCAGGCGGCCCGAATCCCGTAAATCTCCTTTGTCACCATCTCGTTCCCGATCTTTAAGCGCCCTAACCGAAACAAGAAACTCTGATGACTACATTTGGTAGTACTGGGGGAAGTGTCGTTGCTATACTTCCACATTTGTTTACATCTTCTCAGTTCCAATTTACAGAAAAGTGAGTAATGCATCAATGGAGCATATGTCGGTACTACGTGCCTCACAAGTAAAAAATCTAAGCCGGTATCTCGGCATACGTCTCAACGGTGGCCTTAATGACATTTACTCGCAAATGATTTCTAAACTCAATACGATCACGTGGTCAGTGTACCTGTCACTATACACAAACTACTGATCAATCATATGCTGTCGTACGACACAGCCCGCACGGGCAAACATTTCACAATAATATAAATGAAAGTAAAAACATTTGTCCCGTATCATTCCATACGGGCTGCCACGAGTTAAGCCACGTCTCGAGGTACATGACCGGTTCTTCTACCACCTGCCCCACGTCTTTGCATAGTGCTGCACCAGTAGGAGGTGCATCGGGTTATGTCCAACTCGACAGGGGCTCCCACTAGTTTTGAAGCATGCTGGGGTACCGCGTGTCATATGTTCTTAGAAACATGGAAAGTTTCAGAGACTCATATTGACATTTCCATGCCAAGCCACGGAAACAATCATATGCTACCTCTCTCATGGTGAGCTTACCGCAATTGATCCGCTTGCGATGGCGTACCTTGCCTCTTACCCAACATCGGAGCATCGTTACAGAATATAATAACACATAAGTTACCTTTGCCACCTTAAGTATACTATGCTATTAATAGTCCTTATGTGGGATACTATCGATTCCTCACCGTACAGGTAAATTTTTCTCGTAATACGATCCTTTTTAGGTGTGCTACTCCCAATGCGGATCTGATACCAGGCTGTGGGGACCGGAGTCCACACATTCCAAGAATTGCAATTGGGTGGTGTCGTGCGATGCGGCACCCAACAGCACACAGAAAAAAGATACATCGTATTACATAAAACAACATAGTATTATACAAGCTTTATCATTTATAGATAATATACATTTAAATATACTACAGCGGAATATAAGTTCATAACTCTTGACACTCAAGTCTAAGCTATGCAAAAGTCATTTCGTTCATCCCTACAACGGAATCACATTGGAAGCACATAGAAAACATCACGGCGGCGTGCAGGGTTCCCACTCGGCCGTGTACCCCGACGGGGGCAACGCCTCACCGGTGAACCCTTCAACATAAATGTCATCATCTGCAGCAAAAACATAAAATAGCAACAGTGAGGATGAAGGCTCGGCAAGACTTAACCGTCTCCACTAAGCATGGAACTCTATATGCGGGATAAACATAATATACGACGACAGTTTGCAATAAAAGACCTGCCTAAATGTTAATCCTTACTTTCAGCTTTTAGCACCAAATTAAAGCTTCATGAATCTGAAATTTAGTGGACAATCAGATCTAAACATACAAGCATCAATACATAATTATTACATACAGAATGATTCAATAATATTCAGCTCCAATTTATTAACTACGTCATGGCTCAGTGAACAAGCGGTACTCAATAACCGCGAGGGACAGCAACTCGAATCGATATACACCTGCAGGGATACCTGAAAAACACGACACATACACCCATACTCAGAGTCGCGACGGCACACTCCACGCATGTTGTATGCAGCAACCTTTCACCCGCTACCTACACGCCGAACCGGTCCCACCACTACAATCAGGAGGCCCCGACACAGAGTACGACGTACCCGCTGGCAGGTTTACACCTTGCTGCTCTCAACCCACACCTATAAGGCGGTAGGGTATGCCTCGACGCTAAGGTGGACAAGTTACATCGGTTTACTGGGTCCCATATATCCAGTATGCCTTCGGTACATTCGAACTTGCTCAACATGGCCACACACGGATCGGTCCTTGACTGACACAGGCACAACTACAGCTCACAGGCCCCTATGTCTTGCTGCTCTTAATCCATGCCCAGTCTCATGTTTAATCAAATGATAAATCTCTCACTCGACCAATCCCGTGCGAACCCAATTCATGAACTCGCAAGTATATTCCAACTACTCGACTTCTACCGAAGCAACTATAACATTAAGCATAGCATGGACACATCAAGGACTTAACTATGTACCCTTCTCTCATGGGTTCCCTGGTCATGCATGTGGAGAACTCCAAGAAAATCCTAGACCTAATGCACAATACAATCTAACCCATATAGTGTGATACAAATAAAATTTAAAATGCTGTTAAATGCAAACCGGGGCTTGCCTGACTGCGAGACAGGAGTAAAGTTAGTTTCCGGATTGATCACTTCAGTGACTCTGGGGTTTCCTCGAGCTCGGCCACTATTCGATATACAAAGAAAAATGCAAGTGATTCAATATTGGATCATTGCACGGCTTAAAGGAAAGAAAGTTAAGTATAATAAATTATGGCCACTGGTTCTGTAAATTTTACAGTTGACACTAGGCACTCTGGGTGAGGTTCTGGTCAAATTTGGGCTAAGTTCATGGAAGTCCCTGTTGTATAAAGTTCAATGTATAAAACTATTTTCAGAATTTTCATGGGTAAACTGAGACTTTAACATGGCCAAAAATTTGTGTTATTTTTATAGGAGGTCAAGAGTCACTCAACAAAATTGGTTTCACAATTGTCTAAGCATTCTACTGTGAGATATTGGGTTTAGAAGTATGCACAAATTTCTGAAATGTTTTTGTAGTTTTTGGGCATTCTATGACCAGTTAAGAAAATCTCCAGATTGAACTAGGTTAATAAAGTCCAATGAAGCAGAAATTTTTACAGGAATTCAGAAACTTACAAAGAACACTTTGGAAAAATTTCAGATTTTTCTATGAAGTGAATCATCAGATAAAAATCAAACATGTTTTTGCTTTAAAGGACTCTACAGGAAAATCTAGGGATTTTCATGAAGATTGGGTTGTAGTTCTGGTTAGTGTGGATAAAGATCCCAACAAAGTTAGTTTCACAATTCTTGAAGCTTTCTACTGAGATGTATTCAATTTAGAAGCTTGCACAAGTTACTGTACAATTTCTAAATGAATTTGGCTATTTTTATGTGCATAGAGGATACACAGGTGATCAGGCCATGTGAATGAAGTCTAATGACTCTTAAATTTTTACTGGAGTTCAAGGATATTCAAGTGAAGGTTCTGGAAAAAATTTGGTAATTTTCCAAAGAGCAGAACTATAGGAATTAATTCTATAAGCATTTTTTCTTTGAATAATGGAGAAATTCCTATGGACATTCATACAGATCCAACAGCACCACTTGAAAGAATAGAACATCCTAGCTCCAAAAAAATTTATTTCGGAATTGTTGAACAAGTATTCTAGGACCTATGGATTTCCGAAGTTGGGACCAAATCTGGAACAAAATTCCAATTGGAAATATTTGAATAAAGGGCTGGGCCCACAGGTGTAAAATGGGCCAATCAGGTTGAAGCCACACGTTGAATCTGGCCATAAGAAGGAAAGAAAAGGTTCGGAAGATGGTGGCGACGTTGGACCGAGAAGGTGAAAACCGGCGGTTGGGAAAAAATGGTATTCCAGTGTTAATACCCGATGAAACTCAATGAATATTGTTAGAGGTGACGCGCCTGGTAATATTGAACAACATAGAACATGTGCACAAGGAATAACCAACCGTATAAAAGGAATTTCGCACGCGAACCAACTTTACTCATACTCAAAGCTCGTCGGAAGAAATGGAAATACGGGGGCTAGGAGGTATGGCATGGGCTGAAACTTTACAAGCATGTTCTACATGTAATGGCGCACCTTTTTCCTTCAAGGATTGAGACGAGTTGATGGCTGTATCATCAGGTCGATGATGATCAGAGAGGCGGCGAATAGGGGACTTTTTCCGGTGGCCGCGGTTTCGTGTTTAACTGCTTCGAGGGTGGCCTAACTGTGCAAGAACTTGATCACAAAGCTGCGCAAGAGATTGGGGAATGAAGAGAGGCAAGGAAAAGTTCTCAACACGGAGTACCTTTGCTGCAAATTGGATGGACAGAGGAGGAATCGGGAGAGGAGCACAAATGGCACTGGGACTTCAGGGAATGAGAAGGGATCGATTCAGGGCCGTGGAGGGGGATGAGGAGGGTTTCTGGACGAGCTGGGGGCAGCTGGAGATAAGCAGGGAGGCAAGAAGTTGGGTGGCATTTTTGCATGCGTGTGGTGTCACCCTGGGAAAGAACAGAACAGAGCACACTGCATGACAAGTGGGTCCCACCTCATCCTTGCCCCATCAATTCTACCACCTAATTCATTCCAAATTGGCTAGATATTTGTGGGATGGCTGATTAATCATATAGAATTTTATTTTGAATTTCCAAAGTTGATTTCACAAAGTTTCATTTAAATTCAAACTTTAATTTGAATTTGAGTTGAATTCAATGTAGCTATTGAATTAAATAGCAAACTTGCTTCAAAAATTATGAAAGTTTGCAGGGAGTCTATTTGATATATTTGGAATCCATTGGTCAACTCAAATCTTCATGTTAAATTCATCTGAACATTAGCTAAGTTTATTTTTTTAATTCCCTCATTCGGAGTTTGTATTTATTTGTTTTTCTCATTTCCTTTTTATCGCTTTTCGTCAATCAAAAAATTTTGTCCTAACTGAACTTTGAATTATTAAAATTAGGGCTCTTACATGAAGAACTGAAACCCTAGCACTGCCACTCGTCCCTAGAGCACAAAAACACATCTTCCCACGCATCTAAGGTCCTCAAAAGTGTAAATCTTTGAGTATTCATATTTGAGATTTGGAGCTCGCTGTCTACGCGTCATTGAGCTCTTGGGGTTTGATCTATTTACACTATTGCATTACTTTTAATCTTCTCGAGTGTATTAGATCATTTCTCCTGTTGTAATTTTTGTGGGAACCCTCAACGTGTGAGGTTACCCAACCAACTCGGTGATTACCCATGATAGTGGAATGAAGTCGGCCTTGTGTGGTGACTTGACGAGGGAAAAGGGTTTGAATAGACCCGGCTCTGTGTGGGCCTCTTCAACGAGGACGTAGATCTTTTTGGTGACATCGAACTTCGATAAAATTGTGTGTCCCGTTTGCTCATCTCTTTACTTTTGCAATTATCATTATTTAGAGCATTAAGTTGATCAAACTAGTAATCTGAATTAACATTGTATTCCACGTGCAATTTTGCAATACTATTTGTTCCATCAAGTGTTCTGAATTGTTGTTTATATTCCACTGCTATAACTCTTACAATTTCTGCATCAACACTTGATCAGTTCACAACAGATCAGCACACCAGACTAGTCCGTAGTCACACCAGACAAGTCCGATCCCTCAGGTATATAACGATTTAATTAAGTGTGAAGGAAAACTTTCAAATTATATTCACCCCCTAGGTCACATTCAATTGGTATCAGAGTGGTTCTCCATTTGCGAGACTCACCGCTCGGGGAGATCAATTGCCTCTCACAAGAACAACGAGATCCCGAAGGTGCCTAGCACCAAAGATGAAAAATGACACAAAGGCATTGGATGTACTCAAGGAAAAAAACATGGTGATGAAGTGCATCAACTCAAGGCGCTTCTAATAAAGAATCTTCAAAGCAAAAAGAGAAAGGAAGAGGATGAGAAGACAACGGGGAGTGGTCATTATGTCTACTCAAAATATCCTTATAATTACGATCGTCTTAATCCTAACAATCATTATCTTTCAATTCCTATGGTAAAAACTCCTCATCTCAGTGGAAATGGCTATACAATGTGGAAGTATCATATAAAAATGCATCTTATCTCCTTAAACCCCTGTCTTCGGCATGCTGTGTGTATAGGTGTAGATATCCCAGATACCGACGATGAACTCACTCCAGAGCAAGAGCAAGAAATTCACCGCAAAGCACAGGTCGTTGCAGTGATCACTTCTTCCTTGAGCCAAGAAGAGTTCACCAGGATTGATGGACTGGAAAGTGCCAGTGAAATATGGGATACACTCAAGACTGCACATGAAGGAATCGCTCAGTTCGTGAAGTGAAAATCGAAATGCTTGAAGGAGAATTGAGGAGGTTTGCCATTGAGGAGGACGAACCACTTCAAGAGATGTACAACCGATTGAAGGCGCTCATCAACATGATCTATGCCTATGGAAGCAAGAAGTGGACTGACCACGAGGTGGTCAAAAGGATGATTAGAGCATTTATGGCCAAAAATATCACCTTGTGCTCTATGATTCGAGAAAGCCCGGTGATTCACAAAATGACTCCGGATGTACTGCTGGACAATATTATCAACCATGAGAAGATGGAAAAGGAGGCCCAATATGTCAAAGACTTAGCTAAACTTACCTCCTCCAAGAAGAAGGAAGTTGCCCTCAAAGCAACTTGCAATCCTAAAGGAAAGGAAGTTCGTGAAGCACAAGATGAAGAAGACACAAGTGATGCGAGCACCGATTTGGAAGATGAAGAGAAGGTCCTGTTCATTAATAAATTCAAGCGTGTCGGTACCCTGCGTATCGTATACCCCTTAGGACTGCGAAAAGACCAAAGGAACTTCACCTGTCTGAGTTAAAGACCTGCGAAGGCCACATGTGTCGTACGGGACCAGACCTGCCTCCCTTCTATGGTTAGTCCCGGTGCTGCCACGTGTATACTACAACCGGAGCTACGTCCCACACATGGGAAAGCTCCGGGCTAAATACATGCATGGCACCCCCGTACCTAACCCCCGACTGAGGAAAGCTCCGGTACCGACACGTGCACAACTGCACTAGACCTACCCGTCCCACACGGTAAGCTCCGGAGCTGCCATGTGTCCAACTGCCGGACCTTCAACTTCGACAAACAGACTGGAGGACCCCCAACGGCTCGAACCTTCAAGGGACAATCAAGGACTTCAAGACCCGATTAAGTGTCACTAGTACCATATTAATGACCCATGATCGGAGGGCCCTTAATACCAGTAACGACACTGTCAAGGCCCGTTACCACACTATTAAGGGTAATTAACCTCATTAATTGTGTATTAAACATCAGTAACCGCCAGAGCCACATGTCGGGCCAGGCTAACGGTGTAACGACCAGTCCTTGTACTATAAAAGGACTGGTCGAGCGATACATGGGGACGGTTCGGCCAGACCTCTTCTAGACTTAGCTCTGACACACACTCACAAGTTCTCAGACGCTCAATACAACAACCACACACCCCGTGGAGTAGGGTATTACGCTTAGGCGGCCCGAACCACGTAAATCCTTGTGTCAACTTGACATCGTGTTCTGAATCTCTGCGCGACCTTTACCGAACTACAAACTCCGAGGGCTACCAACGGTAGTGCTAGTAGAATTGCCGGAACCAGACTCCGACAGTTGGCGAGCAAGCAAGGGGGGCACCCGAGATTCAAGGATGGTGAATTCTACTGCTGGATTGTCCAACAGCAACCCTGTTGCGCAACCTGCTGGAGGCAATCCCTCCAACAAGCAACAGCCAGCAGGTGCTGTGGCTCCAGCAGGAGCCATGCCATCGCCGCCACCGTCCGCGTCGGCAAATCAAGCTGGACAGCGAGATGGGGTGTCTGCATCGGTCACGGCATCGGCGAACAACAACCCTGAACACGCGCTTCATGCCGCGCGTGCTCTTCTCCAACGTCCACCACCTCCAGGAGCATCCCAGGGTGCAATGGAGCAGTGGAGGGCTGAAGTGGAACACTTGGTTGCAGCAGCAGCCGCTTGCATCAGCAACCAAGGTCCTCCCCCCTTGGGGCGGGCCCCATCGCAACATTGGACCGTGTCGAGTAGACTTGGTCCGTACACTTCACAACATAGGAGGCGTGTTGCGTCTCAACAGGCGACGTCGTTGCCTTCTGGGTGCGACGTACCCATACGGTAACCAAGCTTTCAACTCACGACCTCCGGGCGGAGCTTGATTGCCGTTACCGCCAACAGGACGGTCGCTTCCACATCGAGCGTGCTCGCAAAAGGCGAGAGGCTCGGGACAATCCTGCTCCCGAGAAGTAGCAGGAGGTTGTTCTTCCCTGGCCATGCACCTACACATTGTCAGGTGGCAGTAGAAATTTTGGCCTCACCTGCCAGAGAAATTTGACGGGACTGTCAATCCCGCTGAGTTTCTCCAAATCTGCTCCACCACAATCCTTGCGGCTGGAGGAAATGAGGCTGTAATGGCCAATTATTTCCCCGTGGCTTTGACTGGGACCGCTAGGTCCTGGTTCATGAGCCTACCGCCCGACTCCATCAACAGTTGGGCGAAACTGTGCCAGCAGATCACTGCCAACTTCAGAAGTTCATATACCCGACCAGGCACGAAACTGGACCTTTTTGCTGTTAAGCAGAAGGGGGGAGAGTCCCTACAATCCTTCATCCAGAGGTTCTCCCAGGTACAAAACACTATACCTTCTATCTCAAGCGCTTCTGTCATTGTGGCATTTAGACAGGGCGTACGAGACAAGAAGATGCTGGAGAAGCTGGCGACCAAGGAGGTCACCAGCATCATAGAACTCTTCATCTTGGCAGACAAATGCACCAAAGCTACGGAGGGCCGTGAAATGCACTCCCAACCACCTCCATAGTACAACAAAAAGTAATCCAAGGGCGAAGCCACTACCTCCGGGAGTGTCAAGAAGAAGGAAAAGTCCAACGGGAAGAAGAAGCCGTTGGACGGCACACCTACAGCCGCTGCTCCGGGTGGCCGTGGGCCACGCCCCAAAAAATGACCTCAGCCATCGTGTGAAGACGGAGGCAGCTCCAAGATGTGGTGTCCTATACACAAGACTAACATCCAGAACTTGGAAGGCTGCCGAGAGGTCTAGAACCATGCCGAGCGCTACAACAAGCGCCGGGAAGAAGTTCCTTTCTGTCAAAGGGAAGGGAAACAGAAAGTCGACGAAGCTCCGGCTGAAGATGAGTTAGGCTTTCAGTACCCTAAAAAGGTCTTGAAGGCTGTTTACACCTCCGTTGACAACGACTCCGACGTCTCCCACAACTAGCGCCGGAAGACCATGAACACCATCTTTGGTGGTTTGTGGGACATCACCTCCTGCCATGTCCTCAAGACAATGAGGCGGGACATGGCCTAAGTAGCTCCCACCGCCAGGGCGGAGCCGCACCTGAAGTGGATGGACACTGCCATCACTTTCGATACTTCAGACTGCCCTCGGAACATGATCGGAGCTGGCCAACTTCCATTGATGGTATCTCCGACCATCAAGAACATCCAGCTCCACCATGTGATGGTGGGCGGAGGTTCAGGGTTGAACATCATAGGCTTCGATGCTTTTGTCAAGTTTCAGCTCCGACCTTTGGATCTTCGCCCCTCCCGACCTTTCTCCGGAGTAGGTCAGGGTGCCATAACCCAACTCGGTGCTATTACTCTCCCGGTGACCTTCAGGACCCGGGAGAATTACCACACTGAGAAGTTGGTCTTCGATGTGGCGCAGATCAACTTACTGTTCAACGCCATCTTGGGCAGGCCAGCCTTGTACAAGTTCATGGTTGTTGCTCATTATGGCTACTTGGTGTTGAAGATGCCAACACCAGCAGGTGTTCTCCAGATCTGCGGAGATCGTATTGCCAGAGTGACTGCTCGGGAAGAACTCCATGCGCTTGCTACAACACAGGAGGAAGAATCCAGAAAGGAGCAAGCTCCGAAACCCCCGAGCATTCGTCATAGAGGCTCAACCTCCGCACCTCGTGTGCAACCAAGCGGCGACACCAACATTCCCGTCAAAGTCATCCAAATCGGTTCTGATGCTGCTCAGACCACCCGCATATCGGGAGGTCTGAATGACAAATAGGAACTCGCGCTTGTCACTTTCCTCTGGACTAATGTCGACGTGTTTGCCTGGCAACCGTCACAAATGCCTGGGATCCATAGGAAAGTGATCGAGCATAATCTGAAGATATATCCCGATGCTTGGCGTGTACATCAAAAGCCTCGGAAGCAATCAGTAGAGCGACAAAACTTCATACATCAAGAAGTGAAGAAGTTTCTTGAAGCTGGATTCATCCGAGAAGTCTTCCACCCAAAATGGCTGGCGAACCCAGTCGTTGTACCCAAGGACGGCGGGAAACTTCGGTTGTGTATCGACTACACTACACTGAATAAGGCATGTCCAAAAGATCCATTCACACTAACTAGAATAGATCAGATAGTGGATTCCACCTCCAGGTGTGAATTACTGTGTTTCCTAGATGCATATTTTGGGTATCATCAAATCAGAATATCTAGTGAAGATGAAGAGCATACTTCCATCATCACAGTAGCTGGATTATATTGTTATACTGCCATGTTATTCGGTCTCAAAAACGCTGCTTCAACATTTGTACGAGCTATGTATAAAACTTTTGGAGAGCTTATCAAAGACTTAGTGGAAGTGTACGTCGATGACATCCTCGTCAAGATCAAGAACAAGGAGTCATTCCTTGACACCTTGCAAGCTGTCTTCGACAAGTTGCGAGTCACACGCACGAAGCTGAACCCGGACAAGTGTGTCTTTGGGGTTAGCTCTGGAAAGATTCTTGGATTCCTGGTGAACCACCAAGGAATAGAAGCAAATCCGGCGAAGATAAAAGCTATTGAAGACATGCGGCCACCAGCCCACATCAAGGACGTCCAGAAGCTGACTAGATGCCTAGCTACCCTCAGCTGGTTCATCTCAAGTTTGGCGGAACGGGCGCTACCCTTCTTCAATTTATTGAGGAAGTCTGGACCATTCCAAAGGTCTAAAGAAGCAGAAAAGGCATTCGAGGAGCTGAAGTAGCTCCTCACCACTCTACTAACCTTGGTAGCTCCGAATCCTGGTGAGCCACTTCTGCTTTATATTTTGGCAACTGACGAAGTTGTCAGCATGGTTCTGGTTGTGGAAAGAACAGAACCATCTCCAGTTCAGGAGTCCAGACACCTCCGGGAGGGTCCGGAGCTACCTGAATGTGAGTCTGGGTCCCAGCTCCCAGACCTTGATCCTCAAGGCGAGACGCCGGAGGATCCATCTCCTTTAAACGAAGAAGTTTCTATTGCTGAGCAACAAGAACCGGACACCTCCAGGAAGGTCTGGGTCGCTTCAGAAGAAACTCCAGGTTCCTCCAGCAGGAACCCAGAGGTCCCCGAACAAGGTCCGCACCCCTCCGGGAGGGTCCGGGTTGATGAGGAGGAAGGACTGGGCCCCTTTGGGAGGGTCTGGACAGTCCAACGCCCAATATACTTCATCAGCGAAGTACTCCATGATGCCAAGAATCAGTACCCAGAGGTGCATAAGCTGCACTATGCAGTTCTTATTGCTTCTAGGAAGCTCCGACACCTTCCAAGCTCACAAGATTTCAGTGTTAACTTCTTATCCACTGCATGCAATCTTGCATAATCCCAACTCTACTGGGAACATTGCAAAGTGGGCAGCGGAATTGGCTGAGTTCGACCTTGAATTCGTCCCAAGGCAAGCGAACAAGAGTCAAGTATTGGTGGACTTTGTGGCAGAATGGACCCCCTCTCCATCAAATCCTGGGGGCCCCAGTGAGCAGATGTTGGAACCCAAGGTTCCGGTCTTCACCGAGCCTCAATGCACTCTCTACTTCGACGGCGCCATGCAGAAGCAGGGGGCCGGAGCTGGTGTCCTTCTCCGTGCTCCAACTGGGAAGAAGGTAAAATACATGGTTCACCTTGCTTTCAAGGCGACCAACAACATGGCGGAGTATGAAGCACTTATCTATGGGCTCAAGGTGGCACTATCGTATGGTGTCAAGCAACTGTTGATAAAGGGTGATTCACAGCTTGTTGTGAAACAAGTCAAAGGTGAATGTTGCTGCAACAACCCTCAACTTGCTGCATACCTACTTGAAGTCCAGAAGCTTCAGAAGGACTTTGATGTCCTGGATCTCTGCCATGTCCAGCATCTCAACAACGCTAAAGCCGATGAACTCTCAACGAAAGCTTCAACCAGAGCTCCAGCTCCCAAAGGAATCTTCGTCCGGAGGTTGTCTAAACCTATAGCTCAGCCTTCCAAACTGAGCGAAGGGGGCGAGACCAGCACCTCGAAGCTGGCGGTCCCGATGGCCCTGTTACCATGGCGTCCATCAAGGGTCCTAGGTGCTGTAGGAAGCTCCGAGCAACCCAACACGCAAGACTCAAATCCTCAAGTTAGCTCCGATGCATGGATCTTGGAGATACAGAGCTACTTGAAAGATAATTTCCTTCCTGAAGATAATGTATCCGCTGACCGGATTGTCAGATTGGCTAAAAGATACATACTGATAGAAGGGGATCTCTACCGGCGTGGTGCCAATGGTGTCCTAATGCGGTGCATTACAAGGGAAGAAGGTTGTGAGCTCCTCATAGAAATCCATGGAGGTGAGTGTGGGAACCACGCGTCTTCCCGCACGCTGGTCGGTAAAGCCTTCCGGCATGGCTTCTACTGGCCTACAGCACTACAGGATGCAACTGAGCTAGTGAAGAAATGCGTAGCATGCCAGTTCCATGCAAAGCAAATTCACACACCAGCTCAACCTCTACAAATGATACCTCTACATGGCCATTCACTGTGTGGGGGATGGATACCTTGGGACCTTTCCCAAGAGCCATCGGAGGTTACAAGTTCCTGTATGTTGCCATTGACAAGTTCACTAGATGGCCGGAAGAAACTCCAGTTGTGACAATAAACAAGCAATCAACTATCAACTTCTTGTAGTCCATCGTATGGAGATCTGGAGTCTCGAGCAAGATCATAACTGGTAACGGGACCCAATTCACAAGCTCTGCATTCCAGGTATATTGCGAAGACCTCCGCATTCAGGTCAGCTACGCTTCTATAGCTCACCAATCAAGCAATTGCCAAGCTGAGAGAGCAAATGCAGAAATCCTAAAAGGACTCAAGACACGCACATATGAGTGCCTGAAAATACATGGAGCCAAGTGGATCGAAGAGCTTCTGCCCACACTGTGGGCCAACAAGACAACTCCAAACTGGTCAACTGGAGAGACACCTTTCTTCTTGGTGTACGGAGCTAACGCAGTCCTTCCTCCAGAAATCACCTTGGGGTCACTCCGGGTCCGGACCTTTGACGATGCCACGCATGACCAGCTCCGGTGTGAAGTCCTTGACCTCCATGAAGAGGGAAGGTGCGGAGCAGCTGTCGGAATGCCCGATACCGCCAAGCTCTTCGACGCTATCACCAATGGCATGTTCACAGCCGACAGCTCGAGGAAGGCGATCTAGTGCTACGGAGAATACAAACTCGAGGAGGGTTAAACAAACTATCCCCCCATTTGGGAAGGACCCTTCCGAGTGATCAATGTATCCCGTCCTGGATGCGTTCGCTTGGCAACTGAGGATGGGACACCTCTCCCTAATCCTTGGAACATTGAGCACCTCCGTGAGTTCTACGCTTAATATCACGGAGGTGAGTCTGTAGTTACATGTGATGTATGTTATAGAGTCATTGTACAGAGTCGGGTAGCTCCTTCGGGAGAACATCCGAACCTTCCTCAGAAGGTCCGCAAAGTTCAGGCAACACATGTCACAGTCTCAAAACTAATAGTGTAGCTAGCTACCTTGGGTCAAACGTGAAACGAAACACACTTAGCCATGTTTCGTACCCTAAGAGTGTACTTGTTTCCCCTGTACCTCGGACCTATAATGAAAGACATCATTGTGTGAAAACAGACTCCACGTGCATTTATTTTGTACAGGCTTAATATTTTTTATTTTTCTCTTTCTTGTCTATAACAAAGTTGTGCAATTCTTACAAAAATTTGGCTCGACCAATTCATGTATAATTCAAGTTGCATTGTCAATTCTTCCGGGTCTAAACATTGTTAATGGTCTACTCGTCTGAATGACGCCAAGCCAATCTAGGTCCGGAGTGTGCTATCGACTTAGCCTGGTCCTGCACCCTAAGTATGCCACTGTACCCACACCCTGACAGGCCCAAGTAAGGCGAGTTCAGAAACGATTGGACCTCGAGGAAACAAGCCCGTGCACTTGATTGTATGTAGAATTGCGTTCGACCTAAAAATTTCTTTTTGGGAATAGTGAGGCGCAAACGAGTTATAGATAGGAAATGAATTTTACTGTTTTTCTTGACTTCAGTGTATAGGAAAAATAAAGATCTCATGATGATGGTGGATGAAGCTGGAGCTATCAAAGCTCCGACACCCCCTAAGGTGGTCTACTGTTGATATTTCCAACATTGATAATGGACATCACCGGAGCTACAAAGTTCTGGCAAATCCAGTGGGCCAGCCATCAACATGAAGAAACGATGGTGGGAAGACTCCCCAGTGGGGTCTGCTGATTACGCACGGCGTGTTGATAGTGGTCACTGCTGGAGCTACCAAGCTCCGACAACTCCAAAGGACTAAACGTCAATGCTTTACGTGTTGACAAGGGTCACTGTCGGAGCTATTGAGCTCTGACAACCTCAGGAGGCCCCTACTATCGGCGACTTCGGACCTACACACTACAAGTTTGAAGCACGCAAGTCTTCAACAAAATGCTACATCCTCTTGGTACATGTTCAAAATCAAATTGTGTACATCTACCAGGGGGCCAAGTGGGACAAAGGTGTTGAAGACAAAAAATGAAATTTATAAAATTCTTGGATTTCATTAATCTAGAGACAAGAGATTACAGAATTGGGGAAAAAGAAGAGAGAATACAAGCGGGAGCTACAAAGAGAGAGTCCTAGACCCTATGGAAGAACGAGGCGACCTTCTGGGCAACCTCCGACACGCTGGCTTTGGCGACTTCTCACTCTCCGTCGATGGGGCCTTCAAGCACCGGGTCCAGTGGGAAGTGAGGGTCCCGGCTTGTGTAGCACGTCAACATGAACTCTGCGACGTTCTTCGCCAGGGATTGTCCTTCGGTTTCCAGCTGGTCCACGATGACATTGCCCATGTTGGTGAGCTTGTTGCCTGCCGAACTCAATGCCTACAATGCCTAGTTCAGCTCCGGCTCCGGATCATCCGGACTCATGGGACTAAAACCCATCGGCGTCAACGCGTCGTTGGCATTGCCCAAGAAGTCCCAAACTTGTTAGGACTCTGCAGCCCTTGAGCCTCTCATCTCCTCCAAGGATCTTGTGGTCATCGCAAGCTCCGAATTCTCACAGGCAAGGCGCTCAACCTCTTTGGCGTTTTGCTGAATCTTTTCAGCAACCTGCCATTTGAGTTTACTGAGCTCTTCCTCCCAATGGTGGATCTTGTTTCAGCGGTCGACCAGGTCCTTCTCCTGGCCCCGCACTTTCTTCTCCCTGGTAGCAATTTCATCCTCCCTCTTGTGGAGGTCCTGTCCTCGCTGCCAGGCCGTCTTCTCCTCCTTCTTGCAGCGCTCCTCCAGCTTCTTGGTGCGCTCTGTGAGACTCTTGTCACCCAGAGTCAGCCTCTTAGTCAGCTCTCCTCCCTCTTCACGAGGTCATCCCGCAGCTCCAGGAGTTTTTGCTCTTCATCTTTGAGCTTTTTCTCCCGCTCCTCAAGAGCCTCCCGGCGCTTGACGAGGCTGTCGTGGATGGCGCTGAGCCTCTCTTCACGATCATTCACTGCATTATTAGCAGCTACAGCCTGTTCATGGATGGCCCGAGACTGGTTGTCGAGGGATCGCACCATGTTTTCCCTCTCGTCCAGTAGCTGGCCCCAGTACTCCATCCGGACCTTCTCCTTCTTAACCCAGTCCCTGTCGTTAGCCAGCCTGGTTTGCACCAGCATGGTCTCGAATTGGAGCCGGTTGCGCCACATCCTAAGGGTTTGGCGCTCCTCCTAGAGGGCCTTGCTATCGTGGTAGAAGGTCAGCTGCACTTGACGAAGGCTGGAGCAGGTGTTGTCAATAGACAACGACAGAGGGATCGGCTCCAGACCTGTCGGGGTCCTCTCCGCTAGTTCCAGCGGGTTCTCCATAACAAAAATTGGGTCCCACTCTACAAGATCGGTCCCCTGAGCTTCCACGACACTAGGGACACCCTCCAGGATAACCTTGGCCGCTGCCGAGGAAGGTCCTGCAACATAAGTTTCGACCTCCTGAGTTGGCTCCGAAGGTCCCGCTGCCAGGTCATCAACAAGTGGTCCCTCAGACGGGGGACCAACAGCTTCATCTTGGCACCCTGGCTCAGACGCGGGCTTCTCCGAAACCATCACCTCTGGGGCAGGCGTTGAAGATTCGGCCGGAGCTGAAGCCACATCCAGCTCCGATGCTGGCGCCTCCTCCACCGCTGGCTCAGGCACTGGCACTTCGATCGTCATGGGCTCGGCGCCGGCACTTCTTCGACAACCGGCTCAGGCGCCATCACTTCTTCGACGACCAGCTCAGGCGCCGGAACTTCATCAACCACCGGCTCTACCGCCGGGTCTTCATCAATCACCGGCTCTATTGGCGGGGCTTCATCAACACCCAGCTCTACTGTCGGGGCTTCATCAACATCCGGCTCTAGGGCCGGGACTGCAGCTACCTCCGGCTCTAAGGCTGGAGTGTCCATCATCTCAACATCCAAACCCAGAGCTTCAACCTCCGCGGTCGGTGCCGCTGGTACATCTTCATTCTCGTGGTCCGACGCTACCACGAGAGCTTCAGGGAATGAGTCAAGGTCCAGAACCACGACAGCCGGCGCCGGGGCTGGCTTTCGACCTCAGCCACCACCTGGGGCAGAGCCAGGATTGGAGCCGGAGTCTTCGCCTGCACAGGCTCAGCTGCTGCAGCAGGAACCAGAGCTTCAACCCCTTTCTTGGGTACCCTGTGGATGAAGGACGAAGACATTCAAAACACAATTACAACAAACAACAAACAACTGAGGTAAAAACCAAATTTACCTCGGAAGGCTTCCGCTCCAGCTAGCGCGAAACCTCTTCCTCGGACGCTCGGGGCCGGACCCTGTTGCCACTGGCGTGGTAGCTCCGGAAGTTCCCCGGAGCTTGCTACTGCCGCCGGCGTCGCCTTGGTTGAGGCCCCCCTCGACTGAGAAGGACCCCCGGACCTAGAGCCCTTAGCAGGCCCTATTACCAGAGCCGCATGGCCAGAGCTAGCATCCCGAGGATATGCCGATGCTAGCGTGGTTACCGCTATTGAAGACCTTCCCCTCCGGGGAGAAGGAGCTGCTATGGAAGGAGCAGGTCTGATGGACCTCATGTCAGAGTGCTTCAACTTCCTCTTACGGCTCGAGGGCTCGGCCAATTCTTTGCCCTTGCCCACGACTTCAACTCTCTATCTCGGGGCGGAAGGGGGACCACCCTCGGAAGCTCTGGGGATCGCCAACCCGATGGTCGAACGCCTCTCAACTTCACTGAGGTCGTCAAGCATCGACGTCTTGCGTCAGAGCTCCCTGCTGAACTCTGCCTCCATGTTCAGAGGGAGGAAAGTCGGCGCCAAAGTCAAGTCGTCACCCTCGACGTCAATGTCGTGCTGGAACTTCTTGAGGTGAAACTTCAAAGCTGCGCCTTCCAGGTTGGTCTTCAAACCGGTCTTGATCCGATCATCGTCCATCACGATGTTGAGGGCCCAAGCGAGCTTCTCCCTCTACTTCAGCAGAGCCCAACTGTTGACCAGGAAGTTGCAGAATACCGCCTGGGGAGTCACTCCTCCCTGCACGCATTGGCGGATCCTGGTCAGAGCAGGGTTGAAGGCGTCCGATAGCACCGGAACTTTGCTCCAAGCTTTAATTTCTACGTTGGGGAGGCCTTCAGGCAGCTCCGTCTTCTCATGCTCCTCTTCCCTGATGACAGTACAATCCTTCTTCCAGTCATCCCACTTGCAAGAAGGGAACGACCGCAAGTACTTGTACGGGCACTTCTTGCGGTTCAAAAAGTAATAGAAGCCAAGGCACTCGTCACTTTTGCCGGTGGTGTGGATGGTGAAAAAGGTGCGGAAGGGCTCGACGTAGGGGAGAATACCCACCCACATCTTGCAGAAGTGGACAAAGATCAACACCAGAAGAATGGAGTGGGGGCCAAGGTGGTACAGCTGCAGACCGTAGAAGTCTAGCAGCATCAAGAGAGAAGTGGAGAAGGGTGGGATCAGTCCCACCATGGCGTACGTGGAGAAGTACACCATGTCGCCGGCGTGCTCCTTCTTGAACGGAAGCTTGCCGGCGCAGGCCAGGTGATTGATGGAGTCACTGGACCACCCCGTGAGGGCCCGTACCTTCTTCAGATCATCGTCAGTCTTAAGGCGGCTCTTGCGGAGGCCCGACTCCATCGTAGCACAACGGGGAGAGAGATGAAAAGTTGTCTAAAGTTTGGAGGATTCGAGCGCAAGTTCAAATGAAAGCGTAAAGAATCCCCAAATGGTGCGCGCTTTCCTTATTAAAAAAGCCCCCCGCAACGCTTGGATGGAAACCGCAAAGGAGCTGACGATACAATTCAAAAACTTCACCCTGCCAATGACAAGAGGTCTCGGGGCCACCCTGACGATCAAGTCGAGGTCCTTACCCCAGGCGAACGGTTGTCATCATGAAAGGCGGGAAGCCCGAGGGCGGTGGCCTGACAGGGCGCACAGAAACGATACAGTTTTTGTGTCGGGAGCTGGCGACCTTCAATTGCGTGAGATCCGCACGCTCAGATCTCACCTGCCGCATCCAGGAAATGCCACGCGGTGATGGTTTAACTGAGATCTACAGCCAACGGCACATCCGAAGACCCTTGAAGACACGACTCAAAACCCGAAGGATGGACCCACCTCCGGCAGAACGATTTCATCCAAAAAGACTCTCCCAGAGGTGGGCCCAGGCGGCCACTATCGGTACCGTGCGTACCGTATACCCCTTGAGACTGCAAAAAGACCGAAGGAACTTCACCTGTCTGAGTTTAAGACTTGCGAAGGCCCCACGTGTCGTACGGGACCGAACCTGCCTCCCTTCCATGGTTAGTCCCGGTGCTGCAACGTGTATACTGCAACCGGAGGTACGTCCCACACATGGGAAAGCTTCGGTCTAAATACCTGCGCGGCACCCCCGGACCTAGCTCCCAACAGAGGGAAGCTCCGGTACCAACACGTGTACAACTGCACTGGTCCTACCCGTCCCAAACGATAAGCGCCAGAGCTGCCACATGTCCAACCGCCGGACCTTCAACTTCAACAAGCAGACTGGAGGACCCTCAACGGCTCGGACCTTCAAGGGAAATCAAGGACTTTAAGACCCGATTAAGTCTCATTAAGACCATATTAATGATATAGGATCGGAGGGCCCTTAATATCAGTAACGGCATTGTCAATGCCCGTTACCTTACTGTTAAGGGTAATTAACCTCATTAATTGTGTATTAAACATTAGTTACTGCCAGGGCCACATGTCGGGCCAGGATAACGGTGTAACGACCAATCCTACTATAAAAGGACTGGTCGAGCGATACATGGGGACAGTTCGGCCAGACCTCTTCCAGACTTAGCTCTGACACATGCTCACAAGTGCTCAAACGCTCAATACAACAACCACACACCCCATGGGGTAGGATATTACGCTTAGGCGGCCCGAACAACGTAAATCATTGTGACAACTTCCCACTGTGTTCTGAATCTCTGCACGCCGATTATCGAACAACAAACTCCGAGGGCTACCAACGGTAGTGCCGGGAGAATTGCTGGAACAAGACTCCAACAAAGCACATGATGAGAATAATGAAGGGCAGCAACTCAAATTATGGGAAGAGCAAAGAGAAAGGAAAATCCAAAGCACGACGTACCTTCTACAACTGTAGCAAGTACGGTCACTTTATGGTTTACTGCACATATTAAGAAATTAAGAAGAAGAAGGAAGCGAAGCCACAAGAGAAGAAGACATTCAACAAAAGGAGGCAAGTTCACCAAGCGCACATTGGCAAAGATTGGGACTTGAACGATGAGTCCTCCTCCGATGTAGAAGAGGAGATGGCTATCATTGCCATCAAGAAGCCTACAAAGAAGTCTACTTAGAATTGGATTAAGCTTTTGCTACCCACAATTTCTAAATCACGGAAAAATTAATTCTGGCCAATGAAAGCAATATTTTGGAGAGTAATATGTTGTAAACTAGGGACTTAGGAAAATTAAAACAGAGCAACTATTCATCATTTCATCTATGTGAATTCCAAACCATTCTTTCCGCATATCTTTTATTTTATTTTGAAATCAAATCTACTCTACTTATTTTTAAGTTTGTTTTTCCTTTTTTTATATGCAAGGTGGATGATGGATGATGGAAAATAAATATGCAAGGAGTGTGATACAAGTTACCTTAAGTGGGGTCCTCCCCCAAGCTTGCTCTTGGTCAAGGTCCGCGATGGGGGCTGAAATCCTAACGACGGATGTAGGCCATGAGGTTGGCCTAACCTTGTTGCAGCAAGGCATTGGCATTGGAGGGTTGAGTGTCGATGTTGGGTTGCCTTCCATTGGTTCCATGATTGTTGTTGAGGTGAGCGTTGTCGATGTCGCTCGTCCACACCTCAAGGTTTCCATAGCTTGGATGTACCTTGTTATTCCTTGACTAAGGTAATGATATCCCTTGGCTTCAAAGGAATGATGTGCACTCAACATGCGTTGAGTGTGTTCCGTCATTCTTTGGCTAAGGTGTAACATAACTTCTTGCCATAAAGAAATAACTTGTACTCCTCATGCATTAGGTATGATCCATCATTCCTTGGCTAACATAATGATAACCTTTAGCCACAAAGGAGTGACATGTACCCAACATGTGTAGAGTATGATACGTTATTCCTTGTCTAAGGTACAACATACCTATAACCACGAAGCGATGACGTTCACTCAACATAGGTTGAGTGTGATATGTTGTTCCTTGGCTAAGGTATACCTTCTAGCCACATCGGAACCACTTGCATCCAATATACATTGGATGTGATCTTTGTCATTCCTTGGTTAAAGTACATCATACATTTTAGCCACAAAGGAATAACTTACACCTAATGATGTTGGCAATTCCCTTGAGCTTGAATGAGTGCTTAGAATAGTTGAGAGCATAATGCTCTCACATATTTGTAGCATCCCATTGGTTGCTTATGGAGGGTTTCATGTCAAATCTCCGGCCTTGTATAGTTATGATTGACTTTCGGGCTTAATTTCCGATAGGTGGCAATCGTCCTAATTTACTCCTTGGCCAAGAGATGTTGAAATGAATCCTCTTAGGGTTTCCAACAATAAGATCTCTGAATGCCCGCATAGTAATATTACTCATGCAAACTTCCCCTCTATGATAGAGAGGGATGGTTAGCTCCCGATACTTGTACAAATGAATTTTTGAGTTAGGTAACCGAATCTTCATTTGTACATACGGGGAAGAACAAGACCAAAGGTTCATCGGTTCCAATTTCAATTGTATTCATGAACAATGTATTATTCATTGATAAGAGTGAGACTTTATGGATAAATCCATTAGAAATTTTATAAAGCTCCTACTCATAACAATGCACGTGATATAAACACACTATATGGATCCATTCAGCTTGTAAATTTTCTGACCATCATAGTTTTTTACACAAGAGCAAATGTTATCATTTGGATAATGACAAACAAGATTCTCAATTTTTATCCTCCTGAACATTTTTAATTTCTTGCTTAGGAATTTGAAGTTTTGTGATCCATGCATGAATGAGTTTCAAATCAAAATTATGGACATCACTATTCCTAGGTTGCTACATACCAATTCAACCATTAAGTAATTCCATAAGCACTACCTAAGCATGTCTAAGTCAATTTTAGCAATGCTTATGAAATTGTAGATACTTGTTTAAATTTATTCCCAGGTAAGGTTTTTCCTTTTTGATGAATCAAAACGAGCAATGCCAGCACTTACTCTCGTGAGGATGCATAAGAATTGAATGATGAGAAGGTGTAAACCTTCCTCACAAGCAAAAATCATTCAATCATAATGCAGTTCAAACGATGGAAATTTTAAACTTATACCTCAATTGAAGAGCAGTCCTGGTTGAAGGTCGTTGTGTGAGAAACTCATGACCATGAATGTTGGTGTTGCTTTCATGTTCAATGTCTTCTGCCAAGTTGAGGTTGGAGTTGAATGAGCTCTATCTTATTCCTCCATTGGGCCATCATCTTGAGCATTCCTCCACCAAGACTCAAAATAAGATTGATGGAGGGATATACGCTTGATGAGGCCTTCCAACCTCTTTAAAAATTTTGTCCTAGCTGCACTAAAATCAAGAATAAACAAAACAACTCAAAAACGAGTTACGTTAGCTCAAAAGCATTTTGTACCCTTTGTCAAATTGTTTTGCCCATCTTGAAACAACTTGCAAATGCATTGAATATTAAGGGAGATATTTTTTGGTTTGAATTAGGAAGATGAATGTGACACCCAGTTCCGAAAATAAACCTAGTGAACGCATGTGTGCCCAAGACGTTCAACACACATACACGAGTGCATTCACAAAAGGATATACAAAAAATTACCACAGAACAAGATGAATTAACCACTTCTATCTCACAATTTATAATATCCTCGAATACAAGCTCTAATGAACATTAATGACAAGTTTCAACTAATGCAGCAGAATTAAACTAATTAAGTAACTAAGCAGCATAAGCAAAGGGTATAGCGCAGCTCCAACACTCCACAGGCAAAGCTGACGGCAGACACGGCCTAGTACTCCGCATTATCATCGTTAAACTCCCAATCTTGACCTGCAACTATTGGTGGGGGAATTGCAAGGGTGAGTACATGTCGTACTTAGCAAGTGTGGAAAGTATGACATGTAGCTAATACAAATGATGAATATAATAATGGCTAAGTGCTGAAAAGTACATTAAAACATTTGAAAAGCAACATATTATATGTATGTGAAATAAACCCATCATTAACCATATAATCATCATAATACTAGTCCATATTCATTAACATCATCCATATTCCAGATTATTACCATCAATCATATCCAATACCAGAATTTAATTCATAACCTGCCAACCATATTATTAACAATAACCATCCCAAAAACCATCCCAATACCAAGTTTCGCCTAATCATGTGAGCATCGAGGTTGCTCATAACCGGGAGCAAGGCTATCATGATATTTTAATTAGACTCTACAGAGTATGTACCACTTTACCCACGTGTTCATGATTTCATCACCCGTCGGCAACTGAAGAACCTCCCTTATGCCAATTATAGTTCCTTTGGTGTATGGCCAAGAGATCCCAAAATAGCCTTTACAAAGGGATGACTAGCCTATTTAGACCCCACTAAGGTTTCACCAGTGGCGATGCCTCCAAATAAGCACATCTTCAACCATGGGCCCCCTTTGAGCCATTCGGATCCTAGGGTAGTCCACCAATCATCAACAAACCCAATCCGACTACCCCTTCCTCGAGCATCCCTAATGGTCCAAATAGCACTGGCAAAGCCCTAATTAATCAGCTACGCCGCACCCATACTTGGCCTCGTGGGGGCACTGTAAATCCTAGATGGTCGCTCCGCGAACTGGTCCTTAGACATAAAGCAAGCAAACCACCATAACATCCAACCCATCCACATACCATGCTTGCTTAGATCACCCATTACAATACCATATTAACTAGTTATGTTAATCAAACCTCATAAATGCATAATTAAGTTAAGTGCTATAGTTGTTTTCCCACCCCAATTAATTAAGCGAAGAAAAAAGGGTAAAAAATCCATCCCGACTCTCTACCACGAATCCCAGGTGACAAGGATTGTTTAACAAATCTAGTAACCCGCTATCACAGGATTCCCATCAAATTGACACAAGCATGCAGTTTTGAAAACAAAATATTTATTTCAAAATAGGGTCAATATGCTTCAAGGACACTTGCATTACTCTTGGGATTGGTTAGGATCAAAGACTTCAAACTCTTGGTGCTGGAGATCCTCCGCGGCACTCTCTAGCGAATTCTGTCTAATCCGCACAATAAACATACAAGACAAGAAACACAATCAAAGTGTGCACAAACATTACTCAATATGACATGACATGCATGATTGATGCAAATGCAGGTGGAACTTGTTAATGAGTTGCTTTTAATGATCACTAACGAGTTCTAATAGCTTTTAACAAGTTTATACAGGTTTGGATTTGATTCGAAACAATTTTAGAATTAATTCAACACAATTTAACGAGAAAAATTTGACTAGTCCGCTAGGGACCGGACAAGTCCACACTTCGCAGAACTAGTGAACTTGGGTTTTCTAGATCGACGTGAATTTAGAGATTTGGGGTTGAATTCATGTGTGAAAGAAGAGAATAGAAGGCACACGAGGTGTTTAGGACTCCAATAAATCATGGGCCATGGAGGTAACACTTGGATCTTAACGATCTAGGGTTGATGAAGAACTTGATGGTGAATTATTGATGAAGAAAGGGAAGTTGATGGAGATCTTGATCCTTTATCGTTCCATCCTTTTATTCTCCTTGCTCTAGATCTCCTTCTCCCTCCTTGGTGGTGGCTATTCACGAGCTAGGGTTTGGGTGTGATGGAAATGTGGCAAATAGATGTCAAGCCAAGGGGTGGGGTTGTTTATTTAGAAGTAGAGGCTAGGGTTAGATGGATTTCGAGTTTGAGATGAGTATGGGCCAGTTTAGAGTCCCACATGGGCTCTAAAAGAGTTATGCACAACGTCCCTAGGACCACTTAACATAAAACCCGAGAAACAAGTTGTGGAACAAAAGATTAACTCGGAGTCGCTATTTATCGAACAAGTCCGCAAAAGGGTCGAACTAGTCCGAAGATATACAGAGAGAAATCGGACAAGTCCGGACAGGACATCGTACAGGTCCAAACTTATCTAGAGGGGAAAAACAGACAAGTCTGGCCAAAAAATCAGAGAAGTCCGACTTTAGTCAGAGGAAAAATGGACAAGTCCGCTAGAATACCGGACTAGTCCGGACAAGTCCAGGGACTTAGCAAATTTTCATGGAATTGGAACACCAGACTAGTCCGCACAGGACTGGACAAGTCCAAAAGTGTCCAGAGGGAAAAACAGACTTGTCCGCTGCAAAACGGACAAGTCGATTTGAAGTCAGAGAGAAATTGGACTCGTCCGCACAAACATCGAACTAGTCGGCACTTCCCAGAATTCTTAAGTGCGGTTTCGCTTTTAATTTATTTTAAACTAGTTCCTTTTATGTGGATTAATGTTATACATGTATTAGAATGCATGCAATGCATGATGGATGAAAATGAGGATTTTACAAACCTACCCCCCTTAAAGTGAATCTCGCCCTCGAGATTCGACATGGAAGAGAAAAGATAGGGAAATTCCTTTTGTGGATCATCCTCCAACTCCCATGTTGCTTCCGATTCTGTATGATGCTTCCATTGCACTTTACACCATCTAATAGTCTTGTTCCTTGTGACCCTCTCCTTGGTTTCAAAGATTTTGATCGGTTGCTCGACATAAGTCAAATCTGCCTCTAGCTCCAATTCTTCCATGGCACTTGTTCTTCCGGCACCCTTAAACACTTCTTGAGCTAGGAAACATGAAAGACATCGTGAACATCTTTAAGATGAGTTGGCATCTCAAATTTATACGCTACTTCTCCTCTTTTTTCAAAAATCATGAATGATCCAATGTATCGAGGTGCTAGCTTGCCTCTTACGTTAAACCTCTTATGACCTCTCATTGGTGACACTATGAGATATACGAAGTCTCCCATTTCAAAGGCTAGTTTCCTTCTCCTATTGTCCGCATAGCCATTTTGCCTTGATTGAGCAGCCCTCAAGTTTTCGCAAATAATCTGGACTTGTTTTTCAGCTTCTAGCAACACATCCAGACCAAATACTTGAGTTTCTCATGTCCCGTTCCAGAACAAGGGCGTACTACACTTCCTTCCATATAGTGCTTCGTAGGGTGACATCTTCAAACTTGTTTGGTAACTATTGTTGTATGAAAATTCCGCATATAGCAAGCTCTCTTCGCAACTTTTCCCATGCTTTAAAGCACAAGCTCTTAACATGTCCTCTAAAATCTGGTTGGTCCTCTTGGTTTGTCCATCCCTTTGAGGGTGATATGCTGAGCTAGAATTCAACCTTGTTCCCAATGCTTCATGCAATTTTTGCCAAAACCTGGAGGTAAATTGAGAACCTACCGATACTATCTTCTTTGGAACTCCATGTAAACATACTATTCTTCCCATATACAGTTCCGTCAATTTCTCTCCGTTAAAGGTGGTCTTGACGGGAATAAAGTGAGCTGACTTAGTTAACCAATCCACAATTACCCAAATTGAGTCATAACCGGACTGGCAACATAGTAAATTAACTATGAAGTCCATACCGATTTCTTCTCACTTCCACTCCGGAATATTCAATGGTTGCAATAGTCCGGCTGGCCTTTGATGTTCTGCCTTCACTCATTGGCACACATAACACAATGCTACATATTCGGCTATGTCCTTTTTCATGCAGGCCCACCAACAGCAAGTCTTCATGTCCTTGTACATCTTTGTACAACCGGAGTGAATTGAGTAAGGTGAGCCATGTGCCTCTTTTAGTATTGTCTCCCGAATATGCTTTACATTGGGCACAAAATCCTTTTCCAAGCCATAGGGTACCCTGTTCATCCTCATCAAATCTTAATTCTCTTCCCTCTTGGGTTCTTTCCTTGATCTCTTGGATTTCCTCATCCTTCGTTTGGCCCTCTCGAATCTCTTGCTTCAAGGTTGGATTTAACTCCATCAAACTCATCTCTTTCACAAATCCGAGGTTCAACCGTTCAAACTCCTTACAAATCTCGGATGGCAGCCCTTGAACCACGAGGTGATGAGTTACTCTTTTTCGGCTCAAAGAATTGGCCACTACAATTGCTTTTCCCGGATGATAATTGATTCCCACATCATAATCCTTGATGAGCTCCAACCATCTTTGTTGCCTCAAATTCATATCCGTTTGCGTGAAAATATACTTTAGACTCTTGTGATCCGTGTAAATTTCACACCTATGTCCAAGGATATAATGTCTCCAAATCTTCAACGCATGTACCACGGCTACAAGTTCAAAATCATGCGTTGGGTAATTCTGCTCATGTTTCTTCAATTGCATCAATGCATATGCAACCACTTGACCTTCTTGCATGAGCACGCATCCAAGTCCTTGTCTCGATGTATCACAATCAATATTGAAGCTTTTACTCGCGTCTGGCAATACCAAAACAGGGGCTGTTGTTAACCTTTTCTTCAACTCCTCAAAACTCTCTTGACAAGCTTGAGTCCATTGAAACGCTTTCCCCTTCATTAGCAACTTCGTCATTGGCTTGGCTATTTTGGAAAAGTCCTTAATGAACCTAAGGTAATATCCACCCATCCCAAGGAAACTCCTTGTTTCCTTTACATTTTGTGAGGGCTCCCATTTTAACACGTCCCTCACTTTTCCTGGGTCAACCGATACTCCTCCCGAGATGATATGAACCAAACACGACACCTCCTTCTACCAAAACTAGCATTTTCTGAATTTGGCGTACAATTGGTGCTCCCTCAATTTCTGCAATATAAGCCTCAAGTGTTCCTCATGTTCCTTCTCATCCGTCGAATAGATCATAATGTCATCAATAAACACCACAATGAACTTATCCCAGTACTCCATAAAGACCTTATTCATGAAGTACATAAAGTAGGTAGGTGTATTGGTCAATCCAAAGGACATCACGGTGTACTCATAAGATCCATACCGTGTCCGAAAAGCTATCTTGGGTATATCTGATGGTCTTATCTTCATTTAAAAATATAACAACCTCAAATCAATCTTGGAGAATACACAAGCACCCTTCATCTGATGAAACAAGTCTTCTATGCGGGGCAAGGTGTACTTGTTCTTCATTGTTACCTCATTGAGAGCTCTGTAGTCCACGCACATCATTTGGGATCCGTTGTTCTTATCCATGAAAAGTACGGGCGCTCCCTAAGGTGAAGAACTTGGACGAATAAAACCCTTCTCTAGTTGCTCTTGAATCTTCTTCTTGAGCTCTGCTAATTCCTTACGGGGCATCCTATACGGCCTCTTAGCTATAGGTGCAGTTCCAGGTATTAAATCAATAACAAACTCAATGTCTCGATCAGGTGGAATACCTGGCAACTCATTCGGAAACACATCCAAAAATTCAAAAACCACTGGAATCTTCTCAATTGTGGCACCGTTCATATGATTCAGCTCCAATTGCTTCAGTGCATGCTGGGACACTTCAAATTCTACGGTGATCCCTTTCTCATTGGTCAACTTCACCATCTTCGTGGCACACTTAATAACTCCATTGTGCTTCCTCAACCAGTCCGTACCAAGTATAATGTCCAATCCTTGAGAGTCCAAGACAATGAGGTTGGCAAAGAAGTCTACCCCCCTTATTCTAAGGCTTACTTTTGGACATACTATATTTGTCCTCATCTCTCCTCTAGGACACTTAACCTATAGAGTAAACTTCATATGAGAGATAGGCAAACTATACTTGGCAACATATTTTGATGCAATGAATAAATGTGATTCTCCTGAATCAAATAACACAGTCATTGGGTCGGAGTTTGCGAGAAACATACCAATCACCACGTCATCTGCTTGTTTAACATCCTCCGTAGAGACATGGTTCATGTTGTCGCGAGCGAAATTCTGCTGTCCACGGTTCCCTTGCAGCATACCTCCATTGGGTCTTGGATTTTGCCTTTGAGCATTGCTTCCTTGACCAAGGCTTGACTTAGGACATTGATGCGCAAAGTGTTCAGCTTCTCCACAAGTATAGCACTTCTATGCTGCACCAGAATTACTGGGATGAGCTTGATTCTATGCATTGGCACCAGGAAAATTGGCACGAGGTGCATAAGGCATTGGAGGCCTAGGTGCTTGCATGACAGTGCGTTGCTGCACAAACTGAGTTGGCGCGGTGCATAACCAGGGCACTGTACAGGAGTAGAGGAGCTGTAATATGACGCATTTGGTGGTGCAAAGTGAGGGCGCACATTACTTCCTTATTGTTGTCCTTGATATGGCACCTTCCTCTTGTTGTCTTGCTCCATCTCACGGACCTTTTTCTCCACAACGATTGCTCTGTCCATTAGCTTCAGGAAGTTGGCATAGTCACAATTCAACAATTGTACTTGGATTTCATTGTTCATGCCTCTCCTGCACAAGTATTGCTTCCGGCTGTCTCGGGTAACATGCTCAGGCGCATACCTTAAGAGTTGAGTCAACTTATTGAGATATTCACCCACACTCAATCTTCTAAGTTCTAAAATTCTTGCCTCTTCAAAATCATAACACCTTCGGGCACATAATGAGATCGGAAACTCTCCTTGAATTCCGCCCAAGTGATCCTCTCTTGATTCTCATGAGTATTGCATAAGGAATCCCACCAATCGGCAGCTGCTCCAACTAGTTGATGAGAAGCAAACAGAACTTTCTTCTGGTCACTGCATTGGACAATTGCAAGCTTCTTCTCCACAGACTTGAGCCAATCGTCAGCATCCATAGGGTCGGCAACTTGAGCAAAGGTTGGCGGCCTAGTCCTCATGAATTCTCCCAACCTGTTATGAGGAGGTGGGGGTGGCAGTGGAGGCATGTGGGTCTGATTGTTGATGTTGCCAGCCTACAGCTGTCCCATATTTGTATCATGGTCTGCATGAGCCAATTCTGCATGGCCAATAGTTGCTCAATATTGATAGCTCCCTGGGCAGGTCCTTGTCCATTGTTGTTTTGAGGTTCTCCATTGTTCTCCTCCACATCGTTAGCATCCCTCCAGTTGCGAGTCCTCACCATCTAAAGAAAAGCAAGAGAAAAAATTTAGAAATAGTCCCCAACTATATGCATCAAGGGATATGAAACTAAGCAACGACCTATACTTGCCTAGATGGACATGGTAATGCTAAAGCACCCCAAAATCCTCTATTAAGCACACAAGCAAACAATATAGCAAAAAGCAAACCCACAAAAACACATCGATTCTTGAGTGCTGCTATGTGCTCTAAAGTGTCTGTTTTATCTAGGCTACGTCCTATAATCAACCTATGGCTTTGATACCAATTCGTGACACCCGGTTCCGAAAATATACCAAGTGAACGCATATGTGTGCCCAGGACGTTCAACACACATACACGAGTGCATTCACAAAAGGATATACAGAAAATTACCACAAAACAAGATTAATTAACCACTTTTATCACACTATTCATAACATCCTCGAATACAAGCTCTAATGAACATTAATGACAAGTTTCAACTAATGCAGTGAAATTAAACTAATTAAGCAACTAAGCAGCATAAGCAAAGGGTATAGAGCAGCTCCAACACTCTCACAGGCAAAGCTAACGGCAGATACGGCCTAGAACTCTGCATTATGATCGTTAAACTCCCAATCCTAACCTGCAACTATTGGTGGGGGAATTGCAAGGGTGAGTACATGTGGTACTCAGCAAGTGTGGAAAGTATGACATGTAGCTGATACAAATGACAAATATAATAATGGCTAAGTGCTGAAAAGTACATTAAAACATTTTAAAAGCAACATACTACATGTATGTGAAATGAACGCATCATAATCCATATAATCATCATAATACCAATCCATATTCACTACCATCATCCATATTCCAGATTATTACCATCAATCATATCCAATACCAGAATTTAATTCATAACCAGCCATAACCATCCCAAAAACCATCCCAATACCAAGTTTCCCTAATCATGTGAGGGTCCAGGTTGCTCATAACCGGGAGCACGACTATCATGATAGTTTTATTAGACTCTACAGAGTTTGTACCACTTTACCCACGTGTTCGTGATTTCATCACCCGTCGGCGACTAAAGAACCTCCCTTATCCCAATTACACTTCCTTTGGTGTTTGGCCAAGAGATCATAGAATATCCTTTACAAAGGGATTACTAGCCTATTTAGACCCCATTGAGGTTTCACCGGTGGCGATGCCTCCAACTGAGCACATCTTCAACCAAGGGCCCCCTCTTGAGCCATTCGGATCCCAGGGTAGTCCCACCAATCATCAACAAACCCAATCCGACTACCCCTTCCCCAAGCATCCCTAATGGTCCAAATAGCACTGGCAAAGCCCTAATTAATCAGCTACACCGCACCCATACTTGGCCTCGTGGTGGCACTGTAAATCCTGGATGGTCGCTCCACGAAGCGGTCCTTAGATCTAAAGCAAGCAAACCACCATAACATCCAACCCATCCATATACCATGCTTGCTTAGATCACCCATTACCATATCATATTAACCAATTCAGGTTAATCAAATCTCATAAATGCATAATTAAGTTAAGTGCTATAGTTGTTTTCCCATCCCAATTAATTAAGCAAAGGAAAAATGGTAAAAGGCCCATCCCGACTCTCTACCATGAATCCCAGGTGACAAGGATGGTTTAACAAATCTAGTAACTCCCTATCACAGGATTCCCATCAAATTGACACAAGCATGTAGTTTTGAAAACAAAACATTTATTTCAAAACAAGATCAATATACTTCAAGAACACTTGCCTTGCTCTTGGGATTGTTTAGGATCAAGGAATTCAAACTCTTGGTTGAATTCATGTCAGAAAAAAAAGAATAGAAGGCACACCAGGTGTTTAGGACTCCAAGAAATCAAGAGTCTTGGAGGTAACACTTGGATCTTAACGATCTAGGGTTGATGATGAACTTGATGGTGAATTGTTGATGAAGAATGAGAAGTTGATGGAGATCTTGATCCTCTTTCATTTCCTCCTCTTCTTCTCCTTGCTCTAGATCTCCTTCTCCCTCCTTGGTGGCGGCTATTCACGAGCTAGGGTTTGGGTGTGATGGAAAAGTGGCAAATAGATGTCATGCCAAGGGGTGGGGTTTTTTATATAGAGGTGGAGGCTAGGGTTAAATGGATTTCGAGTTTGAGATGAGTAGGGGCCTGTTTATAGTTCCACATGGGCTCTAAAAGAGTTAGGCATGACATCCCTAGGCCCACTAAATGTAAAACCCAAGAAACAAGTCATGAAACAAAAGAACAACTCAGAGTCACGATTTATTGGACAAGTCCGCAAAAGGGCCAAACTAGTTTGAAGAGATACAGAGAGAAATCAGACAAGTCAGGACAGGACATTGAACAAGTCTGAACTTATCTATAGGGGTAAAATAGACAAGTCTGGCAAAAAATCAGACAAGTCCGACTTTAGTCAGAGGAAAAAGGACAAGTCCGCTGGAATACCAGACTAGTCCGGACAAGTCTAGAGACTTAGCAAATTTTCAAGGAATTGTAACACCGGACTAGTCCGCACAGGACTGGACAAGTCCAAAAGTGTCTAAAGGGAAAACGGACTAGTCCGCAGCAAAACGGACAAGTCCGTTTGATGTCAGAGAGAAATCGGACTCGTCCGCACAAACATCAGACTAGTCCGCACATCCCAAAATTCTTAAGTGTGGTTTTGATTCTAATTCATTTTAAACTTGTTCCTTTTATGTGGATTAATGTTAGACATGTATTAGAATGTATGCAATGTGATGGATGAAAATTAGGGTGTTACAATGAATTCGAGTGGGCACACCCAAGGTTCATATCCAAATAAATTTATTTCCTAATTCAAAATTTTAGTTTTATGATGGTTGGAAATTTTACTTTGCAACATGCAAGTGTTGAAAATTAAACATGCTAAATGCAAATGCGATGTGATGGGAAATTAAAATATGCAATTGAGAAAGCAAATATGAGATAACTACTAATTAACCTATTGGCAAGGACTCATCGAATTTTTGAAGTTTGATGAGTGGGACTTACCTCCGTCCTCTTTGGTTTGATGATTTGTTGTCCAATCCCGAAGTTGAAGATGTGGACAACTTCTCTTGATTCACATGACAAATCTCATTTGGCATGTCAGTTGGACATGTGAACCATATGATGGTCCTATCCCCTCCTCATCTTGATGGAGACTTGTTAATGTAGTGACGGCTTTCTCCCTCTTGAATATTCTTCTTGCAAACATTGTTAGGCTTGTCCTTCTTTAGGGGTATCACTTCGACCTTCTTTATACTCTTTGGAGTTAACCCATACTTTATCATAGATCAAAGGTTTCCTTGGGCATGATGACATGTGGACTCGACAATCAAACAAGCAATGCTTCATCCACAATGCCACTTTCCCTAGGTTGCATGGGCTTGGTTGAAGTGTAGGAATCCCAACAAGTGATTGTAGGATATCTTGGATTTTGAATTCTCTTTGGTTTTCTAGTCCTAGGCCAAGGGCTTCGTGTAGTCTTGATTTGTTGCTTGGCCATGGACAAGATACTTCAAGGTAGGATAGTTTATCTTAAATCCCTTGAAATCCTGATAGCCTCCTTAATTAAAAAGATGATATTGATTCAAGCCTTGAACTCCTTGTGAATGGTAGCCATTGTAGTTGTTGTTTGAAAGGAAGAACCCTCATGGGTCTTAGGGAAATGATTCCCCAAGTGCCACATGTTGCCATGGATTTTCACAAATCTTGTGAATATCCATGACTTGGGTAATTCCAAACAATTCTCCATTGGCTTGATCTTCATGATACTTCAATGAGGGGTGTAGTTCCATAGCCAGCATGTCCACCCTGCTAAGTGGTGTGCATGCCAAGCTAAGGGAACTAGAGCATTCTTCAATCCACCCCTTGGGTACAAACAATATTCTCATCCATGATAAATTAGAATAAGACTCCTTCAGCTCCAGCACGAATGTGGTCATAGATTGGTGGAGCCAACCCATGACATGAGTGTTGGATGAAGAGCCAACTATCCACCCTATGATGGAGACAAACAAAGAAGAACTCTTGGAGCCTCCCGCAAGCTTGTGGATGGATGATTTTGGCTCCTACTAGAAGCTAAAGTTCTTCTGCGAAAGGCAATGGTGATGCCTAGCGGACATTTGTTGAGGTACACCATAAATCATCTTGTTGTTGAGCACTTGCATCCTCCTTGGCCATCCTATGAAATGGGTTAGCCAACACTACCCTCTTTTCACACAAAAGGAGAAAACAAAAAAGGGTAATCCTGTCTAATAACTATTAGTACCTATAGCTTAATCAGAAGTGATATCTATCCTTCACTTCCTTTGCCTTCCCTGGCAACGGTGCCAGAAATTCTTGTTGACATTTCTTACGTCACATATCATCTCTCGAAAGAGATGAGGTCCGCAAGCACACGGAAATTGTCATGTAGCATTTCACCCAGAAGTATTCCCAAGGGTATCGCATTTATCCCAAAGGAAGGCAATGGAGTAAAGTAAACACTACTCTTATGATGAAGCTATGGGATACTAATCAATTATCAATACATGGGTAAGTTGATAATATATGGGTAGTGTGACACACACCTAAGAAATCTATTCTAAAGGGTAGATGGGTCCCAATGGAGGTTAGACTAAGAGTTGGGGAGTTTCTCCTACAATTCTTCTAATATACATATACATAGCCCAGGTTAGATACTAATGAGCATCTCATTGGTGAATCCTTATGCTAAGTTGTTAAACATATCTGGCACGGGTTTACCCCTAGCAATTCTAGGAAGACTCCCACCAAGAGACTGTGGCATAGCCGAATGTGGATGGTTACAAATGACAGATAGGGTTGTCACCACCTACTGCCTACCTCTTCAATCTGTGGGTCTACGAGATATCCAACGCTACTTACTATCCAAGCACCATGCTAGCATACTAAGTAACTACCTTAGAGGCTCGAGTACAAGTACCTCTCTAAGGCAAGGACTAACCTAAACATTGTTGAACCAATATTGAGACATAGCATAAGTTATTCATATTAACATGATCATATGATAACTAATTAGACTATAATATGGGTTTGTAGTGTTTATGATGATAGATTAGGCTTGATATGGCATAGTCACAAAGACTACTCCTACCACATACGTGGAATCCACAATCAAACAAGAAACTCTTCATCCAAGTATATGAATAAAAGAAGACTAAAGATAATATCTTTATCATGCATAAGTCACGAACATAAGAAAATATACATGAACCATACCTTTCCCAACTTGGACATGGGACTAGAGGCTCTACTCTCTATATCCTAACTTTAGTAAGGACTAAGGAAACTAGTGTATACAATAGGATGATGCTCACATGGTGTGTAACGAAGTGAGCAGTCCTATTTATAGCTTGGAGAAAGGTCGGTTCCTGCCACCAAAAGCTCGCGAATTAGTCATCAACGACTTCTTCAAGCCGGGAGGAGCCAACACGTGGAAGCTGACCGAGTTTGGAGGAGAGACCAGGTCGGCTGACTAGGGGGGTCGGCCGACCCGGTAAGTCCTCCAAACGGTCTGTTCTTTCTTGGGGTGACTTCCAAGTGGGTCCCCATTACTCATATAGGGTGTACACCGTTGGATGGCCTCGGATCTTTTGTTTATGGTCCAATTGATCCATGTGGTTCCATATGTTGGCACTTGATTGGCTGGGATGATATTTTATAGGATTCATCCCCTTGGTTCAATTCAATCCTGTACAAAATACCTGGATGAACCAATTTCTCCAAATATATGTGGAAATAGGTTAAATAGAAAGGTGATGTGTGCAAGAAATGATATTTCTTCACATAATTGAGTTATATTGATGGGTGAAATTGACATATAATAGCCTTCAACAAGAAACCTGAACCCAAAAGCCAAATGTTATTCTTCCTAAAGCGTGCAACCTAGGTAGAAGCATAATACGCTAATGACCCAATACTAGGGTTAGTCAAAAGGCATTTAGGAAACCAGTACTGATGCACACGACGTCTAACAGAAATAACACACGAAAGCTGAGAAAATACAGCAAGTTTATGAGACAAAACTTGAGAATTCTTGTTTCCAACTACTGACCTACAAGGTGTGTCTTGTGTAGCATAAAAAATAGTAGGTCGGGGAGCAATATTTGTATGTTTTCAACTCATCAAAGCAGATTGCAAGTGTCTAACATTTGGTTCAGCATGTGCAACATGTTTTGCTTGGTTGTTACATGATCTAGCTAGCATTCTTTGCTTCTTTTCTTGTTTAGCTGGTCTATAACAAAAATCTATGATATGACCATCTCCACCCCAGTAGGTACAATAAAATTTAACTTTATATTCATGTCCAGAAAATGCCTTTTCGTTTAGGAACTATTTGAGTCAAAACATTCTTAGTGACTTTACAACCACCGGTGGATGTGCCTTAGTATGAGCATGAGAATCAAAACCTAAAGCAGTTTTATCATTGCAAGACTTGGATGGATTCAGCAACAAGTTTATATTCTTATTTGCACTACAAAACCGCTGCATGTCATCAAGTTTCTTGGACAAGTCTAGGTACTTCTCACATGAAGTTTTTCCTTTTATTTTGCAAATAGAACAACAATTAACTTCTTGAGAACGTAAATCATTTTTCAAAAATAGAAATCTCATTTCTAGGATTATGAAGGTTTTTGTTAAGACCATCACGATTGGAACAACGCAAATCACTTGTAGAACAGCTAGCATCTTTCATGTTTTTATCATTAAATTAGGCAAGCTTTCCGTTCATTCCAATTTCAAGTCCAAGTTTATCAAGTGTTGAGGTGTGTGCACTTCTTAGACAAGACAATTGTTCATAAATTAATTCACAAAAAGAACAAGAATCATCACTAGGAATTAAAGATTTTAGCTGATTAATTTCAGATTCTAGTGATTCAATTTTAGCAGCATTGTTCCTAAGTTTTTTGTCCTTTTTAAGTACAGTAGTGGTAAGAGAAATAATATCACATATTTCTTCACATGAGGGACATATCTCATCATTGTTTCTGCTAACTTCTGTCCCATACATGCTTGAACTTGAGTTGCTTGCCATGAAACAAGTAATTTGCCAAAGTGTCTTCATCTTCATCACTTCCGGTGTCCACATCGCTTGCGCTGAATTCTTAAAGTGCGAAGACAAAACTGTTTATTAGTTGGCGACGTGTAAAACCCTTCTTATTTTTGTTGTTGGCAGGGGAGGACTTGAACTTTGTTTGCTTCTCATCACGAGTAGTAGAAACTAAAAGGTCAGGGTAATTTGTATGAAAAGGTCTAAACTCATCGCATTCGAAGCATCATTTGACGACCACCACTTCCTAACCTTATAGTTCTCACATTTTGCAATACTTTTGAGAACCAAGTAAAGAGAAGTGCCAGCTCCTCCTCCAGAAACTCTTCAATTTTTTCTAGGGCTAGAGAAGACAACAAAGCAAGTGTACCACATAATGAAGATTTGCTAGAACTAGGCATGTCACGTTGTGGAACAAATTCAAGAGTCTTGTTGCGGTTTTTACGTGATAATATGTCAAGTTCATGAGTTCTCAACTTAGAATATAACATATATAAATTAAATTTACTCATGACAGTGGATTCACAAATAGATATAACTTTCATCTCCCAAATATATATGTCTAATGCAATTAATAATTGTGTAGCATTCTCAACATCTGAAAAGTTAGCATTAACACTACCTAAGTTGCTAAGAATTTGGTAAAAGCGAGCAAAGAGATCTCATCGGGTTGCATCTCAAAGAACATTTATTCTATACTGAACATATATTGGCGCACCTCTTTGATTGTGTTGGATCCTTCGTGATAGTTGCATAGTGCTTTTCACACATCATATACAGATCAGAGGTGTGCAACACAATCGAAATCACTTTGAGTCAATCCTTGAATAATCAAGTTTCGCGCCTTGTTTTTGTTGTTGACATCCTTCATGTTGGCAGTCCTTACTTCATCATTTGATGGAATGCTGAAGCACTTGAAGACCTTCCTCCATACCACGAAGCCTTGTGCTTGTATGTATGCCTTCATACGTGCCTTACAATTCTGAAAAACAATAGCGTGAAACACATCAAGTTTGTGAAGTATTTCTCCATGTTGATTAGCAAAAACACATGCAAATCATGAAGATTGAGCACTATTGTTCTGATACCAATTGTAGGATCGAAGAGCACGATAAATGTACCAGAGGAGGGTGAATGGTAGATTAAAACTTTATACGCGGAAGAGAGAAAAACCCCTCAGTAGGAAACTAACCTGATAAAGAACCAGTGTGTGCAACTGATCTAAACATGTTCAATCATGATAGAAGCAGTAGAGGCTGTAGAGAATCTAGTCAAGAAGACGCCACAGCAAGAATCACAAAAAACCGATGAGTAAAACTCAAGTTATGACTATAACCCTAAACAAAGGTCAATCTGTTTTGATAGAGGATAAAAAGATATGTTATGCTGCAAAGAAACACGTGTAACTCAATAACCACAAAACCAATGATTGTGAAATTTTCACAAAAAGGTAGAATATTGAGTTTTAAAGCCAAACCAAAAGGAATCAAAGCAATTGTATTAGTAAAACTCGAGTTATGACCGAAATAGCAAAGGAACATCGTACTGCACATAAACTCGACGAGAAAAATTTGTCAAAAACAAGTCAAACGAACAAGGCACAAAAGCTCTGCTAAAACTATGAACTTTATTCAATGAAACACAAGAGTAAAAACTACAAGTCATGCTCCCCATGAGCATTGGTCCCCCTTATTATATAGCCAGTGCTAAGGCCAAACAATCCAAGCTAGGACTACTACTCCTACTTAGATTCAACCGAAACTTTCCATACTGCTCAAGACTCTTCCATGAGCAGATACAAGCAATCTTAAGACTTCCAAACACTTTAGGAACATTCCACACATTCCTTAAACAACTAAACTTCATGCCCAACACGAAATCTAAACATATCTAACTCGAAACATTCTATAAATGAACCATAACCACCTCGGTCGCAGTCTGAGCGCATAATCTAGCTGGTTGGACTGTTCCAGCCATATCTTCATGTCCATAACTCTTCACCTGCCTTGGAACAATGTTGCCACATCTATTCATCCCTTGCACACGTGCAAACACTTTCAAAAATGCTAACGATACCTTCATATGCATTATTCTTGACCCAAACATGTTGCCTGACCTCCCGATCAACTCAACCACAATTCCTCCCGAACTTGGTTGTTGACCTCATCTCTTCCCTACGACTAGTTCAATGGATCACCATAAGTAGCCATGTCTTGACCTCGAGCAACACTTGCACATGAACAAACAACCAATCTCTACGAGCCCAAATCCTCGACTTGACTCTCGTTAGTTCGAAAACCGCAACATCTTATGAGAGGACCTCACACAAGCATGTTACAAAATATATCAAGATATCGTCCACCATGATTAGCCAAAACACATAAAAAACTTAGTCCAAAAGTACCAAGCCAACTTCCCATCAGCCAAAAAGCAAGTTTGAGATAGTTTAAGCTTAAACAGAGCAGCTAAATTAAAACAGAAAGATCGGACAGTCTGATGTGCTCTGTCCAGTAACTGTTACTCCCAATACACATTGAGAATATTCGGATAATCCGAACTGATTATGTGAGACCTATGTGTGCTGAACACATTGGCTATGGCGATAAAAGTTTTGAATCTCACCAAAACACCTTTTTCAACAAGGTCTGACTCTAGGTCCGAGCTCTAGCAAGGTACAACAATAGGTGTGACTTGTTTTGGGTAGCTCTGGCAAGGTCCCACGTTAGTTATGACTTGTTTTGTCTAGGTCTTACTTACTTTTGCCAGGTCTAACATCTCTGTCTAGGTCAGACTTATTTTGGTTAGGTTGGACTTGCTGTGGCTAGGTCCGACTAGCTTTGGTAAGCTTTGGCGCTAGGTCCGACTAGCTTTGGTAAGCTCTGGTGCTAGGTCCTGCTAGCTTTGGTAAGCTCCAGCTCAAGGTCCGGTGCTAGATTGCAATGGTTTTGCTTTTAACTTGCAATGTTTCGAACTTGCTTTTCGGATTATGGAAATCTTGCTTTGTATTCTTTTACTACGTTTTTGGGGTGTGTTGGTGGTTATGGCTGATATATTTTTGCTAAGGTTTGCAACAAGCTTACGTGAGGTGCCCACGTAAGGTGTTGTGGTTTTGGAACTAATGTGAGTCAAGTCGAGGACTTGTGCTCGGAAGTATTGGTTGTTTATTCATGTGCATGTGTTGCTTGAGTTCAAGATGTGGCGAGTGATGGGATCCTTTGAACTAGTCTTAGGGAGAAGATGAGGTTCAACAACCATGTTCGGGAGGAATTGTGGTTTAGTTGATCGGGAGGTTGCACAACTTGTTTGAATCAATAACAATGCATATGAAGGTATCGTGGATGTCATTGGAAGATGTTTACACGTGTGAAAGGAGTGCATGGATGTGGCTACATTGTTCCTAGGCATGATGAAGATATGTGGACGTAATGAATTGGTCGGAAAGGTCCAATCGACTAGGTTATGGACTTAGGCTGCGGCTGAGTCGGGTGACTCAAATATGGAAAGATTTGAGTTGGTTACGTTAGAATTTCGTGGTGAACACAAAGTTGAGTTGTTTTAGAATGTAGGATATGTTCCTAAGGTGTTTTGAAGTCTTATGATTGCTTCTATCTGCGTATGGAAGAGTCTTGAGCAGTTATGGAAAGTTTCAGCTGACACTGAGTAGGATACGAGTCCTAGTTTGGTTTGGGTTGGCCTCATAGCTGGTTATATAAGCAAGGGAGGCCAGAGCTCGGGGTGCATGACTTTGGGGCTGTTCCTATTGTGGTTTGATCAATAAAATTCATAGTTTAAAGGAACTTTTGTGCCTCGTTCGTCTGACTTATTTTTGTCAAGTCTTTCTCGTCGAGTATGTGCACAGCACTACCTTGCTTTGGTGGTTTTATCACAACTCGAGTTTTACAAATCCAATTAATGTGGTTCTTTTTGAGTTGTCTTCAAAACTTGATTATCTATCATCAGTGAAAATTTCACAGTCATTGGATTTGTGGTTTTGGATGTACATGAGTTTATTTGCAGTGTTGCACATCTGTTTTTTCTCGGGTAGAACAGATTGACCTTCGTTCACTCTTTTGATCATAACTTCAGTTTTTCTCGACGGTTTTTTGCGATTCTTGTTTTTGTATCTACGTGACTTGATTCCCCACAATTTATACTGGTTTTGTCATGATTGATCACGTTGAGATTAGTCCCACACATGATTTCTAAACAGATTGATTTTCTACCAACAGGGTTTTTGTTGCTTCCACTAAAAAAGTTTTAATCTACCATTCACCCTCCTCTGGTAGCTTTTTGCATGCTCTTCGATCCTACAGATTAAAAGGTTATTGATACTCTCGATACATAGTGAAAAGTTTGGCAGAGCAAAGTGTGCTATGCAGTTAAAATTAAAGGTAAATGTTACTCCTGAATTCAAATTTGAAAGAATCGGACAGTCCAAACTGTGTTTCTCAAATATATTAAAAACTTTGCATGTAAACTCTCAATTTTAACATAATTGCCAATGTATTCAGCATCTAGGTCTCATAATACGAGGCTGAACAAGGTTTGATGATCAATGAGAACTGTTCCCTAGCAATGATGCTAGAAATGCTTGTTGATATTTCTTACAACCACAGATAAAATTCACAAGCACAGGAAATACCATTACAGCACTTCACCTTAGGAGTATTCTCAAGGGTATCAAATCACAACAAACGCGTCCGCCAATCTTCTAGTTGGCTCACTCAAGGATACTGTTTGTATTTCTTACGATCACAAATCATCCACACAAATTGAGGCCGGAAATGTTTGTTGACAACTAAGCTACACTATGAAGACATTCATGGAAATGGTGTTACAATAACTTTGCTAACATTTCATAGGGTCAATTCAAGATGATATCCGCAAGTGCACGAAAAAATTGCTGTATTCACCCATGAGTATTCCCAATGGTATCGTTTTTGTCACAAAGGAAGATAGTGAAGTAAAGTAAACAGTAATCTTATGATCAAAGTATAAAATACTGAGTAATTATCATGACAGGGGTAAGTTGATAATATAGGGTAATGTGACACACACTTAAGAAATCTACTCCTATAGGTAAGATAGTCCTAGTGAGAGTTAAACTAAGAAATCTTCATTCGTAATGTGCTTCTAATATACATATGCATACCTTAATAGTGTACATGTGGATATGCTAGTGGTGAATACTAGGGCTTAGTGATCTAACACATCAAGCATGAGTTTACACTTGGTCTGCAAGGTGACTCCTGCCAAGTTGCTGTGACATGGCTGAACATGACGAATTGCAAAGGACCAATAGGGTTGTCACCACCTGCCGCCTACCCCTACAATCTGTGGCTATGATACATCCAACGCTACTTAAATATCCAAGCACCAGGCTTGCATGCTAAGCAAATTTCTTAGAAACTACAGTACAAGTATCATTCTAAGGAAATCACTAACGTAAAGGTTGTTGAACCAATCTTGGGATCAAGCACTATGGTATTCATATTAACATATTCATACTAACATATTCATATCATACATAACTAGACTATAGTGGAGGCCTAAGGTGTCTATGATAACATAATAACAAGGTTAGGATACTATCATAATAACAACTAGTCCTACCACATACATGGACTCCACAATCATACAGGAAACGCTTCATCCAAGCATATGAATATGAAAAGAATAATATTATTGAATAGCATAATGTCACAAATAAAGAAAAATATACATGAGCCATACCTTTATCAAAATGGACATGGGAACTAGAGACTCCTCTCTACAGCCTAAACTCCACTAAGTACTTGGAGAAGTGTGTATACAAGAGAGTGATGCTAAGTGGTATGTGCGTGAGAGTGAGGGATGAGTATCCTATTTATACTACTCCTACTACATTTTCATACGCTAATCTCCTGAGAATTCGCTTACTCCTGTGTCAAGGAAGGAGGTCGACACGTGGAAGTAGATTACTTCGGGTGGACAAACCATTACGGCCAAACCAGATGGTATGTCCATTATTTGCGTTGTGCTTCCTCCAGGTGGCTGGAAGGTTGACCTTTTGACTATTCTCGGGTTAATTACCATTGGATTCCATCAGATGCCTTTGGAAGTAGGTCATTGGATCCATAGACTGCCACATTATAGTACCTGATTGGCTAGGAGTGTACTTTTTAGGATTACTCGTCTAGATTCACCTTATTTTTGTATATAATCACCTGGATGCACAAATTCTCTAAGGAGATGTGGAACTACGTTAGTTCTAAATGATATGCATGTAAGAAATGTCTAATACTCACGATTATGAGTTATATGGACGGTCAAAAGTGGTAATTAATGATCATCCACAACTCCCCCAAGCTTATCATTTGCTCATCCCGAAGCAAAGTAAAAGACTTAGCTTGTTGATCAGGAGTTGCTATTACGTTCTATTCTCCAAAAGTACCAAATGAAAAACTAAACATTCTACCTTGTATTGATAAATGGAACTCACCTTTTACCTTAGTCCTCATGGGGCTTTTGACTTCTCCTCTTCTTGGGTGGATAAAAGTTAGAACAACTCCCGAAGCATGCATATTACTAGTGTCAAAGTTCCACTCAAATCCGGGAGGTTTTCAATTGATTTTCAAAAAAATGAGTATAAGTTCCTCAACTCATGACTTTTGATCACTCACTTTGTGTGTGTAATTTCTTCACCAATGCAATACCTCTTTTTTGTCCTACATATAAATGTGGCCTTTGTGGAGCTTGGTAGAGAACAAGATTAGGCATATTTGTATCACATACTTTGCCAAGTCAAAAGAGTAAGCCTTAAGAGAAAACAAATCATTTTTTCAGATCAAGATATGCAGGTGTGATGGAATATATGTGGATTTGGAAGATGACTCCTTTTTGTCGACTCTCTTTATTGTAAGGATGAAGAGTGACTATTTTTTACTTTTTGTTTCTCATGCTCATTTGTTTAAAGCATGCCTTATTCTTTTTCTTTTTCTTGTAGTCATGCCTTCTACTCCCTTTCAATAAATTTTGAAGAGAGTATTTGTTAATGAGAATATGGAGTATCTTTTGGTCTTGGATCTGGAAATATGGTATATTGCTAACTTCTAGTATAGAAGTTTAGCATGTGGACTTGTAATCTTGATCACGAAAGTATGAAAATATTCTTTTAGGTCTATACTAGTTCGACTAGGCACAATGTGAAAACATATAACATATGCATATTTATCAATTGAAAGTTTCATATGACTTTGGTAGTAAATTGAAAACAAATGAGGAACTTCAATTTAAATGAATTTGAAAATTCATCGGGGATTAAGCTTCCCTTTGATTAGGAATTTAGCAGCTCAATATACTATATCATATCTCACAACAACCTAGAATTGGATCATGTTCATGCTATCCATAATGTCTAAGATCAAGGTGATTATTCGAAGGCCAATAAACTCAAGACACAGGAGAACATCAAATTGTAACTAAGTATTAAAGAAGAAAAGGAACAGGGTAACCATTCACCATTTCAACAATCGAAGATTAAAGCATTGTTACCGCGTATGGAAAGAACAAATTTTGTTTTATTCATCCTAAACTATATTTATTATTTGTTAAGGTTTTTATATGAAATGAAAAAATGGGAAAGATACATGTTACCTCAATTGGGGGGCCTCCCCGAAGCTTGTTCTTGATGAAGGTCCGTGGTAGGGGACGAATCCCTAATGGGGGAAGTAGGCCGCGAAATCGGCCTATCCTTGTTGCAGCATGGCTTTGACATTGAGGGTTGACTGTTGATGTTGTGCAACTTTTCCTGGATGCCATGAGGATGGTCGAAGAGTATGTTGTGGATGCCGCTCGTCTGCACTTTAAGGTCTCCCATATATTGGGTGTGATCCGTCATTCCTTGGCTAAGGTCATGATAACCTCTATCCACAAAGGAACAACGTGCACCTAGTGATGGAGATAACTCCCACTTATTCATAGCACACCATTTGTCATTTGTGGAGGGCTAGCATGAAAAACAAACAGCCTCATATATTTATGATTGTCCCTCGGGTATGTTTTTCGATGGGTTCCTACCTAGCTCATGTACTCTTTGGTGTTGGTATTTCTTAACATCTACAGTTCATCCTAGCAATGAATGCTAGAAATGCTAACTGATGACTAGGCTAACCTAGGGCTAAAACAAGATGAGTTCCCCAAGCGCGCGGGAAGTACCGCTATAGCATTTCACCCGAGAGTATTGCCTAGGGTATCGTATTTGATGAAGTGTGGCATGATTGTACGGATAGTGTAGGATATTCTAGTAAGAGACCTAATAGGATGGGTAAAAAGTGATAGGGCTAGTGGGACACACACCTAAGAATTCTATTCTAAGGGTAAGATGGTCCTAGTGAGAGGCAATCTAAGAGAAGGGGTTGCTCCTACTGTGCTTCTATTATACATATGCATGGTCTAAGAATGTACAAATGGATATGATAGTGATGAATATTAGGCCTTAGTGGTCCAACACATTGAACACGATTCTACCTCTTGCAATAACAGAGAGACCCCTTCTATGAACCTATGGCATAGCTGAATGTGAGAGAGTACAAAGGACGAACATGGCTGTCATCACCTGCTGCCTACCCGTACAACCCGTTAATCTATGAGACATCCAACGCTACATAACTATCCAACCACCATGCTTGCATGCTAAGCAAATATCTTAAAAGTTACAATACAATATCCATCCTAAGACAATGACTAACTTAAACATTGTTGAACCCATGTTTGCACTAAGCACTATGTGATTCATACTAACATAATCATATGATACCTAATTAGACTATAGGGGATGTTTATAAGGTTTAAGATAACATAATAACATGATTACTACATTATCACAATAACTTCTAAACCTACAACATACATGAACTTCACAATCAAACAAGAAATGCTTCATCCAAGCATAAGAATAACAAAAGATTATTAATAAGCATAAAGTCACATAAAAATAATAAAAGAAACATTTTACTTTCCCAAAATGGACTTGGGACTAGAGGCTCCTCTCTATAGCCTAAAGGACTAGAGAAAATGTGTATACAAGAGAGTGAAACTTAAATGAGGGTCCTATTTATACACGGGTTGAGGTCAGTTTGTGCCACTAATTGCGTACATATCATTCGTTGCCACCACTAGGAAGCCACAAGAGGGTGATGGGCATCCTTTGATCGGGATTGGAAGAGCTACCAGGTCAGTCGAACCCCTAACTCAGCCGCTTTCGGGGTGACTTCGTCTGTTCCGTACTTTCTTCGGGTGACTAACTGGTGGGCCCTTGTTACTTCACCTCAAGGTACATCATTGGATTTCCTTGGGTACACTTGTAGGTGGACCATTTGATCCATGTGCTACCACATAGCAGCACCTGATTGGCTAGGAAGATTCTTTTGAGGATCACACCCCTGGTTTTACCTCAATTTTGCAATGAAATATCTACATGCACCATTTCTCCAAGTACAGTGGAATTATGTTAAATTTAAAGGTGATGCGTGTAAGAAATGTTCAACCCTTAACATAATTGAGATATATTGACAGTCGAAATTGGTACTTAATGACCGTCAATAATTGGTCACGAGATGTTGAAATGGAACCTCCATGGCTTCATCCAACGATCGACTTCTTTTATACCTGCATATAAATATTACTCCTCTAAGCTTCTACTCCTAGATGGACGGGAATGGTTAGCTCTCGGCCTTACACATATGAAATCCGAGTTAGGTAACCATATTTTATTTGTATATCCGAGAAAGACAAATAGCAAAGATCCATCACGGCAAATTTTTTAGTGTGTCGTAAACAACATATTCTTCATTGCAATAAAACTAAAGCTTTGTAATATAATAAATGTGAACATTTTCTAAAGCTCCTACTCATAACAATGGATGTGATAGATGAGACTCTATGTGTTGCTCCATCTTGAAACTTTCTAACCATCATAGCTTTTACGGGAGCAAATTTTTATCATTTTGATTGTGGCAAACAACATTCTAAATCTATCCTCCCTAACATGTCTAATGTATTTCCTAGGAATTTGAGATTTAGTGATTCCACTTATGCATGAAATTTAAAGTAGATTTGTGGAAATCACTATTCCTAGGTTCCTTCATGCCAATTAAGACTTTAAGTTGTACCAAAAGATACGAGCTCGGTGGAGAGATATGTGCTCGAATATTCCTGCTGGTGGTGAGGCTTCCCTATTCAACCTCTTCATACATTTCATGTTGGTTACAAAATAATTAAGAAACAACAAAACAACTTGAAAACATGTTACGTTAGCAAAAGCAAATCGAAACCCCCTATCAAATTGTCTTTTCCAACTTTAAAATAACTTGCACAATGAGGAATAAGAGAAATATTTTTGTTTGAGTTAGGAAAACAAATCCAACAAGTTATGTCTACAAAGTTAATATCCAAATAAATTTCTTTCCTAATTCAAATTTTTTTTGTATGATAGTTGGAAAGTTTAGTTTCCAACATGCAATGTGGAAATTCGAACATGCTAAATGCAATTGCATGATCTGGTGGAAAATTCAAATGTGCAATTGAAAAAGTTAAATATGAGATAACTACCAATTAACTTATTGGCAATGACTCACCAAAATTTTTTAAGTCCGATGAGCGAGATTTACCTTTGTTCCACTTAGCGTGATGATTTGTTGTCCGGGCTCGGAGATCAAGGCATGTATGACTTCTCTTTCTTCACATGCCAAACCTTCTTTGGCGGTCATTTGGACAGTGGGGCATGTTGTGGCTCCAACTTCTTTGACGCCTTGATAAAGCTTGATGACTTTGCAATGACATTTTCTCTTTGAAGATATTTTTTTATGAGCTTTGTGTGGCTTGTCCTTCTTTGAGGGTGTCACTTCAACCTTCTAGATGTTCTTGCTTGCGATTCAACCCGTATTGAATTTTGGATCAAAGACTTCCTTAGGCATGGTGACATATGGAATCCACAATCAAACAAGAAATGCTTTATCTATGAGGGTCGCTTGCCCAAGGTTGCACGGGCTTGGTCAAAATGTAGGGTCCCAACAAGTGATTGTGGGACACCTTGGATATTGAATGCTTTCATGTGTCTTGTCATTGGTCAATAGATTCTTGGGTATGTTTCTTTGCATGGCCAATGACAAGATACTTCAAGGTAGACTTGTTGAAGTTGAATCCTTTGAAAGTGTTGAAATGCCCATTGTCTCCTTGATTGTAAGGGTGGGGTTGATTCCAACCTTGACCTGCTTGTGGATGGTAGTCATTGGAGTTGTTTTTTGCAAACAATTAATCCTCACGGGTCTTAGGAAAATCATTTCTCATGTGTCCTGTGTTCCATGGGCTTCGCACATCATTTGAGTATCTAAGGCTTCTATCATCCCATACACTCCTTGTTGGCTTAATCTTCTTAATGTTTCATAAGGAGGTCCAATTTAATAGCCAGAATGTCCATCTTGTCAATGGTGTGCATGCCATACTGACAAGATTGGACTGACTCATAGATCCAACCCTTGATTGGTGACCATCATCTCAATCAAATCTTCATCTTTCTCATGATCAACGAGAAGAGGCCTCATCTAGCTTCAGCATGAATGTGATCATGGGTCGATGGAGTCAACCTGTTGTAGGAATTCTGGATGATGAGCCACCTATCCACTCCATTTTGAAGGCAACCCAATATATCATCCTGGAGCCTTCGCCATGCTTTGGGAAAAGATAACTTTGTCCCTTGCTGGAGGCTAGAGTTCTTTTCGTGAAAGGCTTTGGTGTTGCCCAACAGAAAGAATTCTTACAGAATTCCATGAAATATTTTTGCAAATGAGCACTTGCATCCTCATTGGCTTTTCCATGGAATGGGCTTGCCAAACACTATGATGTTTTCATGATAGAGTTAAGTTGATAATATGGAGTTGTGTGATACAAAGATAAGCAATCTACTTCTATAGATAAGGTAGTCCTAGTAAGAGTTAAACTAAAAAAGAGTCGTTCCTAATGTGCTTCTAATATAATTATGCATATCCTAATTGTAAATGTGAATATGCTAGTGGAGAATACTAGGACTTTGTGATCTAACACATCGGACACGGGCTTACGCGAGGTCTACGAGGTTATTTTCGCCAGAATCATGTGGCATATATGAACGTGGGAGATTAGGAAAGATGGGTAGGGCTATCACCATCTATGCCAGAATCACGCTGACATGCTAAACAACTACATTAGAAGCTACAGTACAAATACCTTTCTAAGGCAATCACTAACCTAAATATCATTGAACCAATCTTTGGACCAAGCACTATTGTATTCATACTAACATATAAAATCATAGATAACTAGACAACAGTGGAGGCTTGTATTTATGATAACATAATAACACCGTTACTACACTATCATAATAACAACTAGTCCTACCACATACATGGATTCGACAGTCAAACAAGGAACACCTCATCCATGCATATGAATACGAAAAGACCAGTAAAAGAAAAGATACATGAGTCATACCTTCCCAAAATAGGCGGGGAAACTAGAGACTCTTCTCTACATTCTAAACTCTGCTAAGGAATTGGAAAAGTGTGTATAGAAGAGAGTGATGCTCAAGTGGTGTGTGTGAGTGAGGGGTGAGGGTCCTATTTATACTACTCCTGAGGTGGTTTCATGCGCTTACCTCCTCGGAATTCACTTATTCCCGCGCCAAGGACATTAGTAGAGGTCAACACGTGGAAGCAGACCACTTCTGGTGGGCAAATTAGTTTCGCCGAACAATTGGTTCGGCCACACTGGTATGTCCACCATTTGACTTCCTCTAGGTGGCTGGCCGGTGGGTCCTTTGACTATTCCCCCATGAATTGTCGTTGGATTCTCTGAAATGCCCCTAAAAGTGGGCTTTTTAGCACTTGATTTTCTGGCAGTGTACTTTTCTGGATTACTCTCTTCACCTCTTTTCTATGTATAATCACATGCATGCACAAATTCAACAAGGACATATGGAACTACATTATTTCTAAATGACATGTGTGTAATAAATATCTAATGCATCATGATTATGAGTTATATTGATGGTCAAAAGTGGTAGTTAATGACCGTCCATAGGCACTAAGTTTGTTTGATAGGCAAGGGATAGAGAGGAGTTCCAAAAAATTATTCTTAACCAGAGTAATCTACAAGTGAATATTTGCTTTGGGAACTGGCTTACCCTTCATATGTCAGGCGACTTCCACTAAGAGCCTATGGTGTGGCCGAATGTGGAAGGTTACAAAGGACGAATAGGGTTGTTACTATCTACCACCTATCTCTTTAATCCGTAGGTCTACAAGATATTCACTGATGGTTTCTAACCTAGACACGACGTATATGGTATCAATCACAAGTCTAATCTTTTGGAATACAACTCTAAGGCTAGATCCCTTAACTTAATACAGCAGTGAACCCACAATAATTACTTGAATAGATCACTATGAATTAAATATAAAAACTTGAATGGGAATTCACAAAAGCTAACTCATACAAAAAGCATCCGCTGAGGTACAAGTGTAAGGAGGTTCTTGAACAAGCTCGAGCTTCCTCCTTTCCTTCGCCTCACTCTCCTCCTACCCTGGCCAGATATAGAGCAGCACTAAGCTTCAGAGTGATGTACAAAATTCAAACTCGAGGTGTGTGTGAGTGAGTGAGGGTCCTATTTTTACTAGTCCCAGATGCGGTTCACACTAGAATTCATGTGGGAGTCTGTTGGCATTGCCGTCAAGAAACCACAGAGAGTCAACACATAGCAGAAGACCGCGTTTGGGGGCAAGACTAGTTCAGCCGAACCTTTGGTTCGATCCAACTGGCACAAGTTCCTTTTGTGTTGTGTTTCCGCAGGGTGAGTGGTATGTGGGCCCCTTTTTGACCATCTAGATGAATTGCAGTGGGATTCCCTTGGATGCTCCTATAAGTAGGCCTTTTATCCATGTAGTGCCATGTTTCAGCTCCAGATTGCCTGGAAATATATTTTCAGGATTGGGCCCTGCAATTCTCCTGCAAATTTTATATAGTTCAGCTACATACAAATAGACACCAACACTTGTTGAAATGGTTAGTAAATAAATCCTACTAAATTTGTGTTCTCAATTCTTCACCTTTTATAAGTGAATTGACGACCAAATGTGGTGCTTATAGACCATCAACATCAGCGCAAAAGAAATAAGCAAAAATAAGAATTTAGTTGATTCAACAATTCCTAGCACAATTTCTATCAAGTAAAGCAAGTAAATGATACTAGCAATTAATAGATGATAAATCAACACTAGAATACAAGTAGATAACAAGATTTGCACTATGAGCAACTATGAACTTGATGAAACCCAAATGAGCGAATGTGATGCTGAGCAAGTAAATAAATGAGAGAATGGATGTGCGAATTTTTCCAGAGGTTCGATTCCACAAAAATCTACGGCACCGTGGACGTGTCCACGAAGGACTGGGTCTCTTTTAACCCTAACCTTCATTGAGCAATCATAAAATATTGAACTCAAACTCCCCACTATCATCCCAAGAGTAACAAACACAAATCAACAAGATGATATAGGAAAAATTCGAATCAATAGCTTAATCCACAGCACCGTCAGATTCAAGACCAACTCAATCACACGAATCCTCACTTAGATCACATGGGATGAGAAATAAGGGCTTGGGCAACTCAAGACCATGTGTGGCGATGCTAGGGTTCACTGGATTTTTATCATATCGAATGGGGACAAAATCCACCCATTTAGAGGGGTCCCCTAAAACTAGCCATTGCTAACCACTAAAGTCTGGACTAGTACAGATTAGACACTGGACTAGTCCCGTGTTGGGGGGCCATCCATGTCACCAAGTGACGTCTCCAACAACTTTTAGTTTAAACTGAATATTCCAAATCTGAATAAGTCTACAACACATCGAACTAGTCCAAAGTTACATCGAAGTTCCTTTCCAGTGATTTACCGGAGAAAATTGAAATACCGGAGTAGTTTGGTCCTATGTTCGGACAAGTCCGAACTCCGCTAGAACATATAACAACTTCTTTTCCGCATTATTCTCCTCATATTTTTAGGTTCAGACTAGTCCACACTATGCACCGGACCAGTCCAGACATCCTCTCGAAAAGTCAAGAAACCCACTCATCCAGAGTCCGGACTAGTCAGGACAGACCTCGAAGAAGTCTAAAGTCGCACATAGAGCAATTTCTGCAGTTAGCAAATTTTCTGGTGGCCTGGACTAGTCCGGATCAACTATGGACAAGTCCAAAGTTACACATAACTTCTTTTCTGGTCTAACCCCGGATAGTCCGGGTTGTCTGGACTAGTCCGTCCTTCAAACCAGGACAAGTCCGGACGTATCTTTAGGGCCGATTTCTCTACACTCTCACGTGAAAACTGGATTGAGCTCTTGCTAATTTGCTGCTAACTTGTTGGTGTGTCCCTCTTAATAGAACAATGTTCCTATAGTCAATAAAGTAAGAACACTAATTCTACTTGTATAAAACTTTACGTCTTTTTTCTTTTTCTTTTAGAAGTACTTCATATCTTTTTGTATTCAAATATGCATATATTCTCAACCAAGTCACTTAGCTATTTAATGAGTTGTCATGGTCACCAAAATCCACAAGTGAGGCCCAGATGCACTTTCACTCACTTTTCTTAATATCACGTTTCGACTTATTTTTTTATTGATTATTCCGATTCACCTTTTTTACAGCAACTGTCCTATTAAAAATTGCCTAACTCCACACCAGCCAACTCTGGGGCTCCAGACTTTCACTCAATGTTAAACAACTTTAGACTTTTCTAACTCTAACTTGATGTCAAAATGATTTCGAACTCTTAGACTTCAACTCGGTGTTATGCTAGTTTTTTTGCCCCAACTCAATGTCAACTGACTCGAATCATTCTGACTCTGACTCGACATCCATTCAAAATTTTATTTGTCTATTGTAACCAGGGTTCCAAAAGGTGGTGGAAGGCGGTCGCCTAGGCGCGCTTTAGCGCAAGGTGACCATCCGACGCGGAGCATTGGCTGCTAGGCAGAAAAATGGCAGGCTGAGCGTGAAGGCAGCGACGAATCGCACAGAGCAGGAAAAAGGCGGAGCAGGCGCGCGGAGAAAAATAGCGTGGGAGTTTGGCGCGCCCGCTTGGTGCTCAGAATTTTGGGCCGGCCCACAATAGCCGAGGTCCCCACTCGGTCCCTCAATCGGTAGTCCCCATTCCCGCGTCATCTCATCGCCCGCCGCCATCTCCTGAGACACTGGCAACGCCCTCCGCTTCGACGTTGTCGTCTTTTGACATCATTCCTCCGGTCCTCCTCTTGTGACGGCGTCCTCCTGCATCCTTCCTCCGTCCTCCGGCATCCATTTGACGCTGCCCGCTGCCATCTCCCACGATGCCGGTGACGCCCTTCGGTTAGATCCGTCTTCCTTCGGCGTCCTTCCTATGTCCTCCAGCATCCATTTTTTTATCAAAGTTTTGAAATCTGAATGTGCTTGTCCTCTCTTTTTTGTTTAGCACTGTATGACTTTTCTGCACATTCTTTCATTGTATACTATGGTGGTATGGTAGTCTGGATTAACAATTCTAAGCTCCAATTCTTGTAGGATGTCGACTGGAGCTGGATAGATGAGTGTAGCAGCACCAGCAAAAGCGGCGCCAACAGAAAATGTGGTCTCGCTGAAGAAAAGATCGGATGACATAGGATGGGAATATGGTGTCCTAGCAGATCCTAACATCAAGGGCATGGTTCGGTGCTTGTTTTTTGATCATGTTAGCTCGGAAGGAGTTAACCGTTTAAAATAGCATGTAGCACATTTTGAGAGTGCTGTTAGTAACTGTCGAAAGAGCACACCAGAAGCAGAAGATAAGTGCCTCAAATAACTTGAGAATGCAACAAAAAATAGGAGGGAGAAGACTGCTCGTGAGTTGAATCTTAGAGAAGAAGTCAATGTGTCTCGAGTTGAAGGAGATGAGGAAGAATTTACTTGTGTTGGCAGCTCGGAGCCTCACAAGCTAGGACTTATTGATAAGTGGACAAGGACAATTGATCCCAGTGCAACTAAACCTGAAGCTTTAAAACAACAAATGCTTAACATGAAGCTTTAGAATAAAAGAACACAAGATGTTCAAGAATATGTAGCAAGATGGATATATATACACATGGTAACTAGCACTTGTAACTTCTCAGCTGCAATGTATATCATGCTGTTTATAATTCTGTCATTTTTTAATTATTGGTTCATGCTGTTTCATTCTGTTTCATTTTTTTCAGCTGCATTGTATATCCTTCTATCATTCTGTTTGCTGCTGCATTGGTATATCATTCTGTTTGCTGCAGCATTGTATATGATTCTGTTTGCTGCTGCAATGTATATCATTCTTTTTTAATTATTTGATGCTGCATTGTAAATCATTTTGTTTCTATTTTTTCAGCTATACCATTCAATGCTATTGATAATGAGGACTTCCTTCAAATGTGTGAAGTGATTGGTCAATTTGATCCTGGTTTTGAGCTACCTTCTCAAGACATTCTAAGAGGAGTTTTATTGACCAAGGAGTTTGAAGGAACTAAGAGTTTGATAAAAGAACGTGATGTTGAAAGGTGAAGAATGGATTGTCCATCATGATAGATGCTTGATCGGATAGAAAGAGGAGAAGCATAATGAATTTGGTAACAAATTGTGTTGAAGGGACAAACTTCATTAGTTCAAAGGAGGTGTCAGATTTGCCTCACACAAGTGAACTAGTATTTGAACTAGTGGACAAAGCAATTGAAGAAGTTGGTGAGGATGATGTGGTTCAAGTTGTTACAGACAATGCTTCTAACAACATGGGAGCTAAGAAGCTAATGTTAACTAAAAGGCAAAAGATATTTTGGACTTCTTGTGGTACACACACAATCAACTTGATGCTCCAAGGAATTGGAAACCTACCAAGGTTCAAGAAAGTGCTAGATCAAGCAAAGTCATTCACCATCTTTGTCTATGGGCACACAAGAACCTTGGAGTGTATGAGGCACTTTACAGGAGGGAAAGAAATCATAAGATCACGTGTGACTAGATTTGCTTCAGCATTTCTTATTTTGAGTAGCATATTAGACAAGAAAGATGAGCTAAGAAAGATGGTGGTCGATAGTAAGTGGGACATCTTGATAGATGTGAAGTCCAAAAAAAAGGATGCAACCGCAACAATGATGAGTCCATCTTTTTGGAAAGATGTCAAGATGTGTTTGAGTGTTTTTGAGCCTTTAGTTAAGGTCCTTCGTTTGTTGATGGGGATGTGAAGCCATCTATGTGTTTCCTATATGGGGAATTAGTCAAGGGAATGGGAGAGATTAAGCAATGCTACGGTAATATCGAAGCTTGTTACAGAGATGTCATGGCTATTGTTGAAAAGAAGATGAATGGGCGACTAAACATTCCATTACACTTGGTTGCATATTTGTTGAATCCACACTATAGTTACAATGATATTTCATTGTTTGAGGATACTCCTATAATATAAGGGTGCATCAATTGTATTGAGACCTTCTAGTATAATGATGAGGATAAGCAAGATCAATTGTGAACAACGAACTGGGAAGGATCATTTGCAAAGAAGCTTGCTAAGAGTTGCCTTTGATTATAATCCAGGTAAATATGCAATCTTTAGTGTAACATAAATCTGAATAATTATGAAAATGTAAATCTGTTATTTACTGTTTTTGAACCATTTCAGCTTCATGGTGGAGGTTATATGGAAGTGGGACACCCAATTTACAGAAGATGGCTGTTCGCATCCTCTCATTAACTTGAAGTTCATCTGGATGTAAAAGAAATTGGAGCATATTTGATATGGTTTGATATTTTGTTAATATCTGGCTTTTGTCCTGTTAACTGAATTTTCAAGTTAGCTGTTTAGCTGAATTTGTCCTGTTAGCTGTCTGGTTTACATGTTAGCTGAATGTGAATGAAATATGTTCTATTCTATTATTTTTTTATTGTCCTGTTAACTGAATTTTCATGTTAGCTGTTTGGTTGACTTTTGTCCTGTTAGCTGTTTGGTAAATTGTTAGCTGAATGTGAATGAAATGTGTTCTATTCTATTAATTCTCATTGTCCTGTTAACTGAATTTTCAAAACTGTTCTGTCCAGTCAACTAAATTATGTTACATCTGTTCTATTTTGCATCTGTTCTGTCCAGTGAGATAAATTATGTTACATGGATGATTTTATCCATTGATTTATCATTTCTAGATACATAGAAAGAGAAGGATAGGCTTACTGCTGAACGCATTAACTCTCTTGTTTTCATCCAATTCAATTCTAAACTGATAAGCAAAAGAGCAAACATCATGTCCAAGAAGATTAATGATGTACTCCTATCTACTGAAACAAGTGAAGCTCAATGATTCGTATTTAAAGGTGGTGATAGTTGGACACTAGCGGATTATAGACATGAAGAACACATGTCTGGAACAATGATTCCCTGGTCTGTTATTGGAGAAGCAATAAGGGTTTATGAACAACTTGAGGTGCGCCGAAGTGGTAGAATGAGAGAGCTTTATGAACACGAGGTATTTGACTTTGAAGAGGAGTTTGATGTAGGAGAGGATGACATGGACGAGGATTGAAAAAAATCATCAAATTCGTTATGCATCATGTATTGTTTTATCATTTTAAGTCTGTAATGAACTCCTAAATGCAACTCTTATGTATCTTTTAATTATGAACTTTATTTATGAGTTTTTATGCACTCGTGGATCTGTATACTCATACAGTCATACCTCTTCGTGTTTGGGGAGATACTGTCTACATTAGAAATTAGAAGATGGTATGGAGGACAACCATTAAGATGAGTATTAATTATGTTTATTTTTACTGATTTGCACTTTCTGTAATATTATGAGTTCTTCTAACAAGATTATTTTGGTAATTTTAGGGGTTTGGATTGACATAAACTCATCACTAGTGGCTTCTAACATGAAGAGCTAAGGTACATTTTTTGCAACACTTATGTACTGTACACATACTTATTTATTGTTCTGTACATAATAATACATACATATATATTAAAAATTGTAAAAGGCCTAGGCAGCGCCTAGAAACACTTAGGCGTGCCTAGGCTCAAGACCGTAGGTCACCACCCGCCTACCGCCTTTTGTAACCCTGATTGTAATAATGGTTTATTTAACCTTTTCCCTAAAAGTTCCAAGAAAGTTCTCTAGAGTCCACAAAGACCTTATGCTACCAACTCAATGTCAGCTGACTCGAAGCTTGCCATCTCCATGGTGTGGGAATGACCCAAGTGGGTTAATTCTACGACTTGGACTCTACCTTAGAATAGCATGTGGAACTGGAAAGAAGATTACTCTCTCGATCTTGCTAGATATAAAAGGAAACAACCACATCTAGATTTGATATATCAAGTTTAATATAGAATCCAACAAGGACTCATCAAACATGTAATGGGATATGCCCTGAGACCTCTAATTCCATATAAAAGGTGGAGGACGAGTACCGAGTTGAGACACCATACAATATCACACTAGATACATCATCATCATAGACTAGAGACATCCATCCATAACCATCTCATAAAGTACTCAATAGATTTTCCTCTTACATCATTGTAATCTATATATCAAGCAGAAGTAGGATATTACCTTCTCGTAGAGGGACCGAACCTTAGTATATCATGTCTCCTCTAACTAGTGTGATCATCAATGTGCAGATACTCTTGCGTACTCCCCTTCGACTTATATACAAATTCTATTACCGTGAAAACCCCGTGACATTAAGTTTATGATCCATACTATAGAGCATTGAAAGGAAGTGATTGTGCATCACTTGAAAATAGTGATTAATAACACTATAAACGTAGTTTGGTTTTATGTTCGAGAGGTCTATACCGCGATGTTTTTTGTTTTATCAGCCTATGGAGAGATATAGAAAAGTACATACATATTGTTTTCATGACTTGATGAAGACATATGATAAAATATCAAGGACAATCATGTGATAGATAATAGATAAACATAATGTCCAAATACAATACATTACTCATATATATATATATATATATATATATATATATATATGTGTGTGTGTGTGTGTGTGTGTGTGTGTGTGTGTATGTGTACAGTAATATTTGTGATAAGTGTTTGCGCAAGTGATAGTGAGACTGATGACCGTACGATCACTATAGGACTACACCAAGGGTTAGCCTTGAGCTCATATTGTTTTTTCTTAGTGGTGGATGAGGTGTCAAAAGATATACAAGGATATATTACTTTATGTATGCTTTTTAGGGATGATGTGGTGATAATAGATAAAACTTAGGATGGCCTCAATAAGAAATTGGAGCTATAGAGGCAGAATTTTGAATTCAATGAGTTTAGCCTCACTAAGATCAATAACATCGAATATATGAGTTGTGACTTTTAGTTGTGTTGAATGCAAAGATAGAAATGATGGTATGGAAGGAAAAATAGTGGCTAAGAGGTACCCATTCTTATATTTGAGATCAAAGTTACAAAGCAATGAAATTATCGATGGGGATGTTAGCCCCTGTAGTGGATGAAGTTGCGGTAGACATCTAGAATACTATGTGATAAGAAAGTCCCACACAAGTTAAAAGATAAGTTTTATACGATGGTGATCATACCTACTATACTATACAGAGTGAAATGTTGGTAAACTAAAAGACAACATATCTAAACGAATATATATCATAGAGATGTGCATGCTATAGTGAATTTGCGACCATGCAAGAAAGGACAAATTACGAACTAGGTAACGCGTGATAGGGTAAGGTGACACTTAACTAAGAGAAGTTAATCTAACATCCACTAAGGTAGTTTGGACGTATCCAGCGGAGAACTTCAACAACACAAATTAAATGAGATTCTGAAGGGTAGGGAAAATATTGGGAGAGGCAGATGATGACCAAAGTTGACATGAGAGGAGGCACTAAAGCAGGCTTTAGGGATTGAAATATACCTATAGATTTGACTCTTGATAGGATTCCATGGAAAATAGAAATCAATATGCTAGACTATGGACGCAATTCATGCGCCATTATGGTAGCCTACTCGATTTTGAGAGCAGGTCTCCAGAATCACTCGTCCTCTCAATCCTGCACTTAGAGAGACGAATAAATTTTTTGAGAGCGCTCCGTACGGTTGCTCGCATTCTTCATCAGGGGTCAACTTTCATACAAATCAGGCCATGTTGCTCGCCGTCTTCAACGCCATCTATGTTGATCAGTCAACCCCGGTATTGTGGTTGACTGCGTCATTGTTGTACTGACTGCCCTATCTCCTCTAATACAGATCGATATGTGAGATGAAACTGCATGTTAGTTACTACTATTCGTCTTAGTTAATGTTCTGGTATGATTTATTTTCTTTATTTAATTAAGAAACTGCTCAAACATCTAACAGACGCACATCCACCATTTCACTTTTGCAGCAATCGGCTCGATGCTCATGGTTGTGACCAGCAGCTTAAGGGAGTAGCCAAGAAATGATAATTGCCATATCTCTTGCAATCTACAGTAGATGTGGTAAGGCTATACACACTCGTTTCTTCTAAAGCATACTCTATACGCTATTCTTTTACTACTTCTACAGTGTCTCCTCTTAATTTATACATATCCAATATGTTTTGCATTATGCCACTGCGGACAACCTAATAAAGATTTCACGGTCTAATCAAATATTAAAAGAAATAACAACTTATTAAACTTTTGAAATGACAAACATGTATTCCATCATATGGACATATACTATTATGAATTGCATTGCATTATCACAAATTACACGAACTACATACAACATGTCAACATGGTGCCAACAATGGCTATAGACTTGGGGCTGCAATTGTCCCGCTCAGACCATGCAGCGCACCAAAACATAATGCAACCACACATACTTATTTGCACTAATGCAGCATAAAATCAATAGTAACCTACACAGGATCACTCTCTTGGATCAGTCGGATTCTTGATGATATTAGCAGCTCTACTGTTCAAAGGGGGTTATGCACGAGTCTACACCAGCTCAACCAATCGAACAACTTCCACCTGGTGGACACGTGACGTTATGCCCACAAGGACCACTCTTATTGAATGGTACTCCTTCCGTACCTAAAAGCTCATCGTTTCGTAGCTTAACTACAAAGCAACAAGCTTTTTGCATGCCTTTAAAAATAATATTCCACCCAATCACTAATATCCGTTTGTTTTTTTGTGGACCCAAGATTGGATTGGATCGAAAATAAGGCCTTCTTTCACCACCTTGTGTCCTAATTGTCTATCTCTTGCAAATATTCCATTTGTTCGCTTGCTGCAATATGGGACTAAAGGGTTGTTGAGCTGTCTGTCTATACCCTACATATCAAGTAGCTCTTCGTACCAAAAGAATACGTGTTGAGTTCCACCTTCCAGTATTGTGGACTTCCGGGGGCAACACGTGTCCCGAAGTGTCGGACCTGCCTCCCTCCTTAGGGTAGCTCCAGCGCTGCCACGTGTCCTGTAGTGCCAGACCTGCCTTCCTCCTTAGGGTGGCTCCGGCGCTACCACGTGTCCCGCAATGCTGGACCTGCGTCCCTCCTTAGGTTGGCTCCTGCGTTACCACGTGTCCGTAGTGCCGAACCTGCCTCCTCGGTGTGGGAAGCTCTGGTGCTACAACATGTCCTATAAACACCAGACCTACTACTCCACCGAGGGAAGCTCCAGTGTTGACACATGTCAGGTGTCCGGATCTATGTCTACAATGGGAGGACTCCATGATCTTCAATGGCGCTGACATTTAAAAGCAATAAACTGTCGTTGCAAGACCTGGAATGTGTCTTTAACTTTGTGTTAATAACGCATGATCAAGAGGCTATCAAGACCTGTAATGCTGCCATCAAGGAACGTTAGCACGCTATTAACCACCGTTATGCTTGTGGATCGTGTATATGCTGGTTAATTGAATGTGGCCTAGGGGGTGAATAGGATTTGAAAGTTTTCATGCACACTTAATCAAATCGTCTAATTGGGACCGTACTTGCCCGGATGGTGGTACAGACTAGTCCGGTTGTTCAGTTCAACAAAATTATTAAGCGATTATGTAGGAACTTTAGATAAAATTGCAGCAGAATGTAATTACTATTCTTTCAACATGACCAAGAGATAAGATTATGTAATGCTCACGTGGATCACAAATTATTTTATTGACCAATTCTAATGCCCTAGATGATGAAACATGCAAAAGTAAAACAATAGAACACGCGAGACATGGATTTTTACTAAGGTTCGATCTCACCAAAGATATTTACTCCTCGTTGAGGAAGCCCACACAGAGCCGGCTCTCTTCAAACCCTTTCCCTCGTCAAATCACCACACGATGTCGACATGATTCCACTATCACTGGTAATCACCGAGTTGGTGGGCAACCTCACACGTTGAGGGCTCCCACAAAAATTAAGCAGAAAAGATGATCGAATACACTCGAAAAGATTACAAGTAATGAAAGAGTGTATAGATATCAAACCCCAAGAGCTCAATGACGCCTAGACAATGATCTCCCAATCCCAAATCTGAATACTTAAATGATTTCACTTTTGAGGATCTTGGATGGGTGGGGAGATGTGTTTTTGTGCTCATGGAATAAGTGGCGACGCTAGGGTTTCTGTTATGAATAGTAGAATTTTAGATATGTAATTGTGGGGTCGTGGATCTCCTATTTATTGTGTTTCAAAAATTATTACTGTTAGGGTTCCTGACGACCGGACTAGTCATACTGGAGACTGGACTTGTCTGGTGTGCTGTGAAAAATCGGCATGAAATGTGCAGCACACTAGAAACCCTAAATTGTGTGAGGTATACCGGACTAGTCCGGTAGGAGTTCGGACTTGTCCGGTGCCCTGTGAATTGGAACATCAGAATGTTTCTCGGACTAGTCCAGTCCTTAAACGGACTTGTCTGGTGTAATGTGTTATGAAACATCAGAGAAGTCAACGGACTAGTCCGGCTTTTGAACGGACTTGTCCGGTGCACAGTGTATTGAGTTTACAGAAAATTGAACGGACTAGTCCGGTACATAAACGGACTTGTCCGATGCACGGTGAAGTGAGGTTCCAGAAAGTTTATCGGACTAGTCTGGTCCATGAACGGACTAGTCCAGTGTACTATGTAGTGAGACAACAGAGAGTTGAAAGGACTAGTCTAGTCCATTAAAGTACTAGTCCGGTGCTTAATAAATTTTAGGATTGATTTTAAGCCCTTACCCCCATGCAAATATTTGAGATCTTGGGATGTGTCTCTCACACACATTCTATATAATTCAGTCTACTTTGTGCTTCATTCATCAGTTGGACTTTTCTCATTCTTCATCACTTCATTTTTTATTTTTTAGTGCACCAAACTATCTCATTTGGGTTGACCTGCATTCATCTCAACAAGTTCATTAGGATCTCATTCGTTTGTCATCAATCGTCCAAAATCCACAAGGGATTGCCTAGATGCACTTTCAATCTCCCCCTTTTTGGTGATTGATGACAATCAAATGAGATTTCACAATTAAGAGTAAAAATTGATTTTCATAAAGTGTGCATATATGAGAATGATAAATGAGTAACAAAAACTTCTCACATATATCCACTCTTTATAGTGGGGTGCCTTTAGAGTGTGTGATCAAATGATGTGACGAGGAAAAGATAAGAACTTAACAATTATAGCAACAATCATCACATTAACATTAAACTAAGCATCACACATTAAATAATGTAAGCACATCCACAAGAGATTACAATAATTTGAAATTGAGATACATGTCCTCGATCCCAAGTCCTTAAGGCTACAAAATAAGCTACTAGTCTCAATCTCCCCCCCCCCCATTGGCATGAAGGCACCAAAAAGGGAAAAATGAGTGGAATCACTCATCGCCACTGACTCCCTCACTCTCAGTCCAATCTTCACCCTCTTCTTCATCTTCAGGTGCTTGTCGAGGAGGAGGGGCAAAGACACTTGCTAGACCAAATGATGCCAACTCTTGCTCTGTGAGGGGTGCCGTTTGAGTGAAATCCTCTTCTGAATCCTCTGAAATCTGAGGTGACACCACTAGCTCAATGTTTAGCATCTCACATATAGCTTTGATGTTGGTCTTCCCATATCTTTGATGTCTCTTCATAGCCAGAACTTCCTTCTGCTACTTAATTTCGACTTTGCGGTAGGAAGCAAAGATGGAGGAAAGCATTTTCAGCACACCGCTAGAAGACTCTCTAGTGTGTGGAGGAGCAAGAGTAGCAGCCTGGGTCCTTGAGCCTTCATGAGCCCTCTTAGATCTTTGTTCCACTGCAGATGAGGTAGGAGCAGATGGAACAGTGTATACTGTATGCTTCTGGGGCTTGAGGCCTATGTGAGGAACATCTTTGACAAACTCTAGTCATGTCACCTTCTCAATCATGTACATGATATAGGGTGCATAGCCACATGACCTGTTTGGAGTAATGGAGATGTTCACAATGCCATTGTAGATGTATTCAAAGACATTGAAGGTCCTTCTCTTGCTTATCACCTTCATCAAGGTCCTTAAAGTCCCTTGGATGGTTCCTGCATCCTTCCTTTGGAGCGATGGTGTTCCTCATAATTGTGTTCAAGACTGCAAAGAATGGCTTCAAATATTTGGTAGTCGGAGACTCGTAAGGCATTCTTTTATCATAGAGGAAATCTAGCTCATCTTTCTCCAGAGGCTTGAAGTTATGAATAATGAGATCATTTTCCAAGGTACCTTCGAGATGAAGTATCCTGGCAAATTCCTCATAGGTGACACTGTACTTGGATCCACGTGTCATCCATATCATCTTGACCCCATCATCACGGGCGAAATAGAGAGTGGAGTAAAACTGAGTTATAACTTCATTGTTCCGCTCCCACTGGAAGGATATGTGATCCTTCAACCCGTGTCTCGCCAATGCCTCCAGGTCCTCTTGATAGGCTTGGCACTTCTTGTAGTGCAGGTAGGTGATATTGACACACTGATTTTCAATCACTGGGTTTCTCATCTTCATAAAAACATGCTCATAATAGTCAGCATGAAAGTTGCTCCAAAACCTTGGGTCAGCTAACTCTTTAGGCTGCTCATAGACCTCAATATTCCTAAAATTTTCAACCAGTTCATTTCCTTTTTCAGTAAAATCGTCACTTGATGGCTGCGTGAAGCGGTGAATAGGAGTGATGAGTAGGTTTAGGCCCGATCTTCCGAAAGGTAAGTTCATTGGGGTGGAGAACTCGACATTGATGATCCACGACACTCGAGCGGTTCGAGTACCTTTGCAATCAATACACCACGGCTCTGTTGGTTATTAACCGTGCTACACACGCTTGACCTCGCCAAGAAGGCTAATCCCTATGAGTGCAACAAAGAACACGAGCAAGAACGTCGAAGACACGATCTGAAATCGCGAAGTTGGGGTCTCACAAATCGTAGACCGGCGATATTATTGATTAAGAAAAAACCACCAAATATGACCAGCGGCTACAGTATTTAAAGGCTAGAGTTCAACCAAAACAGGATTAGACGCGTCCCTAATGGACTCGTACGGGATACAAGGCCCAAAGGCCCGACCCGGTTGCACAGCACCAGACAGGAATCTGGACTCGAATTGTTTTGATGATTCCCAATAAATCCGGAAGAATTTTGAGGTGGGACCAGATCCATTGGAAATTTTATCTTCTCCTTTTTCCGTGCATATGTGGAACGTCGAAAATGGAGTCCGTATGCATCCTGGGCGTCTGTTTTAAGGTAACTGCTCCTAGACTCCGAGTTGAACTCGAGTCCGAGTTGTGAACTGCTTCCATCAACTTGTGGACGTCCCAGCTTGTTTTCCACGCTACCAAGACCTCTTTCCTTCACTTGTTGATCTTCTCCATTATTCCTAATAACAATTAATTCATCACGTAGCAATCTATTCTCAAACTCACACGCAAAAGAAGTTAGAAGCGAATTCACCTGCTGATTTATTAACCGTGCTCGTGCTCTTGTGATTGGTCCTTGCATTTCAATGTGTGTCTCCGCTGTTGTGATGTCCTCATCATCCGCCCCTTTGACTCAAGTTCATCTTCTTCTCCCAAGGACGGTCGCAAATCTGAAATGTTAAATGTAGGACTAACCTCAAAATCGGGAGGCAATTCAAGCTTATATGCATTATCATTAATCTTTTCAACAATCTTAAAAGGCCTAGCAGCTCGTGGCATAAGTTTAGATTTTGTCGAGTCGGGAAATAGCTCTTTTCTCAAATGTAACAACACCAAATCACCCGGTTCAAGTTTTACTTCTTTTCTACCTTTACTACCTGCAACCATATACTTCTCATTCATCATTTCAATATTTTTCTTTGTAGTTTCATGCATCTTAAGAATTAATTTAGATCATTGTGTAGCATCCAAATTTATAGTTTCAGAAGGGGGAAAGGTAGTAAATAAATAGGAGCATGGTGATTAAAACCATACACTACCTGGAACGGACTTACCTTTGTCGTGGAGTGAACGGTTCTGTTGTAAGCAAATTCTATATGTGGTAAACACTCCTCCCACAACTTCAAATTTGTTTTCAAGACAGCCCGCAATATAGTAGATAAAGTACGATTAACTACCTCGGTTTGTCCATCTGTTTGTGGGTGACATATAGTTGAAAACAGCAACTTGGTTCCCAGTTTATACCACAAATTTCTCCAAAAATGACTTAAAATTTTTGTATCACGATAAGAAACAATTGTATTTGGCACACCATGTAAACGGACAATTTCTGTCATAAATAAATCAGCAATGTGTGAGGCATTATCATTCTTATGACAAGATATAAAGTGTGCCATTTTGGAGAGACGATCAACAACTACAAAAATACTATCCCTCCCCCTCTTAGTCCTAGGCAATACCAAAACAAAGTCCATAGAAATATCCTCCCAAGGTACACTAGGACCAGGAAGAGGCATATAAAGACCATGTGGGTTAAGGCAAGACTTACTTTATTGCAAGTAGTGCACCGTGACACGTAGCGCTCGACATGACGCCTCATCTTTGGCCAAAAGAAGTGTGTGGACAACACGTCTTAAGTTTTCTTCACTCCAAAATGTCCCATCAAACATCCTCCATGTTCTTACTGCAAAAGTAATAGACGAACGGAGCTAGCTAGAACGCATAGCTTGTTAGCACGATAGAGGAGACCCCCTCGCAGCACATATTTATTCCAAATTCTTCCTTCTCTACAATTTTCAAAAGACTCTTTGAAGTCCCAATCAGTAGGATATAATGCTTTTATTGTTTCCAAACCAAAGATTTTATGATCAAGTTGGGACAGCATGGTATAACGCCTAGATAATGCATCGGCAATGCCATTTTTCTTCCCTTTCTTATGCTTACTGATGTATGGAAATGACTCTATGAACTCAATCCATTTAGCATGTCGTTTATCCATATTGGTTTGACACTTAAGATACTTCAATGATTTATGATCGGAATGTATGACAAACTCCTTAGACCAAAGATAATGTTCCCAAGTTTGTAATACTCGCACTAAGGCATACAATTCCTTATCATAAGTGGAATAATTCAGAGAAGGACCATGAAGTTTTTCACTAAAGAAAGCAACAGGTTTTCCTCCTTGTATGAGGACGCCTCCAATACCAATGTCGCTTACATCGCATTCTAGCTCAAAGGTCTTGTCAAAATCAGGAAGTTGTAGCAATGGTGCTTGTGTAAGCTTCGATTTGAGAGCATCAAAATCTTGTTTCTGCTGTTCGCCCCATTGAAATGGCACTCCCTACTTCGTTAGCTCATGTAGAGGTGCTGCAATGGTGCTGAAATCCCGCACAAAACGGCCATAAAAAACTGCAAGACCAAGAAAACTACGAACCTGCGTGACGGTTGTTGGGACTGGCCAGCTAGTGATAGCTTCAATTTTCGCCTCATCCATCTCAATCCCCTGCGAGGAAACGACATAGCCATGAAACGAGACTCGATTGGTGCAAAAGACGCACTTTTAGAGTTTACCAAACAAATGTGCATCTCTCAAAACAGTAAAAACAGCACGTAAATGATCAAGATGTTCATCATAGGACTTGCTGTAAATGAGGATATCATCGAAGTAAACCACCACAAAATTTCCAATGAAAGCACGTAAAACCTCGTTCATTAAACGCATAAATGTGTTGGGTGCATTAGTTAAACCAAAAGGCATGACTAACCACTCATAATGTCCAAACTTGGTTTTAAACGCGGTTTTCCGTTCATCTCCTAGTGCAATTCTAACTTGGTGATAACCACTACGCAAGTCAATTTTTTGAAGATGATAGCACCACTCAATTCATCAAGCATGTCATCTAAGCGAGGAATAGGATAACGATATCGAATGGTGATGTTATTAATCGCTCGACAATCAACACACATGCGCCAACTACCATCTTTCTTAGGAACCAAAAGAACAGGAACCGAACAAGGGTTAAGGCTTTCACGAATGTACCCGCGGTCCAAAAGATCTTGGACTTGTCACTGAATTTCCTTAGTTTCCTCTGGATTCGCCCTGTATGCTGCACGATTTGGCAAACTTGCTCCTGGAATCAAATCATTCTTGTGTTCAATGCCTCTCATCGGTGGTAAACCACAGGGTATCTTGGAGGGAAACACATCCTCAAACTTCTGAAAAAGGTTAGCAACAGCAGGGGGCAATGCAATAGACAATTCATAAGTGAAAACATGGCTTATTTTTGCATACTAAAGCATAGCACATCCCCTTAGCATCGAATAAATCAGCAAGGTCCAATTTAGTTGCGAGCAACGATGGTGATTTTAACATAATGACTTGCTGTTTTTCAGATTCTAGTTTTGTTGCTTTGCCTCCACGAATTTTACTCTTCTCAAAATGCACAATTTCATCACGATTCATGGGGAGCAAAGTGATTTTCTCTCCCTTATACATGACAGTATATTTATTAGTTCTACCATGATGAATAGCATCTGTATCAAATTCCCAAGGACGACCCAATAAAAGAGAACAAGCATCCATCGGAACGACATCAAAATCAGCAAAATCATGGTAAGAACCAATTGAAAAATGTATTCTCGCTGTTTGTGTTACCCGAACCTTACCGCTGCTGTTGAACCATTGAATGTGGTATGGATGAGGGTGTGCTCTTCTTGTCAAACCAAGTTTATTGACGACGTCCGTGTTCACCAAGTTATTGCAGCTATCTCCATCAATTATAGTATGTACACGGCAGTCCTTGACGACGAGAAACATGTGGAAGAGGTTGTGACGTTGTAGCTTGTCGTCGGTCTCCACTTTGGAGCTCAAGGCACACTACACAATGATGCTCCTATAGTTCTCTGTCGCCGCTGTACCAAGTACCTCTTCCTTGATGTGTTCGTCATTTGGATCTATAAAGTTAGTAGCAAGAGAATATTCATCTTCAATATCTGAAGTACTATCATACCCGCCATCGTCGCGTGCTATGTATGCTCGTTTGCTCGGGCAATCTCTCATCATATGACCAAGTCTCTAGCAGCGGTGACACTTAATGTCGGAAGTATGACCCGTAGAAGGAGTGGTCGATGAAGGCTTGAATGATGTCGCCTTGATGCCTTCCGGCACACGAGAAGGTGGAGCAGCAGGTATAGTGCATTGGCCGCCATTGGATGGTGTAGTCGCTGCACGGGGGGGGGGGGGGGGGGGTCGAAGATGGTGCTGTTTTGGATGGTGTAGACATCGAACGCGGCGTGAAGTTGCTCCTCGTGCGTTGTTGCTGTTGTTGTCGGCCCTGCAATTCTTTTTCTACCAACATAGCAAGCTGAAACAATTTGTTAACAGTATCATATTCCTTGTAATCAATAATGTCCTGAATTTCACACCTCAACCCCCCATAAAAATGAGCTATTTTATCATCCATGTCCTCTACTACCCCACAACACAACATACCCTTTTGTAAACATTGATAATACCCCTCTACGGACATGTTACCTTGGTCTAAGCGCAGCAATTTTTTGTGAAGGTCCCACTGAAAAGATGGAGGAACAAATCGAACATGCATAACTTCCTTTAATCTATCCCATGATGGAGGATTAGTTCTAGTTTTAACAAGTTCATTCCACCATATGATAGCAAAGTCCTTAAACTCACTAGTGGCTTGACAAACTCTATGTTGTTCAGCAACAAGATGGGCATTAAATTTTTGCTCTACTGTCATCTCCCAATCAAGGTAAGCCTCAACATCATAAGCACCAAAAAAAGAGGGTATAGTAAATTTCACTTTAGCAAAAGGATCATCAAGAGGATGATTATAATTGTTATGATGATTATTACCTCCCATACCTCGATGATAAAGTGGTAGTATTTGCTGATTGTTGTGATCTTCCATATCATCATAAGCATTGTCTTCATGTCTTCCAGCGAGAGGCAACCGAGCCTCAAAAGTATTCATCCGAAGAGCAAGGTCATCAAGTTGGCGAGTCAAGTTCGCCAATGACTCCTTCGTTGATGCGTTGTATTTGGCGAACATATCTGTCATGGTCTTCATCATATCACGTAACTCAGCATGTTGAACACATTGGTCATCATTGTCTTCTACTGCCATTGTTAGTAGGAAACAAAAGACAACAAAAAATATGTTATCCCTATAAACTACAGTGATAATGTGAAAGGTGGAAGAAAAACAATCTCTCTTGCTCAAGCGTCTTACCACACTCTTACAAGTGTTCTTACCGACACAGCAGGTGGTGTGGATGGTGAGATGAACCAATGAAGTGTGGGGTGATTGCAAAGGTATATGTTATGCTCATGAGAAAGGTGGAGCTTGGATGGCACAATATGGTGGCTAATAAGCAGAAAATCGTTAACAGGTAAACAAAGTTGAGTAAGTATTCAATGTAGGAAAATGTTGCTGGTCAACCAAGTGCTCTAGGGCCTTGCTCAACGCATGAAAGTAGCAAGGCAAAAGAAAGACAGAATGATATAACCAACAATCACAGCACAAGTAGTATAGGCCAATTGCTTTAATATGCTTGCTCTTCACTATTTTTTTTATTTTTTATAGTATTTTTTTGATATTTTTTCTTTACTCAGGAGCACGAAGATATTAAGCAAACAAATTTGTAGCTCAATTGGATTTAATATGTGTCCTATAGAAAATCAAGAAGATTCTTTAAAATTCGTGCTGAAATTTGGGGAGCCGGATAACCTATCTTCCGAGGGGAATTTGGGCAATATAGTTTCGCCGAACGCGACAAAGAGGCAGAAAATCGGATGCAAAATTTCACGTAGATGAATTTGAAAAAAAATCGCCCGATTTCGAGTTCGTATGCGAAAGTTATGGCCGTTTTAAGGTAGGCTGTCCGAGTTACGTTTTTTGGATGTTGATTCCAACTCGGTTTGAGAACAGAGCTCGCAGTCGGATATGAAAACAATCGGGAATTTGCACAACAACTAGTGGGGTGGTGTGTGATGATTCAAGGATGAGTGGCACAAAGTTTTGTCACCTATTCTAGGGCTGGCGATGCGGGAGTTCATGCAAGGCGGCTAGCTAGGGTAAACTGATGAACGTGGTGGATCAGTTTGATATTTAGAGATTGTGGAATAGGTGTCGAACAGCAAGAAAAAAAGGACAAAACACGATAACTAGGACCCAAAACACAAAGCTAAACCAGCAACAAGACTCGACCACACAAATGCAAACTCAACAATGAAAACTGAAAAACGAAACTGCAGGCACTATAGTCTAGGAAGCGAAAAAAAACGATCTAATTTTTTGTGGCTTTTTTGTGGACTCTAGGTACGAAACAAAATTTACCTAATGGAAGGAAAACAAATATACCTCATGGGCAACCTGGAAATCTGATACCAATTGATGAGTAGGTTTACACCCGATCTTCCGAAAGGTAAGTCGATTGGGGTGGAGAACTCGACGTTGATGATCCACGGCACTCGAGCGGTTCGAGTACCTCTGCAATCACTACACCACAGCTTCGTTGGTTATCAACCATACTACACACGCTTGACCTCGACAAGAAGGCTAATCCCCGCAAGTGCAACTGAGAACACGAGCAATCGCGAAGTTGGGGTCTCACAAACCGTAGAACGGAGATATTATTGATCTAAGCGAAACCCAGCGAACATGACCGGCGGCAGCAGTATTTAAAGGCTAGAGTTCGACAAAAACATGATTATACAAGTCCCTAATGGACTCGTACGGGATACAAGGCTCAAAGGCTCGACTCGGTGGCTCAGCACCAGACAGGAATCTGTACTCGACTTGTTTTCATGATTCCCAATGACTCCGGAGCAATTTTGAGGTGGGACCGGAGCCATTTCAAATTTTATCTTCTCCTGTTTTCTTGCATATGTGGAACGTCAAAAACGGAGTCCGTATGCATCCTAGGCGTCTGTTTTAAGGTGGACTGCTCCAGGACTCCGAGTTGAACTCGAGTCCGAGTTGTAAACTGCTTCCATCAACTTGTAGACGTCCCAGCTTGTTCTCCATGCTCCCAAGGCCTCTTTCCTTAACTTGTTGATCTTCTCCATTATTCCTAATAACAATTAAATCATCACATAGCGATCTATTCTCAAACTCACATGGAAAAGAGGTTAGGAGCAAATTCACCCGCTGTTTTATAACCGTGCTCGTGCTCTTGTGATTGGTCCTTGCATTTCAATGTGTGTCTCCGCTGTTGTGATGTCCTCATCAAGAAGCCTTCATCATAAATGGGCCAGTTGGACCACTATCCAGTCCTTTGCCTTTGTTGAGGCTTCTCTTAGGTGCTGACGAGCTGCCAGCACCTTCCTTGCTTAGAGGCTTCATCAGTACCACTCTCCACTTCTTAGTGAGAACATCGTCGGGAGTAGAGGAGCGAACATTGTGCTCATGCCTCTTCTTCATGACTCTATTTTTGGCTCTTTGCACTCTTGCACGGTTATGATCTTCGTCATAATCAAACGAGTTGTCCTCGGAAGCTGACGACATCGTGCCTGACATGGGAATTCAAGGATTGATAAGAATTGATTGTAGACTTTGTGCAAACAAGAATTTAGAGGTTCAAATTTTCATGGTACCGGACTTCTCCGTTTTCAGAGTGCGGACTTGTCCCGAACACCAGACTTGTCCGCACTTGAATACCGGACTAGTCCAGGCTGACCTGAACCCTAACTTCCTATTTTCAAAAAATCCAGCTCGAATGATGCACAACGAGTAGGAATACATTAGGAATACATCTAGAAAGGTAATGCATGTCCTATGAATCAAGAAATATAAGCAAGATTGGAGAAAAGGTGAGAACAAGGGTTGAGTGAGATTTTACCAAAAAAATTGAAAATCGGAGTTGGAGGAGTGGAGCAGGGTCCGGATTAGTTTGGAGTGGGGAAGCTTTGCGTCGAGGAGAGGATTTCCCTTGGAGAAATCCTCGATTTTGATGGCTAGATGCAAAAATTGACTTGGGAGCTCAAGATTGAAGAGATAGAGAGAGAGAGCAAGAGCGACTATGAGAGGAGGGAGATGAAGTTCTAGCGGTGGGCTAGGGTTAAGCCCAAAAAATACGGACTAGTCCGGTAGAGACCGGACAAGTCCGGTATGCCGGACCAGGGTCGGACTAGTCCAGGTCAGTTGGACAGAACAAAATGAAACAAATTTGATTTTTAGAGTTTGAACTAATAGTGATCTAAGGACATTATTTCACAAATAATCTTGATGAACATGACCAGTAAGTAATCAACGATCATACAATTGCTATAATTCACCAAGATTCACTAATTTAAATAGTTTTCAAGGAAAATCAAGATAAGGGGCAAATTTTCCTAAAAATGAGTTAATTTTGAAATCACAACATGGTATGCAGTGTTTCGAGCCACATTTCGAGAGTCAAGTATATTTAGTTCATTTCTTAGCTCACAAAACCTCTCTTCATGTAATGGCTAGGTGAAAATGTCTACAAGTTGTTTTTCAGTCCTAACATGCAAAATTACAATGTCACCTTTTAATGAATGATCTCTTAAGAAATGATGATGAATATCTATGTGCTTAGTTCTTGAGTGCTCTACTGGGTTGTGTGCAATTTTTATAGCACTCTCATTATCACATAGGACTAGAATATGGTTCAGATTGTAACCATAATCCCTTAGAGTTTGTCGCATCCAAAGCAGTTGTGCGCAACAACTACAGGCTGCAACATACTCTGCTTTGGCTGTGGAAAGAGCAATGGAGTTTTGCTTTTTTTTAGATGACCATTAAACTAGGGATCTGCCAAGAAATTGGCAAGTCCTTGACGTGCTCTTTCTATCAACTTTGCATCATGCATAGTCGACATCGGATTATCCTATTAAGTTAAATTTGGTTACTTTGGAATACCAAAGGCCCAAGTTGGGTGTGTGCACAAGGTATCTTAAAATTCTTTTTATAACTATTAAATGGCACTCTATAGGTGCAGCTTGAAACCTTGCACACGTACAAACACTAAGCATGATATCTGGCCAAGATGCACATAAATAAACAAATGAACCAATCATAAACCTATATACCTTTTGATCCACGTTTGGACCATCTTCGTTGAGATTGAGATGTCCATTAGTTGCCATGTGTGTTTTGGTGGGCTTGGCTTTGCCATATCGAACTTCTTGAGGATGTCCTGCATGTTTTTGGTTTAGCTTATGAAAGTGCCTTATCTTAATTGCTTTACTTGGAACCCCAAGAAGAACTTTAATTCACCCATCATCGACATCTCGAATTTGTCTGTCAAAATCTTGATAAATTCTTTACAAAAAGATTTATTAGTAGAGCCAAAAATGATATCAACATAGATTTCACATACAAATAGATGATCATCAAAATGATTTGTGATCAAAGTATAATCAGCTTTTCCAGTTTTAAAACCATTTTTGAGTTAGACAATCTCTAAGGCACTCAGACCAAGCTCGAGGAGCTTGTTTGAGGACATAGAGAGCCTTACGCAGTTTATACACATGGTTAGGGTACTCTTGATGTTCAAATTCTGATGGCTGCTCCACGTACACTTCCACCTTAATGGGACTGTTGAGTAAAACACTTTTGACATCCATTTGGCACAGCTTAAAATTATAGTGAGTAGCATATGCCAATAAAATATGAATGGACTCAAGTCTAGCTACGGGAGCGAAAGTTTCGTCGAAGTCCAAACCTTCGACTTGTGAGTAACCTTTTGCCACAGGTCGCACCTTATTTCTATTTACCACTCCATGTTCATCTTCCTTGTTCCCAAATACCCATTTGGTTCCTACGATGTTCGCCTTTGGTCTTTCTACAAGCTCCCATACTTCATTTCTCTTGAGGTTGTTCAGTTCCTCTTGCATTGCAATCACCCAATCTGGATATTTTAGTGCTTCCTCTACACTGTATGGTTCCAGAAAAGAGACAAAAGAGTAATGTTCATAGAAATTAGCTATGCGAGATCTAGTGGTTACTCCTTTAGCAATGTCTCCAATGATGTTGTTGACGGGATGATCTCTTTGTATACTCTGATGTACTCTTTAGGTGAGGGACTTGTGAAGTATCTTCCACTTCATTTTCTTCATTGTCAATGTCTCCCCCTACATCATTGCTTCCATGATTATATTGATCTTCCTGATCTTGATCTTGTGCATGAGCCCCCCCCCCCCCCCTGATCATTGCTTTCCTGTTGAGGTTCATCTTGAGGACTTGAGTTTTGTGGTTGCTCTCGAGGTCGAATATCACCGAGTGCCATCCTCCTCAACGCTTGGCATGGTGCTTCTTCTTGATCTTGCACACACATATCAACTTGCTCCACTTGGGAGCCGTTAGTTTCATCGAACACTACATCACGTGCTACTTCAACAAGGCCAGAGACTCATTGAAGACATGATAGGCATAGGCGTTCGAATCATAACCAAACAAGAACCATTCATAAGATTTCAAAGCGAACTTCGAAGTCCTCAGTTTCTTGTTCAATATAAAACATTTGCATCCAAATACTTTCAAATATGAAAAATTTGGTATGTTACCGGTGAGGAGCTCATATGGCATTTTCTTCAAGAGTCGATGAAGATATAGCCGATTTGTGGCGTGACAAGCGGGGTTTATCGCTTCAGCCCAAAATCGGTTCGAAGTCTTGTATTCATCCAGCATTGTCCTCGCCATCTTGATGAGCGTCTTGTTTTTCCTTTTGGCCACCCCATTTTGCTCAGTGGAGTAGGGTGCCGAAAATTCATGCTTTATTCCTTCTTCATCTAGGTACTCCTCAACTTGAGTATTCTTGAACTTCGTTCTGTTGTCACTTCTAATATTCTTGATGATTAATGAGAATTCATTTTGCGCCCTTTTTCAAAAATTTCTTGAGGATTCCCTGAGTTTATGACTTATCAAACAAGAAAAACACCCAAGTAAATCTAGAAAAATCATCAACTATAACCAATCCATATTTGTTACCATTGATGCTTATATAAGCAATTAGACCGAAGAGGTCCATGTGAAGAGGTCCCTGTGGTCTTGAGGTAGTCATCATGTTCTTCGTGGGGTGTGGTGCTCAAACTTGTTTTCCCGCCTAGCATGCGCTGCACAACCTGTCTTTCTCAATCACAACATCTTTTGAACCTCGGATGTGACCACATTTTAGAAGTTTATGCAGATTTCACATCCCAACATGGGCTAGCTGTCTATGGCACAACCATCCCATGTTAGTTTTAGCATCCAAGCAAGTGTTGAGTTCAGCTTTATCTTTGTTGAAGTCAACAAGATAAAGCTTTCTCTTCAACATTCGCATGAACGCAATCGAGCCATCGCTTCTTCTAAAAACAGTCACACCCTCATTAGTGAATAAACAATTATAACCTTTGTCGCACAGCTGAGATATGAACAAAAGATTATAATCTAGAGAATAGACACGTAGAACATTTGAAAGAGTATGTTGAGAAGAAATTTCAATTTTACCGCTACCAAGGACTTTTCCTTGGCTGTTGTCTCCAAAGTATGTTCCTTCACATGCATGGATCTGCGTTGCGCTCATACTCCATGAACATACTCCTCTCTCTGGTCATGTGATTAGTGCATCCACTGCTCAACACCCATTTTGATCCAGCGAAGGAGTAGGCCTGCAAAACAGAGTTAATTCTTGGTTTTAGGTACCCAAGCTTGCTTGGGTCCTTCCAGGTTAGTCACAAGAGTCCTGGGCACCCACAAACAAATTTCGACTTATTGTGCCGTGGCCCTGCATATTTAGCAAAGATATGTCTAGATTTATTTTACATGAGTACATAGGAAGCGTTAAAAGTACGAAACAATATTTGCCATTCCGAATCATGTGGTGTTTCCTTAACAAAAGTAATTTGCTTCTTAACTTGAACATTAGCGGACATGTGTATATTTTTAGTGAACCCAAGGCCATCTTTGACGTTAGGAGGCCCAGTGATCATATATGAACTACGTGCATATTTAATCTTTTCCTTGTCAAAGATGCTGCTTTGGGATGGATGTTTAGCGTGTGAAATAGAAGAGTCATGTTTAACAATATTTTTCTTACTAGAGCACGTGCAAGTTATAGTTGTTGTCGAATTTACACCTTTGGAAGGTGAGCTCTTGGAGGAGGAGGAGTAACTTTGCTTGAGTGACACAAATTGCACCTCATGGATCATGTTAAATTTTGACAAGTTAGCAAGTTCATCCTTGATTGCAAAGTATGAGTCTTCTAGTTTTGAGTAAGTTTCCTTACTCAAGGCTAGCTCATGCTCAAGTGACTTACTCTTCTCCCTCTCAAGCTCATGGAGTTTCTCAACCTCTTGATATCTCTTCCTTTCGCGAATGAGCATATCTTCCTGTCGGTTACAAGCTCCTCCTTCTCAAAAATTTCATCTGACAACATTTTCATTTCTGTAAAGCAGTTTTACTCAACCCTTTAAACATTTCCTTATTTTCACTAGAGCTATCAAAATCATCAATGGATGAATTAATCGAGGGAGGTGTAAGTCGAACCTTTTTCTTGCCTTCCTTAGCCATGAAGCAAGTATGATTACGAGTCTCCCATGCTCTCATGTTTGGGAACAGCATAAAATTCTTGGTAGGCTTCTTCATGGCAATGGTGGCCATCTCTTCTTCTTCATCGGAGGAGGACTCATCGTTTGAGTCCCACTCCTTGCCAATGTGCGCTTGGTCAGCTTGCCTCCTTTTCTTGAAGGTATTCTTCTCTTGAGGCTTCGCTTCCTTATTCTTTTTATTTTCTTCATATCTGCAGCCAACCATAATGTGACAGTACTCACCACAGTCGTACCAGACCTCGAGCCTTAGATTTTCCTTTTTCTTTGCTCTTCCCATCACTAGAGGTTCTGCCCTTCCTTCTTCTTATCATGTGCTTGAATTTCTTGATGAAGCGTGCCATCTCTTCATCATCAAAATTGGTGCTCACATCACTTGTGTCTTCCTCATCTTGTGCTTCACGAGCTTCCTTTCCTTTAGGCTTGCATGTTGCTTTGAGAGCCACGTACTTCTTTTTGAAGGAAGCAAGTTCAAGAAAGTCTGTGACATATTGGGCCTCATGCTCCATCATATCATGGTTGATAATCTTGCCCCATAGTTCATCCGGAGTCATTTTGTGAAACCCTGGGCTTTCACGGATCATGGAGCACAAGGTGACATTTCTTGGCATAAATGCTCTTATCATCCTTTTTACCACCTCATGATCAGTCCACTTCTTGCTTCAATAGGCACGAATCTTGTTGATAAGTGCCTTCATTCGGTTGTACATGTCTTGAGGTGATTCACCCTCATCAATGGCAAACATCCCCAATTCTACTTCGAGCATATCAATTTTTGCCTCACGAACTGAGCGATTTCCTTCATGTGCAGTCTTGAGTGTATTCCAGATTTCCTCGGCACTTTCTAGTCTATCAATCTTGGTGAACTCTTCTCGGCTCAAAGATAAAGTGATCACTACAATGGCTTGTGCGTTGTGGTGAATTTCTTGTTCTTGTTCGGGAGTGAGTTCATCGTCTGTATCCGGGGTATCTACACATGTACACACAATATACCAAAGACTGGGGTTCAAGGAGATTAGATGCATTTTCATATTGTACTTCCACATGGTATAATCATTTTCATTGAACTGCGGAGGTTCTCCCATAGGAATTGAAAGATAATGATTATACGAGTTTAGACGATTGTAATTATAAGGATATCGGGAGTAGTCATGATGACCACTCCCCCTTGTCTTTTCATCTTTTTCCTTGCCCTTTTTGCTTAGGAGTTTCTTCCTTACAAGTGCCTTGAGTTCACAAACTTCTTCATCATCGTGTATATTTTTCTTGAGTACATCGAATGCCTTTCTGTCTGGTTCTTCTTAAGAGTTGGGCACCTTCGGGATATCACTGTTCTTCTCTGAGGCCATTTGATATCTCCGAGAGGTGAGTCTCGTAGATGGAGAGCCTGCTCTGATACCAATTTAATGTGGCCTAGAGGGGGGGGGGGCGAACAGGCTTTGATAGTTTTCCTGCACACTTAATCAAATCGTCAAATACCAAAGGAATCAAACTTGTCCGGTTGGTGGTACCGACGTGTCCAGTTATTCAGTTCAACAAAACTATTAAGCGATTATGAAGGAACTTCAGATGAAATTGCAGCGTAATGTAATTACTATTATTTCAACTTGACCAAGAGATAAGATTATTTAATTCTCACGTGGATCACAAATTATTTGATTGATCAATTATAATGCCCTTGATGACGAAACTTGCAAAAGTAAAACAATGGAACACGCGAGACATGGATTTTTACCGAGGTTCAATCCCACCGAAGAGATCTACTCCTTGTTGAGGCATCCCTCACAGAGTCGGGTCTCTTCAAATCCTTTCCCTGATCAAGTCACCACACAAGGCCAACTTGATTCTATGATCAAGGGTAATCACCAAGTTGGTGGGGCAACCTCACACGTTGAGGGCTCACACAATAATTACAGCAGAAAAGATGATCGAATACACTCGAAAATATTACAAGTAATGCAAGAGTGTATAGTGGTCAAACCCCAAGAGCTCAATGACGCGTAGACAATGATCTCCCAATTCCAAATCTTAATAATAAAATGATTTCACTTTTGTGGATCTTGGATGTGTGGGGAGATGTGTTTTTGTGCTCTTGGGACAAGTGGTGGCGCTAGGGTTTTAGTTATGAACAGTAGAATTCTAGAAATGTAATTGTGGGGTCGTGGATCTCCTATTAATAGTGTTTCTACAAATATTACCATTGGGGATCCCGACGGCCAGACTAGTCCGTACTGGGGACAAGACTTGTCCGTTGTGCTATGAAAAATCGGCGTGAAATGTGTAGCACAATAGAAACCCTAAATTGTGTGAGGTATACTTGACTAGTCTGGTAGGAATCCGGAGTTGTCCAGTGCATTGTGAATTGGAACATCAGAAAGTTTCTAGGACTAGTCTGGTCCTTAAACGGACTTGCCCAGTGCAATGTGTTATGAAACATCAGAGAACTCAACGGACTAGTCCAGTTTTTGAACAGACTTGTCCGGTGCATAGTGTATTAAGTTTACAGAAATTTGAACGGACTAGTCCGGTCTATAAACAGACTAGTCTGATGCACTGCGAAGTGAGGTTCCAGATAATTTATCGGACTAGTCCGGTCCATGAACGGACTAGCATGGTGTATTGTGAAGTAAGACAATCGAGAGTTGAACGGACTAGTCCGATCCATGAACGGACTAGTCCTGTGCTCAGTGAATTTTAAGATTGATTTTAAGCCCTTACCCCTACGCAAAGATTTGAGCTCTTGGGATGTGTCTCTCACACACAACCTATACAATTAAGTCTACTTTGCGCTTCTTTCATCAATTGGGCTTTTCTCTTTCTTCATCACCTCACTATTCACTTTTTGAGTGCACCAAACTATCTCATTTTAGTTGACCTGCGCTCTTATCAACATGTTCATTAGGATCTCATTCGTTTTTCATGAATCGTCAAAAAACCCAAGGGATTGCCTAGATGCACAGTCAATATAGTCGAGACCACCTGTCGGGCCCTGGTGCACTGTAACAGCCAGTCCGTGGCGTATAAAACAATTGCAGTGCACGATAGAAAGGCAACTAATCTCACACACAACTAAGCTCAGTCTTACACATTCTCATACAAACAGCACATATCCCGTGGAGTAGGGTATTACGCTTAGGCGGCCCAAACCAAATCTAAAGTTCCCGTGTCACCTCGTTCATGGATCTTGTGTAGTGCCCAGCTTAAATACGAACCTTCGCGGACTACTTCTAAGTAGTAGCGGTGGAAGTGTTGTTGCTATACTTCGACATTTGGTGCGCTAGGTGGGGGGTGGCGGTGGGGGGGGCATGATCTCCAGGATGGTGAAATATGTTGGCGGTTCAATCGGACCGGCTAGAAAAGCAGTTGGTGGAAATCTCGCCAATGCTCAGCAGCTGGCAAACGTCGTCGCGCCGCCACCGCCACCACCACCTGCTACAACAGCAAATGCTGCACAACAGGATTTTGTCTTTGCATTTGTCACGGAATTGACCAACAACCATGAGAATGCGCTAAACGCAACGCGAACTCTCCTCTAGCGTCCCCTAGCTCTGGGAGCTCTTCCAACTGCGCTGCAACAATGGTGTGCTGACATTGAGCATATGGTTGCAGCCGCAGCCACAATGCTCAACAACCACGGTCTGCCCGAAGCAAGGCAGAAAACTACCCATAACAGGACCTTGTCTGGAAGACTTGGTCCTTTGGCATCGCAGCATAAGAGACGTGCGCCCTCCCAGCAAGCGACATCACGTACTCCTTCTGAGCCTCATCACACTCACACGGTGTCAAGGCTCTCGACTCAAGATCTTTGGTCAGAGCTCGACCGCCGGTACATGAGGCAGGATGGCCGCATCAATATCGAGCGTAGTCACGAGAGGCGACTTGCTCGTGAAAACCCTTCTCCTCTGGCAGTTGAAGGTGGCTATTCGGCCCTCGCCTCACATCTCCGCATGGTGGAGTGGCCAGCCAAATTCAGGCGGCATCACACCACTTGGATCAGTCTCTCTACCAGTTACCTTCGGAACTCTGGAGAACTACCGGTCCGAGAAGCTGATTTTTCATGTAGCACACATCAACCATCCCTTCAACGCCATCGTTGGCAAGCCAGCCCTATACAAGTTCATGGCGGTGACCCACAACGGCTACTTAGTGTTGAAGATGCCAACTCCGTCAGGCGTCCTTCAGATCCGAGGGGACCGCACTGGTGGATTAGAGCATTGGAGAAGCTTCACGCGCTCGCAGCAGTACAAGAAGTTGAAACCGACAAGGAGTAGACTTGTCAACAACCTTCGAGCTCGCACCAACGCAGCTCAAAATCTGCACCTCATGTGCAACCAAGCGGCTATATTGATGTTCCCTGCAAAGTCGTCCAAATCGGTTATGATGCTGCTCAGATCACTCGAATATTAGGAGGTCTAGGTGACAAATAGGAACTCATGCTTGTCACTGTCCTCGTAGCAAATGTCGACGTGTTTGCTTGGCAATGCTTGGGATCTCTAGGGAGGTGATCAAGCATCATCTGAATATCTACTCCGATGCACGACCTATACAACAAAAGCCCCAAAAGCAATCTGTTGAGTGGCAAAACTTCATCCGAGAAAAAGTCAAGAAGCTACTTGATGCTGGATTCATTCGGGAGGTGCATCATCCATGCTGGTTTGGCAAACTCAGTCGTTGTACCCAAGGCCGGCAGGAAGTTTTGGATGTGCATTGACTACACCACATTAAATAAGGCATGCGAAAAAGGTCCCTTTCCACTACAAAAAATAGATCGGGTAGTAGACTCTACCTCTTTTTGTGAGCTACTTTGTTTCCTAGACGCATATTTTTGTTTCCATCAAATTTCAATGTCTTAAGATGAAGAGCACACTGCTTTTATCACAGTAGATGGTCTATACTATTACATAACAATGCCTTATGGTCTTAAAAGGCTCTCTCCACCTTTGTGCAAGCTATGCATAAAACCTTCGGGGAGCTTATTTGGGACCTAGTGGAAGTCTACGTCGACGACATCATTGTCAATGTGAAGAATAGAGACTCATTGTTGGCCAACCTTCAATCCGTCTTTGACAAGCTACGCCTAACGTACAAAAAGCTCAACCCTAACATGTGTGTCTTCGGGGTTTCCTGCAGAAAGCTTCTTGGATACTTGGTCACCCACCGAGGAATTCAAGCAAATCCGGCCAAGTTAAAAGCCATCAAATTGATGCGGCCTCCTACCCGTGTCAAGGACGTCCAAAAGCTTACTGGCTATCTAGCCTAGCTCTGCTGGTTCATCTCAAGGTTGGTTGAGCGAGCACTTCCCTTCTTCAAGCTATTGAGGATGTCCGGACCTTTCTATTGGTCCGAAGAAGCAGAGAAGGCCTTTTAGGAGCTAATCATGGTAGCTCCAGAACTTGGTGAGTCCCTTTTGATTTACATTGCTGCATCGATAGAAGTGGTCAGCATGTTTATGGTCACAAAAAGGATAGACACATTTCCATGCTCCTCTACAGAGAAGCTCAGACCCCTCCAGGAGGGTCCTGAGCTACCTAGAGAAGAAGGTCATCAATGTGAGCCTGGGTCCCAGCTCCTCAGAATGGATCCTAAAGGCAAGTTGCCTGTGGATAAACCTCTCCCCTCCGAGAGAGTTCTAACTGCTCAAGAAGAAGAAGGTTCAGACCCCTCTAGGTGGGTTCGAACTATCAGAAAACCAGTCTACTTCATCAGTGAAGTACTCCACGACGCAAAGACATGGTACATTGAGGTGCATAAGCTACTGTACGAAGTGCTTATTGCCTCAAGGAAGTTATGCCACTACTTCCAAGCCCACAAGATTTCATTGGCAACTTCTTACCCACTACGTGCTATTCTGCATAATCCCAATTAACCAGGAAATATCGCCAACTGGGCTGTGAAACTGGCAGAGTTCAAGCTTGACTTCTAACCTCGGCATGCCATCAGGAGTGAGGTGCTATATACCTTTGTCGTGGAATAGACCTCATCTTCATATGGTCCGGGAGCTCTTGACCCTGAGGTGTCAAAACCTAAGGTCTTGGTCTTCATTGAGCCCCATTGGACTCTCTTCTTCGACGGCTCCATACAGAAGAAGGGGGCCAGAGCTGAAATTCTTCTCCTCGCACCGACCAGGGAAAAGGTCAAGTACATGGTTCGCCTTGACTTCAATGTAACAAAAAACATGGCAGAGTACGAAGCTCTCATCTTCGAGCTGAAGACGATGTTATCATTCGGCGTCCAACAGCTACTGGTGAAGGGAGATTTGCAAGTCATTATCAAACAAGTCAAAGGTGAATGTAGTTGCAATAACCCTCAGCTAGTAGCGTATCTTCTTGAAGTTCAGAAGTTGCAGAAACACTTCAATGTCTGCCATGTATGGCATCTCAACAACACTAAAGCTGACGACCTCACGACGAAGGCTTCTATCAGGGTGTTGACGTTTCTTATGTCACCAAAAAAATTTGCAAGCACACAGAAACTATTGTGTAGCACTTCCCCTTAAGAGAGTATTCCCAAGGGTATCGAATTCAAGGAACATGTGTGTAATCTTACAAACTAATTCACCCAAGGACACAAAGTTTATTGTAGGCTAGGAAGAGAGAGGAATTTAAAGTATTGATTCTAATTCAAAGGTATTTGCAGTAGCTACTTGCTTCGGGCATGGGTTGACCCCTAGCAACAATAGACGACTCCCGCCAAGAGCCTATGGCATAGTCAAACATGGAGGATTACAAAGGACAGATAGGGCTGTCACCACCTATTGCCTACCTCTTTAATCTGTGGGTCTACAATATATTCACTCGTGATTTCTAACCTAAGCACCACACTTACGTTCTAAATCACAAATCTAGTTGTTTCGAACACAAAGCTACAACTAGAGCCTCTAATGAATTAAAGCAATGAACCCACAAGTAACTACTTGTGCAAACTACTATGAATTGAGCATCAATCTTGAATTGAATTCATAAAGTCTTACTTGATTTGAATAACACCTTTGTAGGGGTACAAGTGTAGAAGAGGGACTTGACAAGCCCAAGCCTCCTTCTCCTAAACTCTACACCACACTCTCCTTCTACTTTGCATCCTCTAGGACTACTCTAAACCTTTGGAGTGGTATTGTATTCTCAACTTTTGGTGTGTGTGTGAAGTGAGTTATGGGGTTCCATTTATAGGGGGGGAGAAGAGTCGGTTCCCGCCACCAAATGCACGCGAATCACCTCTTCAAGTCGGGAGGAGCCAACACGTGGCATTTGACCGCAATTGGTGCATGACCTAGTCGGCCAACTAGGGGGCTCGGCCGACCTAGTCTCAGTCCCATTGGGGCTGTGCTTCCTCCAGGTCCCTGCCAGGTGGGTCCCATCCACTTATAAGGGTGCTACATCGTTGGATGGCCTCGGATACTTCTGTTTGTGGGCCATTTGATCCATGTGACGACACGTGGCGTCACTTGATTTGTTGAAATCCAATTTTATGGATTACTCCCTGCATGTCTTTGTATTTTCGGTCTAAATTCACCTGCATACAAATAAACACCAACACTTGTGGAATTGGTTAGTTTTTAACCCTACCACTACATTGTGTTTCTCTTCTGTGCACATTATGAGGTGAATTGACGGTCTAAATGTGGCACTTAAGGACCGTCAACAAACTCCCCCACACTTAGTCCTTTGCTCGTCCTCGAGTGAAGCAAAGAAAAAGAACTAAGGTGTTGTCATAAATTTGCTTATAAGGAAATACTAGATATTTCAACTCATATATCAATTCATGAATTCCCATTGTGGAGTGTGGCTACTACATCAATCTTGGGTGTTTGAAGATTGGAATGGTTGCGATGTAGTTCTCTTGGATGTTCTCCTGCAGAAATGATTTGACGATTTGCTACATTCGGAAGGTCGAAGGAACAATTGCCCTTATCTCTCATTTGGAATCTCTCAAGTTTCTCAACGTGTTTTTATCCTCACCTTGGCATGTTTTGCCAATTTTGTCCCTATACTAAATATGGCTATATCTGAAGCTTGGTAGGGATAAATGTGGCACACATTGCAATTCATGTATTACTAAGCCAATTAGTTGATCCTTTGAGAGACTTATGCAACAAATAACTTGACAAAGGAAATCCTTGTGCACATTAATGGAATGGGTACATATGGACTCCATGATTTTCTCTCTTTAAGGATGAAACATATGTACTCTCTTTTTTTTTTATGAGTTCTGTAGCCATGTCTTCTATTCCTTTTTATTTTTTCTAGAGAGATTTTGATGAACAAAATTTATGGAGTTTTTTTTTATTGGATGGATGAATGGTGGACGCAAATTCTCAATGCGAGAAATTTTGCATGAATAGGGTGCACAAGAATTTCTATGTCAAAAGTTCATGCATATCACTCAGTTGAGTCACGAGTTTGACGAAGTTCAATTAAAGGAAAAGTGGCATATGCATGTGGCTTTCAAGACCTTGTACCATATGGCCGTGGTGGTTATGTAAATCTCCAATGAGAGAGTTAGGCAAAGTTCAAGACTCCAAATTATGCAGACATCAAAAATCAATTTCAAGCAAGGAGATATCTCCTCAAGTAACTCATTTACCATATCACACTAGTCAAATACTTAGATGACATGTTTTCCTATTATGCTTGTGGGAATCATAAACAGGGCAATAAATCGAAATATAGAGTATTCAAATTTTTAGCTCAAGCAAAATTTGACTACCAAGTTTTAAATGTTAATTCTTGAGTTGAATTTACTTCATATATTCAATATTAAATATCATATTTAGGGGTAGGAGATCCAAACCAAATTTGTGGAGCGAAACGAAGCTATGTGGGGCCCACACCAGTTCGGCCGACCCCCTTCTGGCCTCCCTGTTGCTCTGTTTCGATGTGTTCAGTCGTATAATCAGTTGCGACGTGTTTTTAGATGCAACGATATTTTTGCACGTTGGGATTTCGCGAATTTGGGGTACCTCCCCCACACTTGTTCTGTGAATTCATTATTCACACAAACATTACCGCGTTAGGTGAACCAGTAAGTTTCTTTTTTATTGAACTCAAATATGAGGATGCTTACATTATTCAACCTAAACTTAATGAAATAAAAATTTTGGAATAAAACTTAAACAAAACTAGTAAGCATCCTATGCGGTCGGGACATCTACACTAAGGAGCGTTGTAGATGTCGGGCTTCCCGGCGGCATTGCATATGTGTTGTAGTTTGGCGCTCATGCCATGGCGAACACCATCAATCTCCTCCTTGAGGGTTATGAGCTCATCCTTCAGTTCCGCCCTCTCGATGCACCTTTCAACCACTAAGTCCGATAGCTTCTTGTTCTCCAAACAGAGAGAAGCTAAGTCCTCAGAAAGCTGTGCCACTTTAGGGACACGAGGAGATTTTCCGTTGCTGTCCTCAAATTGGCCAGGTGGCCCTCTGATAGCAAGCGGCGAGAGGTGATGCCTAATCTTGGAGGGTGATGAGCCCGTCGATTCTTCCATTGCCAAATTATCCACTTGCTCAAAAAAGCCTTTTGCATAGCCTCCATCAGGCTGGCGCACCCCGTCAATAATGAGGCGGTCTCCCACACGCTCAAGCGAGGTAAGTGTAGGTCACTCGTAGTGGTGGCTCACTACGTCACCGTCCTTGGTCTTCAGAGTGTACATGAACTCCTCACCAAGTTGCAGCATTGGGATAGACTCGTCTTTTTTAGAAAAAAGACGGGTCTTGACTAACTTGAGGACAGTCGAAGTCAAACGACGTACAGGTGTCGTCGACTTCATGGGCGTCCTCTGAGGGGAGAGCGATCGTGCAGCACCACAAGGTGTGGTTCTACGCCCACGCGGAGTCTTCTTCAGTGGCGGGATCATGGTTAGGGGCACGGTATCCAATTCCATGACGAACTCCAAAGCAAGGGGGAATTGTCATTGGCCGGTGTGATGTCTCCGCTCAGGTTGAAGGTTGAGCTAGAGTGGGGATGAGGCACAATTTTCTTGTCGGCCATAACGTGGAATAGGAGATGGATTTTTCTATATGGTGCAAGGTTTCCCTCTCTATTCTCATCAATTTGCAAGCGAGGAAACCATGATAGCACCGAGAATCTTTTTATGATATGTCAGGAGAGTCCACACGTGAAAACAAAAAGGCTGACATCGCAAGGGGGAGGTCGGTCGACCCCTTCCTTGCTCCGTACGGTCCAAGTTTTCGTGGGTTGGCTTAATGGTCCCATATATGAATAATTGGGTGGGCCCACTAATTGGTCGCGGAGAATTTAGACAGAATTTAATGAAATGGTGTGAAAATCAATAAGATTTATCACGTCAATTTATTTTTCCGTCTCATCCTCTTCGGATTCAAGAAATAATTTGAGTCGGTGCCCATTCACTTTAAATAGATGATCATCATCACCTTGGAGTGTGATTGCTCCATGGGATGAGGTTTCTACTATAGTGAAGGGTCCTTCCCATTTACTTCCGAGCTTCCCATGTCCAAAGAGTTTAACTCTAGCATTGAAGAGTAGAACTTTATCTCCGGGTTTGATCTCTTTAGGCATAATCCTCTTATCGTGCCACCTTTTAGTCCTTTCCTTGTAAATTTTGGTACTATAGTACGCCTTATCTCTCCATCCTTCCAACTCGAAGAGTTGCTTCAATCGGTGTTTTCCTGCTTTGTGAAGGTCCATGTTCCACCGCTTGATGGCCCAATAGGCTCTATGTTGCAACTCTACAGGAAGATGACAAGTCTTCCCATAGACAAGTTGGAAAGGAGACATGCCGATGAGAGTTTCATAAGCAGTACGGTATGCTCACAATGCGTCAGGTAGCTTATGCTTCCATCCCGTTCCCATTTCCAAGATGGTCTTTTGCAGAATATTCTTTATCTGCTTATTAGATGTTTTTGCTTGTGTGAGACCTATGTGTGTTAAATACATTGGCTATGACAATAAATGTTTTGAATACTGCCAAAACACCCTGTTAACAAGGTCCGACTCTAGATCCGAGCTCCTGCAATGTCTGACGATAGGTCTGACTTGTTTTGCGTAGTTCCAGCAAGGTCCAATGTAAAGTCCGACTTGCTTTGGATAGGTCTGACTTCTTTGTCTAGGTCTGACTTATTTTGGTTAGGTCTGACTAGCTTTGGTCAGCTCCAGCAATAGGTTCGACTAGCTTTGTTAAGCTCCGGCGGTAGGTCCGACTAGCTTGGGTAAGTTTTGGCGCTGGGTTCTGCTAGCTTTGGTAAGCTCTAGCTAAAGGACCGATTAGTTTTGTCAAGGTCCGGGGCTAGATTGCAATAGTTCAGCTTTTACTTTGAAATGTTTCAAAATTGATTTACACTTATGGAAAGTTTGCTTAGTATTCTCTTATGAAGTTTTAGGTGTGTTTTGGCGGTTATGGATGATATCGTTTTGCTATGGTTTGCAACAAGCTTATGTGAGGTGCTCACATAAGGTGTTGTAGTTTCGGAACTAACGTGAGTCAAGTTGAGGACTTGTGCTCGGAAGTATTGGTTTTTTATTCATGTGCAAGTGTTGCTTGAGTTCAATACATGGTTGGTGACGGGATCCATTGAACTAGTCTTAGGGAGAAGATGAGGTTCAACAACCATGTTTGGGGGGAATTGTGGTTGAGTTGATCGAGAGGTTGCACAACATGTTTGAATCAAGAACAATGCATATGAAGGTATCATGGACGTTGTTGGAAGATATTTGCATGTGTTCAAGGAGTGCATGGACGTGGCAACATGGTTCCAAGGCATGATGAAGAGATGTAGACATAAAGAATTGGTCGGAAAGGTCCAACCGACTAGGTTATGGATTCAAGCTGCGGCTGAGTCAGGTTTGACTCAAATATGGAAAGATTTGAGTTGGTTATGATAGGATTTTGTATGTTCACGATGTTGGGTTGTTTAAGGATTGTGTAATACATTCCTAAGGTGCCTGGAAGTCTTATGATTGCTTCTATTTGTGTATACAAGAATCTTCAGCCGTTATGGAATGTTTCAGTTGAATCTGAGTATGATTTGAGTTTTAGTTAGAATTGGGTTGGCCTCATGGCTGGTTATATAAGCAAGAGAGTTCACATGACTTTGGGGGATTTTCCTCTTGTGTTTTGATCAATAAAATTCGTAGTTTGAAGGAACTTTTGTGCCTTGTTCGTCCGACTTGTTTCAGACAAATTTTTCTCATCGAGTTTCTACACAGCACTACCTTTCTTCGGTGGTTTTAACATAACTCGAGTTTTATAGATCCGGATGACGTGATTCTTTCTGTGTTGTCTTTAGAACTTGATTATCTATCATTTTTTAAAATTTCACGATCATTGGATTTGTCATTTTGAACTTACATGAGTTTTATTGCAGTATTGCATATCTGGTTTTTCTCGGGTAGAACAGATTGACCTTTGTTCAATCTTTCGATCGTAACTTGTGTTTTTCTCGACGGTTTTTTGTGATTTTTGTTGTCGTGTCTTCGTGATTTGATTCTCCACAATTTATACTGTTTTTTAATGATTGATAAAGTTTATATTAGTCGCACACACGACTTCTTAACATATTGATTTTCTACTGAGGGGTTTTTGTTGCTTCCGCCGAAAAGTTTTAACCTACCATTCACCCCCCCCCCCTCTGTTAGCTTTTCACATGCTCTTTGATCCTACAATTGGTATCAGAGCCACGATGCTCTAATCATTGTGATTAGCATGAGCTTTTGACTAATTATCATGGAGAAATACTCCGCAAAACCTTGTGTCTTTAGTGGTATTGATTTTCAAGTTTGGAAGGCATGTATGGAAGCTTTCATCCAGGCACAAGGCTTTGCAATATGGGAAAAGTTGTAAAAGCATTACGACGTGCCGTCAAACGATCATGTCACGTCTACAAACATGAGAGATGTCGAAAACAACAACAAGGCTCGCAACTTGATCATACAAGGATTAACTCAAAGCGACTTTGATCGTGTTGCTCACCTCCGATCTGCATACGATGTGTGAAAAGTACCCTGCGAATACCACAAAGGATCCAACATGATCAAGGAGGTAAGGAAAGCATGTTCAAAAAGGAGTACATGCTCTTTGAGAAGCAACAGGTGAGTCTATTGACGATCTCTTTGCTCGCTTTAATAAAATTCTCAGCAAATTGCATAGCGTTAATGTTAATTTTTCAGATGCTGAGAATGCTAGACAATTACTTAGTGCATCAGACGTGTCAATTTGGGAGATGAAAGTCACATCTAATTGTGAATCTACTGTCATGAGTACACTTACTTTAGATGTTCTATATTCTAAATTGAAAACTCATGAAATTGACATAATCTCACGTAAGAGCCCCCAACAAGTCTCTTGCATTTGTTTCTCAACGTGACATGCCTAGCTTCGGCCAATCTTCATCTTGTGGAACACTTGCTTTGTTGTCCTCTCTAACCCTTGATCAGATTGAAGAGTTCCAATAGGATGAACTTGCACTCATCTCTACTCGGGTCTCAAAAGCATTGCAAAATTTGAGAACTATAAGGAGAGGAAGTGTTGGACCTCAACGATGCTTTGAATGTGGTAAGACATGACATTTTTGCACAGATTGACCTAAACTTTCAGGTACTACTTCCTGTGATGAAAAGCAAAAAAGGATGAAGCACTCGTCTGCAAACAACAACAAGAAACAGAAGGGTTTTACAAGATGCCAATTGGTGAATGGTTCTACCCATACTTCAAGAACTTTGCTTGAGCAATGTGGACATCAGATGTGACGAAGATGAAGATGATTTGGCAAACTTGTGCTTCATGGCGGGCAAATCAAGATCAAGTATGGAGGAGGCAGAACACATCAGCGAGAAAGAAGAGGTATGTCCTACGTGAGAAAAAATGTGTGATGCTATTTCTCGTGCCACTATTGTAGTTAAGAAAAAGGACAAAAAGCTTAGGGTCAATGTTGTTAAAATCGAGTCACTAGAATTTGAAATTAATCATTTGAAATCTTTGATTCCTAGTGATGATTATTGTTCCTCATGTGATTTAATATATGAAAAATTGTCCTCTCTTAGAAGTGCACACACCTCCACACTTGTTAAATTTGATCTTGAAATTGAAAAGAACAGAAAGCTTGCTGCACTTAATGATTAAAACTTGAAAGATGCTTGTTGTTCTACAATTGATTTGCATTGTTCGACTTGTGATGATCTTGATAAGAAACTACAAGACGCTATGAATGAAATTTCTATATCGAACAATGCTTTACGTTCTCATGAAGTTTAATATTGTTCTAATTGCAAACTAAAAGGGAAAACTTCATGTCAAAATTTCCTAGAATTGTCTAAGAAACTTGATAACATGAATATGACACTGGAGCGGTTTTGTAATAGGAATAAGAACCTAAACTTGCTATTGAATTCTTATAATCTTGCAATGGTAAAACTGGTTTAGGTTTTGATTCTCATTCTCATTCTAAGGCACATCCACCTAAAATTGTAAAGTCATTAGAAGTGGTTTGATTCAAACAATTCCTAAACAAAAAGAAGTGGTTTTCAAATCCGCAGGAGTGTTGTCTCATTCAGTTTCAAATAAACATGTTGCTTGCTCATCTACACATGAACATAAAGTTAAATTTCATTATACCTACTGTGGTATAGATGGTCATGTCATAGATTTTTGTTTTAGACTAGCTAAACAATAGAAAAAGGAAAGAATGATTGCTACATCACATAACAACCAAGCAAACTTGTTGCGCGTGCTAAACCGAATGTTAGGAACAACCTACTATAATGAGTCAAAAACATTCAAAGTGTGCTCCCAAACCTACTGTTTTTCGTGCTACACATGTAACACCTCATAAGTCAGTAGTTGGCTACAAAAGTCCTCAAACATTGGCTCGTAAACCTGCTGTTTTGTCTCAACTTTCACGTGTTTTTCCTGTTCCCGTCGTGTGACTCAGTACTGGATTCTTAAATGCCTTTTGACTAACCCCTGTATTGAGTCATCGACGTATTGTGCTTCTATGTAGGTTACATACTTGAGTAAGGAGAACATTTGGATTGTGGATTCAGGTTGCTCACGCCACATGACCGGTAACAAAGAATGGTTCTCCTCCTTCTTTTCAGTGTCACATGTAGAGAATGTTACTTTTGCCGATAATTATTCAACTCCTATAATTGCTAAAGGTTCGGTTAAAGTAAATGATCACTACACTTTGAAAGATGTGGCACTTGTTAAAATTTGAAATACAACTTGCCTTCTGTGTCACAATTGATAGATGAAAATATGGAAATTATTTCCACTAAAAATTGCTGCAAGGTTGTAGATTCAAACAGTGAGCTTTTTTTTAACATGTCTCGGTTTGGAAGAGTTTTTAAAGCTGATTTTGATGTGTCTTCCTCTTAAGCATAGGTGTCTAGTTGCTAATGATTCAAGGAACTTTTATTTTTGGCATCGTAAACTTGGTCATGTAGGCTTTGATCATATAACGCGTGTTAGTGCTCTCGATCGCCTATATGGGTTGCCTAAACTTAAAGGGGACGAAGAAATTCTGTGCTATTCTTGTAGACATGCTAAGATGATTGCAGGTTTGCGTACTCCTCTCACAATGACCATGACAACTGAACCTGATCAACTTTTGCACCTTGACACCGTAGGACCTTCACGTGTTCAATCCCTTTTAGGTAAATGGTATGTTCATGTGATTGTTGATGATTACTCTAGATACTCTTGGGTTTACTTTTTGAAATCTAAGAATGAAGCTTTTAGTCACTTTAGAACTGTATTTCTTAGATTATCAATTGATCACCCAGGATCTTAAAAAGCAATTAGAAGTGATAACGGAACCGGATTTAAAGATCAATCTTTTGATCACTTTTGTGCTGAAAATGGAATATATCATCAATTTTCTTTACCATATGTACCTCAACAAACTGTGTTGTAGAAACAAATAACAATACCTTAGTTGAAATGGCTAGGACTATGCTTGATGAATATCAAACTCCTAGAAAGTTTTGAGCAGATGCAATTGCAATCGCTTGTTATGTTTCAAATATTGTTTTCTTGCGTGCTAAGCTAGGAAAAACACCATATGAGATCCAGTTTGGACATAGGCCTAGTATCACAAACTTTATGGTCTTTGGTTGCAATTGCTTTGTTAAGAAACATAGTAATCTTGATTAATTGTAACCTAGATCCGCTGATGGCATGATTCTTGGTTATTTATCTCATACTAGAGGCTACCGTGTGCTTTTACTTGACACTAACAAAATTGTTGAGACTTGTGAGGTTTCTTTTAATGAAGCTAGCCCAGGTACTAGCTCCAATATAGCAGGTACGGATCCATATCCGCAGGGGGGAGTATTTTCATTGAAGATGAGGAAGAAGAGGTGCTGCTGCCCGAAAATTCAGCAGCTAATGACATTGTTCCAGCTCTTGATTTTAATTCACAACCAGCATCGACGACAACCATTGCTGGTCCAGATCGTCCTCAAGTCACAAGCTCAATGATTTGTGATGAACATGAATAAGAAGAAGCTTGTGAACTGTCTACTTCCCTCCGAATCCTCCAAACTCATCCTCCACGAAAAAAAACATTGGGGGCTTGCACGAACGAGTCACACGGTCCAGGTTTTGCGGTCCAAACTCTCACACTCATTCTGCTTTTGTTGCTTCTTTTGAACCCAAAGATATATCACACACACTCACTAATGAATATTCGATTATTGCCATGCAAGAAGAGTTAGAAAATTTTGAAATAAATAATGTTTGGATACTTGTACCTCCACCTCAAGGTCACACTTTAATTGGAACTAAATTGGTGTTTAAAAATAAACAATGTGAGGATGGGGTTGTGGTTAGGAATAATGCTAGGTTGGATGCTCAAGGTTTCACATAAATTGAAGGTCTAGATTTTGATGAAACTTTTGCTCCTGTTGCTAGATTAGAAGTCATAAGAATTTTGTAAGCTTTTGCTGCATGTAAAGGTTTCAAGTTATATCAAATGGATGTTAAAAGTGCTTTTCTTAATGGATACATAGATGAGGAGGTTTATGTCAAGCAACCACCGGGTTTTGAAAACACAGATTTTCCTAATCATGTTTACAAAGTATCCAAAGCCTTGTATGGTCTCAAACAATCCCCTAGAGCATGGTATGATAGGTTAAAAACATTCTTACTTCAAAAGGGGTTTACCATGGGCAAGGTTGATAAAACTCTTTTTGCACTTAAGCATGGCAATGAATCATTATTTGTTCAAGTGTATGTGAATGATATTATCTTAGATTGTGCTTCTCATGATCTTGTGTCCATGTTTTTAGCTATGATGAGTTCATAATTTGAGATGAGTATGATGGGAGAACTCACGTACTTTTTCAGATTGCAAATCAAGCAAACCAAGGAAGGTACCTTTGTGCATCAAACAAAGTATACAAGAGACTTTCTTAAGCGCTTCAACATGGACAAAAGCAAGCCTCTTCGAACACCAATGGGTACAACAACACCACTCAAACTTGATGAAGATAGTGAACCCGTGGATCAAAAAGAATATAGAAGCTTGATCGGATCACTTTTGTACCTCATGGCATCAAGATCAGACATACAATTCAGTGTATGTCTTTGTGCATGATTTCAAGCTTCCACACGTGCTTCACATCGTCAAGCCATGAAAAGGATTCTTAGGTACTTACATGGAACTTAAGAATTTTGCATTTTTCTTTCTTCTTCCTCAAATGTTACTTTGAAAGCCTTTTCGGATGCCGACTTTGGGGGTTGTACGATTGATAGGAAATGTACTTCGAGTGCTTGTCATTTTATTGGTAATTCACTTATTGTTTGGTCCTCTAGAAAACAAAACTCAGTTGCACAATCCACAACTGAATCTAAATATGTAGCTGCTGCTAGTGCTTGCTCACGAATTCTTTGGATTGCTCAAATGCTTATGAACTATAGGGTTGATCTAGATAGTGTTCCACTGTTTTGTGGTAACACTAGTGCCATTTGCATTGCTAAAAGCCCCGTGCAACATTCGAGAACTAAGCACATTGATATTAGGTATCACTTTCTCCGTGAGAATGTTGAAAAAAGAATATATATATATATATATATATATATATATATATATATATATATATATATATATATATATATATATATATATATATATGACTTTGTGATTCCTTTTACATGGTGGAATAATTACTTACACTAAATCTGGTCATGATCGAACTTTCTTGCTGTTTTGAACTTGTTGCATGCTCACAAGTGCATTTAATCACAAAAAATTAATCAAGTAATTAACTCACATGTTGAGTTTTTATGTTCAAATGAAAAATTGAGAAAGATCAATAGAATATGCATGCATCACACTTCTTGTTTTGAGATGGCTTATCATTGCACTTAGATATGAACTTGGAAGAAGTTTTGTATGACTAAAACCATGTCCTTAAGCTTCTGAATGTCAAATGACATAGGCTTGGCTTGGTTCGTTAGAATAAGGCAGATGCGGCATATAATCTCTTGTAAATGTCATATGATCAAAATTTGTGCTTAAAATAAAATAAAATTGCAGCAACAAGTGTCATGCTTTCAGGTTTTGAAATAATTAAGTTTGTGAGATCATGACTTGCGTAAATTGAAAATTACGCTTGATCTCTAGCATGGCTTACACTATTTTATGTATGTCATTGATGTGATAGTGTAAGTTACTTGATAGTATGACTTGGATGAGCTTTGTTTTATATGTATATGTTATAATATGCTCATAACAAAATAAAATTTTGCTTTTGAACCTTGCTGAATACATTGTCAAAGGGGGGGGGGGGGAATCGATCACACATTGCACACATTCACAAGTGTTTTTGGCTTGATTCTTCTCCGGGGGAGAAGTTTTGTTTTTATTCTCATTTTATTTATGATTTACAAAGGGGAAGAAATAAGTATAAGGGGATAAATATATGTTTTGAAATTTCTTTCTTTCTCATTTGATTGTTTTCAAAACTTTTCATAAACCAATATTTGAATTTTAAGTCTTGTTGCCAATGCATTCGTCAAGGGGTATATTGTGAGTCATATGTGTGTTGAATACATTGGCTATGACAATAAAAGTTTTGAATACTGCCAAAACACCCTTTTAACAAGGTCTAACTCTAGGTCCAAGCTCCTGCAAGGTCCGACGATACGTCCGGCTTATTTTGGGTAGCTCCGGCAAGGTCCGACATAAGGTCCGACTTGCTTTGGCTAGGTCTGACTTCTTTGTATAGGTTCGACTTATTTTGCTTAGGTCCGACATGCTGTGGCTAGGTCCGACTAGCTTTGGTGAGCTCCAGCGCTAGGTCCGACTAGCTTTGTTTAGCTCTGGCGCTAGGTCTGACAAGCTTTGGGAGTTCTAGCGCTAGGTCCAGCTAGCTTTGGTAAGCTCTGGCTCAAGGACCGGTTAGTTTTGGCAAGGTCTGGAGCTAGATTGCAATGGTTCTGCTTTTACTTTAAATGTTTCAAACTTGCTTTACACTTATGGAAACATTGCTTAGTATTCCCTTACTATGTTTTTGGTGTGTTTTGACGGTTATGGCTGATATTGTGTTGCTATGGTTTGCAACATGCTCATGTGAGGTGCTCATGTAAGGTGTTGTAGTTTCGGAACTAACGTCAGTCAAGTCGAGGACTTGTGCTCGGAAGTACTGTTTGTTTATTCATGTCCAGGTATTGCTTGAGTTCAAGACATGGCTGGTGACGGGTTCCACTAAACTAGTCTTAGGGAGCAGATGAGGTTCAACAACCAAGTTCTGGAGAAATTGTGGTTGAGTTGATCGGAAGGTTGCACAACATGTTTGAATCAAGAACAGTGCATATGAAGGTATCATGGAAGTTGTTGGAATATGTTTGCATGTGTGCAAGGAGTGCATGGACGTGGAAACATGATTCCAAGGCATGATGATGAGATGTGGACGTAAAGAATTGGTCCAAAAGGTCCAACCGACTAGGTCATGGATTGAAGCTGCGGCTGAGTCGGGTTTGACTGAAATATGGAAAGATTTGAGTTGGTTATGATAGGATTTCATGTGCGTCACAAAGTTGTGTTCTTTTAGGAATGTGGTATACATTCTATAGGTGTTTGGATGTCTTAAGATTGCTTCTATCTGCGTATTGAAGTGTCTTGAGCAGTTATGGAATGTTTCGGTTGAATCTGAGTAGGATTTGAGTCCTAGTTAGGATTGGGTTGGGCTCGTGGCTGGTTATATAACTTCGTAGTAGATGATTTTGGGGGCTGTTCCTCTTGTATTTTGATCAATAAAATCCGTAGTTTGAAGGAACTTTTGTACCTTGTTCGTCCGACTTGTTTCAGACATGTTTTTCTCGTCGAGTTTCTACACAACACTACCTTTCTTTGGTGGTTTTATCATAACTCAAGATTTACTGATCCGATTGACGTGATTCTTTTTGGGTTGTATTCATAACTTGATTATATATCATATATGAAAATTTCACGATCATTGGATTTGTACTTTTTAATCTACACGAGTTTCATTGCAGTGTTGCAGATCTGGTTTTTCTCGGGTAGAACAGATTGACCTTTGTTCAATCTTTTGATTGTAACATAAGTTTTTCTTGACGGTTTTTCATGACTCTTGTTGTTGTGTCTTCGTGATTTGATTCTCCACAATTTATATTGGTTTTTTTACGATTTATCATGTTTAGATTAGTCGCACACATGACTTCTTAATAGATTGATTTTCTACCATGGTGTTTTTGTTGCTTCCGCTGAAAAAGTTTTATTCTACCATTCACCCCCCTCTGGTAGCTTTTCATGTGCTGTTCGATTCTACAGCTTGACCACTTGTTCTTGGGTGGTATGGGGTGACAATGTTATGCTAGACACCAAGCTCCCTCAAAAAGTTCCAGAAGGCCTTATCTATGAAATCAGACCCTCCATCACTTATGACCACACCAGCAGTGCCAAATCATGGAAAAATGATCTCATGGAACATTTTCCTAGATTGCTTGAAATTATCATGTTTGCATGGCAAACCTTCTACCCATTTTAACACATAATCTACAGACACCAGAATATACTCGCAATCATAGGACCTAGGGAAATGCCCCATGAAGTCAATACCCCACACATCAAATAATTCCACTTGTAGATTATGGTTAGGGGCATCACATTGCGAGCTGAGATTCCTCCATAATTTTCGCATGTCCAACATCTGCGAATAAATTCTTTTATATCTTCATACATAGAGGGCCAATAGAATCCACTCTGCCAGAACTTTGCCTAGGTACGGTAAACACCGTAATGGCCACCATAGGGGCTAGCATGGAATTTATCAATAATCTTGGTGCCTTCCATTGACGGGACGTGCCTTCTAAGAAGGCCATCAGCACAAACACGATAGAGATATGGGTCATCCCAATGGTGTCTACGACTCTCATAGATGAGTTTTGTTTTGTTTTCCCCTGGTGGTACGTATCCCGTGACCATGAGGTTCATGATATTCGCATACCAAGGGTGAGAGTCAGTCAACTTGAGAAGCATATCATCTCATAGGAAGTCATTGATAGGAATGTCCATGGTTTGAGCGACTTCCATATGTGAGAGATGATCTACCACAGAATTCTCTACTCCCTTCTTATCCTTGATTTCTATGTCAAACTCTTAGGATAGAAGAATCCAACGGATTAGCCTTGGTTTAGCATCCTTTTTGGTGAGCAAATACTTCAAGGCAGCATGGTCCATATAGACTATGACCTTGGCTCCAACCAAATAGGACCTAAATTCTTGATAGCAAAAACTACCGCCAAGAGCTCTTTTTTTGTTGTGACATAATTGAGTTGAGCTCTTGTTAGAGTTTTGCTAGTGTAGGCTATTGCATGATTCTTTTTATCTTTGCCTTGGCCTAGGAACGCACCAATAGCAAAATCACTAGAATCACACATGATTTCGAATGGCAGCGTCCAGTCGGGAGGTTGAATGATTGAGGCTGAGATGAGTGCCTTTTTGAGTGTTTCAAATGATTTAAGGCATTCATCATCGAAATCAAAGGGATCTTCCTTAGCTAGTAGGTTAGTGTGGGGTCTAACAACTTTTGAGAAGTCTTTGCTGAATCACCGATAGAACCCCGCAATACCTGAAAAGTTGTGAATTCTCTTAACATTGATAGGAGGTGGAAGTTTTTCAATGGCTTCAATTTTTGCTTTGTCCACCTCTACCCCCCACTCAGACACTAAGTGTCCAAGAATGATGCCTTCACGGACCATGAAATGACACTTTCCCCAATTAAGTATGAGGTCCTTCTCTTGGCATCATTGTAACACCTTTTCTAAATTTTCTAGACAATGATCAAAATATTTCTAATAGATGGAGAAATTGTCCATGAAAACTTCCATGATCTCCTCAATCATGTTGGAAAAGATAGACATATTGCATCTTTAAAAAGAGGAAGGAGCATTGCACAGTCCAAAGGACATACGTCGGTAGGCATACGTTCCATAAGGACATGTGAATGTGGTCATACTTTGATCATCGGGGTGGATTGGGATTTGATGATGACATGAATACCCATTAAGGAAACTAAAGTAGGAGTGTTTTGCCAACCGCTCTAACATCTCATCAATGAAGGGCAGTGGAAAATGATCCTTCCTTGTACCCTTGTTATGTTTTTAGTAATCAATGCACATCCTCCAACCCGTGATGGTTCATTAAGGAATTAATTCATTTTTATCATTTTGAATGACCGTCATACCTCCCTTCTTAGGCACTACTTGAATTGGGCTGACCCATTCACTATGAGGAACAGGGTGGATAATCCCGGTATACAGAAGTTTTAAGACTTCCTTCTTGACAACTTCCCACATCACATTATTCAACCGCCTTTGAGGTTCCCTTGAGGGGAAAATCTCAGTGTCATTAGGAATGTGATGGGTGCATAGCACAGGACTAATCCCCTTAAGATCCTCCAATGAATAGCAAAAACAGCTCTATGCTTTTCTGACATGGCAATGAGTTTGAGTGTCTCATCATCCAAAAGCTTGTCACTTAAGATGACAGGGGCTTCCAAATCACCGTTTAGAAAGACATATCGTAGGCCTGGAGGTAGAATTTTTAACTGCACATGAGGTTTTGTGAAGAATTCTTCTTTTGGCAATTCAATTGCCTCATGAAATTCATCATCCTCTTGGATGTAATCTTCTTCTCCTTCTATTCCTAGAGGGGCTAAGAATTTAAGAGTTCTAACCTCCTCTAATGGTTCATCTTGGATGGAAGATTGTGCGGATGTGTTCTTGGAACGCAGGGTAGGAATAGAAAACTTTCTCCCTCCAAGGTTGACATTGAGGTTTCCTCCCAAAGGAATTTCCATGAGAAATTTCACAATGGGAATCCCAATCATAATGTTAAATCTTGGATCTCAAACACATGGAAATCTAGGATTGCCTCAATATCATTGTGTCTTACAGACACCAGTTGTAAGACCTGCATCCTTCAAGGATGTTTCCAAAAGAGTCTCGGAAGGATTTACATGTTGGTGCCAATGGCACATCGCCAAGAATGGCGAGCACACAAGAATCAGAAGTGAGATTTGCTCCAACAATGGGTTGTACAGGACCTTAATTGGTTTCACTCTAATGTAACATAGAAAAGTTGCCAAAGGTGAGGTCATCCAAAGAATTTCAGGTGACTGCTCAACTTCCGCAGTCCATTCGCTACTTAGAACAGAGGTTAACTCCTTGACCGTCTGTTGGATGAACACTCCATCAGGTTGGTCAGGTGGAGTTAATGGCAATGATGGTTTCCTTTGGCAACAGTACTTCGAGGTGTTTCCAAAATCTTCAAATATCTCTTCCTCAAAGTAGAAGGGAAACGTTGAAGGTTGAATTTCTTCTTCCTTCCTAGTTTTGTAAAAAACCCTAATTTTCTATAATTCAAAGTTCAGCTTGGACTAAAAAATTTTGAATGGTAAAGAGAATTAAAAAGGAAATGAGAAAAACCAAGTTAATTCAAACCCCAAATGAGGGAATTCAAAAAAATAAACTTAGCTAATGTTTAGATGATGTTAACATGAAGATTTGAGTTGACCAATGGATTCCAAATATTCCAAATAGCATCCCTGCAAAGTTTCATAATTTTTGAAGTAAGTTTGCTATTTAACTAAATAGCTACAGTGAATTCAACTCAAATTCAAATTCAAATTGGAATTCAAATGAAACTTTGTCAAATTAACAATCTTATTCCAAAATCAATTTCTACACCTCCAAATTTGTCTACCATAAAATATATACAATTTTAAGACACAAGTGGGTGGGAGAATTCAGTGTCCAGAGAAGATAGAGATGAATTGAGAGGTGGGACTCACTGGTCAGTGGGTCAAATTCGCCCCTGCTCTTCCAAGGACGCCACCTCCTAGCATGCAACTGCCACAGAGCTGCTTGCACTGTGGAGGTCGCCTCAAGCTGCCCCAAGCTCGCCCTGAACTCCTCCTTATCACCTCCTCAGTCTCCAAGTCGAGCCTTTCTTCTCTGTTCTTCAGCTGGGCGCAGAAACATCATCCCGGCGAGTTCTTTCCCTCCCCCTCGAAATCCACCAAGGAGCAACGGTATGGCTCTAGTTACCTCGCCCTGGGTTTTTCCCCAACCTCTTTCGTAGCTCCTTGATCATTCTCCTTCACAGTTTGAGGCTCCCCATCGACGGGTTTGAAGATTTTCGGACCGCCATCGTGCTCCTCTTTTCTTGCCGCCCTCTGTCCCTCGACGCCCCGGCGATGCAAGCATCATCTCCCCTCGGTCCTTGAAGGAAAAAGGTGCGCACTTACATGTAGAACATGCTCGTAAAGTTTCATCCCATGCCACGCTTCCTAGCCCCCGTATTTTCTTTTCTTCTGACGAACTTTGGTTATGAATAGAGTGGCTTCGCACGTGAAATTCCTTTTATACAGTTAATTATTGCATGTGCACTTGTTCTACGTTGTTCTATATGGCAAGGCGCATCACCTCGAAGAAGATCCATCGAGTTTCATCGAGTATTCACGCCGGAATACAATTTTTCCCCAACCGCCGGTCCTTCCCTCCTCGGTCCATCGGCGCTACTGTTCTCCAAGCCATTTCTCTCCTTCCTATGGATAGATTCTATTTCCCCTGCTTCCATGAAGCTTCTAGATGTCTTCCCGACCGATTTAGCCCACCGGAGGCCTCGGCCGGCACGGCCGAAACCCTAATCGCCGCCGCCACCGTCGTGCTGCCATTTCCGGCCACCTATCACCGTCGAGGACTGCACCACCGTGTTCCTCGTCTGATTTTAGGTGGGGGCGGCGAGATTGGAGTGCCGCCATGCCCTGGAGCAGGCTGCGGCGAGGGGCCGCTGTTGGGCGCCGCCGCGCGACGTCAAAGCTGACGGTGTCACGGGGTAGAAGACGAACCCCGCGGGCCCCAGCTGTCAGCCAAGAAGCGGCGCGCCCGGATCAGCTGCGGCTCGGGGATCATTTGTGACCACGCGATTAACACAGTAACCCTCCGCGTTGCCACCCAGCGATTGGCCCATATTAAATCTGTGCCCCCCCTTTATTCAAATATTTCCCATGTAAATTAAATTCCAGATTTTGCCCCAACTTGGAAAATCCATAACTCCTAGGATACTTGTCCAAAAATTCCCAAATAAATTTTTTCAGAACCAGCATGAAGAATAATTTTCAGTGGTACACTTGGATTTGTATGAAAGTCCATATAAATTTCTCCATAATTCAAATAAGAAAAATGCTTATAAAAGTTTTTCCACAACCTTAACTTGAATATCCTTTAACTCCATTAAAAATTTCAGGGTCATTAGACTTCATTTACATAGTTTGATCACCTGTGTATTCTCTATGCACATAAAAATAGTCAAATTCATTTAGAATTTGTGCAGAAACTTGTACAAATTTCTAAATTGAATATCTCTCAGTATAGAGCTTCAAAATTTGTCAAACCAACTTTGTTGGTTTTCTCTTTATCCACACTAACCAGAACAACAACCCAATCCTCATGAAAATCCCTAGATTTTCCTGTAGAGCCCTTCAAAGCAAAATCATGTTTGATTTTTATCTGATGATTCACTTTATAGAAAAATCTGAAATTTTGCAAAAATGCTCTTTAGTAAGTTTCTGAACATCTTTAAACATTTCATCTTCATTGGACTTTATTAACCTAGTTCAATCTGAAGATTATTCTAACTGGTCATAGAATAACACAAAAACAACAGAAACAATTCAGTAAAATATCCCAACTTGTAAATTTAATATCTCACATTATAATGCTTATAAAATTATAAAGCAAATTTTCCTAGAACCAATGAGACCCCCTCCGTATGGTACAACCACTGGTAGCCATGATAGACCTCCAGAATTACATCCAAAATTCATAAAATTCTTTTACTTGTTGGAATTTTAGAGATAAAAAGCTTCCTAGAACATCTCCAATTTTTGGTCCAGATTTTCACCATAGTACCTAGTGTACCCTGTAAGATTTTCAGAACCATTGGGCTTAAATTAATATACTTAACTGTCTTTCCATTAAACTATATCATAATACCAGTATTGAGTAACTTGCATAATTCTTTGCATATCGATTAGTTGCCGAGCCCAAGAGGACACCGGAGCTACATGATACCATCTCGCAACCAGGCAAGCCCCGGTTTGCATTTAAGCACTATTATAAAATTTTGATTTGTATCACCTATGTCTAGGGTGAGTTATGTGCATTAGGCTAAGGTTATTGAAAACCCACTTGCATGACCAGATCAACCTATGGAGTATTTGGTTAGTTGTCAAGTCATCGTGTAGACTATTCTATGCTAAATGTTGTATAGGTTCGGTAGAAGTCAAGTAGTTAGAATCTACTCGCATGGCCAGTACTTTTTTACACGGGATTGGTTCAAAGAGAATGAAGTAGTAATCTCAAAATGAGATCGGGCAGGGGCATAGGATGCAGCAAGACGTGGTCTTGGGTGCGTAGCCTGCCTGTGTCGGTTAAGAATTGATCCGTATGCCGCCCTACTGAGCAAGTTTGAATTGTACCGGAGTCATACTGGATATATGGGGGTCTAAGAAATCGATGTACTGTTGACGGCTGTTATATACCAATTTCATCCGTCAATTTAACTCAATTATGTGAAGGATTTGTCATTTCTTGCACACATCACCTTTCTATCTAACCAAATTCCACTTGGACTTGGAGAATATGTGTATGCAGCATTTTATGCAGGAAATGAGGAAATGTAGAGAGACCAATCCTATAAAATATCATCACAGCCAATCAGGCGGCGACACGTGGCATCCCATGGATCAAATGGGCCACAAACAGAAGTATCAGAGGAGATCCAACGGTGTATCACCCATATACATCAAGGGGGCCCACCTGGAAGCCACCTGGAGAAATCACTCCATGTTTGGAGTGCTGACCAGGTCGGCCGAACCAGGGGTTTGGTTGACCTCTTCCTGGCGCCAAACGCGGTCAAACGACACATGTTGGCTCCTCCTGGCTTGAATGTGTCAATGGTGACTGATTCGCGTGCTTTTGGTGGTGGGCACCGACCTCAACACTAGTATAAATAGGACCCCCTACCCCTCACTTCAACAAAAACCACTTGAGCTTCATATGTATTGTAAACACTATCATCCATAGTGTTAGAGGAGTTAGGATGTAGAGAGGAGAGTCTCTAGTCCCAAGTCCAAATTGGGAAAGGGGTAAGGAATCTCTCTCTTCCCAATCCTACATTGGGAAAGGTATGGCTCATGTATTCTTTCTTGTATTTGTGACTTTATGCATATACTTGGGCAAAGTGTTTCTTGTTTGATTGTGGAGTCCATGTATGTGGAAGGTATAGCTTCTATGACTGCTTCATCATGAACATATCTCATTATCATAGAACCTATAGACCCCCACTATAGTCTAGTTAATTATAACATAACTAGGTTAGTATGCATAATTATGTTGTGTATCAACATTGGTTCAATGATGATTAAATTCATTGCTAGCATGGTGCTAGGATAGCTAAGTAGCATTGGATGTCTCGTAGACCCACGGATTGAAGAGGTAGGCAGTAGGTGGTGACAGTCCTATCTGTCCTTTGTAATCCTCCACGTTCGGCTATGCCACAGGCTCTTGGTGGGAGTCGCCTTGGTATTGCTAGGGGTAAGCCCGTGCCTGATGTGTTGAACCACATAGCGTAAGTATTCACTATTGATCTAGCTTATGAATGATTAGTTTAGACTATGTATATGTACAATAGAGCATAGTAGGAGTACCTCCATAACTCTCAACCTCAACTAACCTCTAGAATCCTCTTACCCCCCTTAGACTTGAAAGCTTTTGTGTGTGTCACACTACCTCCATTGTTATTTTATCCATCCTTACTAGATTCTTACCTAGACCTTTCCACCATTTCCACTCAATAATTGTTATATCTCTTCCCTGCCTTCCTTTGGGATCAAATAAATGACACCCTTGGGAATACTCTTAAGGGGGAATACTACAATGATACCTCCGTGCGTTTGCGTAATTCACTCTGTGATCCAATAGAACCATTAACAAGCATTTCTGACACATCAGATGGAAATTTTTAGTTAATGGTGCATAAGAAATACCAACAAGCATTTATGGCGCCGTTGCCTGGGATGATTTGTTAGTATATCTTACGAGCCGTCAACAAGCATTTTTGGCGCCGTTGCCGGGGATGATTTGTTAGTATATCTTAGGAGCCGTCAATAACCATTTCTGGCGCTGTTGCCAGGGAAGGCAAATAGATATATAACATGACTGAGTGAATAGGATAGAACCATGGGTAGGCTATTAGTAGGATAACCATTCTTTGTTTTCGCATTTATTTTAAATGTGAAAACAGGGTAGTGTATGTTTGGTTTCCGCTTGCCAGAAAACTTTGTTGAAGATCCTGAATCTCTTCTGAGAGACCGACTCCATGTCGTTACTCCTCAGAAGATTCGAGCGGCAAAGCAAGCCTGCAATTTTGCACCAACAATCCAAACGCTAATGTCTCAGAAGACCCTTTGTGAGTTCTCAGCTCCCTCTGCTAACAATGTGCCTATTGGGCCCACTGTTAACACGGGAGATGTAAACTTCGAGATTAAAACTGGCCTTATCACTATGGTGCAAGCCAACCCATTCTGTGAGTAGGCTAACGAGGATGCAAGTGCTCACCCGCAACAATTCCTCGAGATCTGCAACACTTTTAAGATCAAGGATGTGTCTCCTGATGCGGTCCGTCTGAGACTGTTCCCGTTCTCTCTCCTTGGGAGAGCGAAAACGTGGTTCTACACGAACCGAAGTGTTTTAGACACTTGGGAGAAGTGTTCTATGGCATTCCTCTCCAAATTCTTCCCGTTGGGCAAAACCAATGCCCTACGTGGAAGGATTTCCAACTTTCAAAAAGAGTTTAATGAATCTATTCCCGAGGCATAGGAAAGGCTTCTGGAGTACATCCTAGCCTGTCGTCACCATGGGGTGGATGACTGTCTCCTTATTCAGAATTTCTATAACGGGCTAATCCTATTTGCTCGTGACCATTTGGATGCTGCTGCTGGACGAGCCTTCTTCTCATTGACGGTGCCAAAAGCTAAAGATCTTATTGAGAATATGGTGTCCAACATGGGATGGAACAATGAGCGTCTCCTTACCTGACAGCGAGGCATGCACACCTTGAAGGAGGTGGACATGATCACTGCAAAATTGGACCTCGTAATGAGGAAAATTGATGGACAAGCCAGTGGTGAAGTGTCTAGCAATGCTTATGCCCTAGACTCTCACATCACGTGTGAAGTCTATGGCAACACGGGTCATATGGGCAATGATTGCCCATAAACTCGTGAGGATGCCCTATACCTTGCCAACAACGGAAATTTCAACAACAACAATGGCTATCGTCCAGGAGGTCAAGGGTGGGGTCAACAACGCCCATTATTTCAAAGAGGGTACAACAACAATGGCAACCCTGTAAATCAACTCAACTTGAGAGAACTTGCCATTATCTAGCTCAAGATCAACGATTCCCTATCCAAGAAGTTGACAGCTAATGACAAGACCCTAGAAAACATCAATGCTAAGATTGAAGGACTATCCTCAACCTTCAAGAATCAACTGAGCTTCAAAAAGATGCTCGAGACCCAGTTGGCTAAGCTGGCAGCTGCTATTCCTCCGATGGAGAATGGCAAGATGCCAAGCCAGCCAGAACCCCTGACGGAAAATGTCAACATGATTTCCGTACGAGAGAGCAACTGGCAAAAGGACCCCGAAAGTCCTACCATTTCATGCTCAATTAGGGCTCACCACTTTGACAAGGAACTTTGTGATCTGGGAGCAATTGTTAATGTGATGCCCAAGGTTGTGTTCCACCAGCTGAACTTCACAGAACTGACTCCAACACCAATGCAGCGACAACTGGCTGACTCTTCAGTCCGTTATCCAGCGGGTATTGCTGAAGACATCCCGATGAAGATCCGAAACTGTTTCATACCCGTGGATTTTGTGGTGCTAGACATGGACACTGAGAAAGATACACCACTCATTCTTGGGTGTCCATTCCTAAGCACTGCAAAAGCTCGCATAGATGTGGGAGCTAGAGAAATCCACTTCCATATCAATGGCAAGGAGGAAAAATTTAACTTTGGCCAAGATTAGAGCAATGCTCCATGATTCGAATCAAGTATAGGCCAAATGATAAACACATCAGAGAGGTCGAAGTCACACCTCCAAAGGTGGACTCACTCATTGCATTCATGAGAAGATTAATCTACGAGGAGAATCCGTCATTTTGACCACGCTGATATCCAAAGGCGACAGAATCGTCTGGACCTTCCCGAAGGCCCAAGTCCACCAAGCCACCAAAGAAGGAATGGCTGAAGAAGCAAGACAAGCCGTCCGAGCCCATCCCTACGGGCCCGGATGTGAAATGAATACGGGGGAATGTCCATCTCGTCGGACGGTGGTGAGACCTACGCCAATAGGTTAAATTGGTAGTTATCTCACTTTATTATTCTTTCTTTCTTTTTCCACCCCATTCGGATATTTCCCATTGCATATTTGATTTTTCCTAGCAAGTTGAGAATCTTATATTCTCAACTATCATTTTTCTTTCTTTCTCTTCAAAAGAAAATTTTTTATTGGATTTGAAAAAAGGTTTTTATTTGAAAAACAATTTTTTCTGAGCTGCACATATGCCATTTTACCAACGTGCTAACCTTATAGTCGTTGGGGAGCCACTTGTCAAAAGGGGAACCAGGAGGAGCCACCTGTCAAGTCGGCTGAACCCCCTGGTCGGCCGAACACGGACTTGAGCCAAATTGGCTCCCCTTCCTCCAACGGCTATATTTTGAACCCCAAGTGACCTTTGGAGGGTGCACCCTATAAATTTTGGCCGTGAGGAACACCTGTCTTCACACACCACATCATTTTACACCTCCCCATGTCACTCTCTAGCTCACCTTGTTTTTTTTGCTCTTCATTACAACACTCTTGCTCAAATCCATCCCCAAGAAGATTTTCTTTTGTTTGCATTTGCATTTTACACTCAAGCCTTCAAGAGGAGAAAATTCGTTGATAGTTTTGTTTTCCAAACATTGCTTCTTTTCGGATTTTTCTCGCCTTGTTTTGTTCTTGCTTGTTGAACTCAAAAAGACATGAAGAGGTTGTTCAGAAAGAGGAAGGGGGCTGCAAGATCAAGCCATGGTGAAGGTTCTAGTGCACGCCTCTCTTCCATGGGTACAAGCCCAAGGAGGAGAAGTGTGTGTGAGGACACTCCCGTGGAAGAGAGAAGCAACCCATACCAACTTCTTCATGACAATGACCTCGACATACAAAGCGAAGTTGAAGATCAAGCACGCAGGCTTGTCCAAGATCGTGAGTTCCGCCACACCAAGGCTTACGATCCACATTTGATCTCCAAAATAGGAATGGACTCCAAATTTCTTTCCATTTGGCATGCAATTGGATTTGATGACTTTGCTCACATAGAGGAGAAAGGTTCACACCTTCTCACTATCCAATTCCTTTGCACGCTAAGAATAGGATTTGATGGTATTACTTTTAGATTATTTCAAAAAGAATATAACATCCTATGGAGAGAATTAGGTAGCATCCTAGGCTTCCATAAATGGTGTTTGCTAGATTTAGACAATTTGCCTAAGTTTAACAAACAAAGTTTTTGCCATGAGCTAACCAGTAAGGTCACATGTAGGGCTCCTAGGAATAGCCACATCCAAAACCCTACCTTTCGCTTCATGCATAGATGGGTGGATATGACAATGTTACCTAGGGGAGATGTTAGGGTTGTTCGAGATAATAAATTGAAAATTTTGTTTGCCATGACTAAAAAGATAAAAGTTCCTCCAGGCAAAGCCATGATGACACAATGGTTAGATTACATTTCAAAATCAGGACTAATTGAATGTACTTCATTGATTACTCATATTGCTGATAGGGTAGGAGCACTTAAATATCTTCATTTTAATATATTGAAACTGAAAGAGAACTAATTGATGAAGACTATTTAGTGCAAGGACATACCCTTAAGAATGATCATGATGGCTCCTTGATATTTTTCTATCCCAGCTTTGTCAATGAAGTTCGGTTACCTAACCCAAATTTTCATTTGTACAAATACCGGAGGCTAACCATTAATCTTCTTCCCCTTGAGGAAGCAAGAAGAAGTAATGTCTCTGGCAGGATAACAAGGAATCGTGCGAGGGCTACAGCCACAGGCATGCCACCAATAATCTCTCCGGTCCATGAATAACAAGAGGAAGAGAACCCAATTGGTTATGAGCCCGGATGGACTCAACCTCCGACGTATGAGACTGGGGGATCATCTTGGCAAGAACGGCAAAGGGATCAACCCTTATCCACTTCATGCTCTAGCAGCTTGCCCCCAACATCCATAAGAGGACGTCGTTCCTATTCGGCTAGAAGTCATCATGACTATAGCCAAGGAATGACAGACCTCACTAGACGTATGGGAGAACTTGAAGTGAGAATGGGTGACATCTATAGCACACTCCAGGAGCATGTTCAAGGTACCTAGGATTGGCAACAACACATGGATGCTCAATTCACCAACTTCAACACGGTGCTACAACAACAACAAGTCGAACTTGCAGCGTACTTCTGTCATCAAGGGTTCAACCCTAATTACGAAGGTAGTTGAAGAACAAGCTTGGGGGAGGACCCCCACTTGAGGTAACATGTATCACATTCCTTGCATATTTATTTTCCATCCATCCATCATCCACCTTGCATTAAAAAAAAATAGGTTAGATTTTCTTTCATCAAATAAATATGAGCGGCAAGAATGATTTATAATTAACATAGATGAAATGATGAATAGTTGCTCTGTTTTATTTTCCTAAGTCTCTAGTTTACAACTTGCTACTCTACGAATATTGCTTCATTGGTTTGAAATACTTTTACCTTAATTTGGAAGTTGTGGGTAGCAAAAGCTTAATCTAATTCTTGGTTGTTGCAAGATTAGAATTAGTAATAGGGATGCTAGTCCTAGTTTGAAAGTAAAACTTAGATTTCTGGAGAAATTCTAAAAAGATTTAAGTTTCCCTCAATTGATTGGAAATACCTACCGAAGCCACATGATATTCATACATAGACAAAACCTTATGCATATGCTATTTGCTTTCACATTGAGCCTAGTCAAACTAGTATAGACCTATGTCAGAAATCAATCAACTCTTTTTGAATTCAAGACTTCACTTGCATATGCTATACTTCTACACTAGAAGTAAGCAAAACGTCCATCATATCCACCATACCACAACAAAAAGAGAAAATCCATGTTATTCATGTTTAGCACTCTCTTCAAAATTCATTGCAAAGAAAGGGAGTAGAATACATGGCTACAAAAATGAAAAAAAAGCATGCTTACATCATAAGCATGAGAAAAAAAGAGAAAAGATAAGTAGCCATGTTTCATCCGTGCAAAATAAAGAGAGATTATACGAAAAAGGAGTTATCTCAAGTATCCACATCCACTTCCACTCCATCACACATGCACTGGTCCTGAATCAAAAAGTTTTGATTTGAATTCTCCTAAGGCTTACTCTTTTGACTTAGCAATATATGTGATGCAAATATGCCACTTACTTTACTTACCAAGCTCCACATACAAGCCATATTCAATGAGTAGGAATTGTAGAGGCACAATGCTTTGGTGAGGAAATATTTCCACTATCCACAAAGGAGTGATTGAGAGAATCAAATTGAGGTACTTAATATCTAAATTGAATTCTATGGGATTTAAGTGAAACTTGATTTCTAGGCTATGTTTACTCCATTTGTTATTCTACCTTTCATCTACTCATGAATATGAAAAAGCATAAGCCCCATGATAACTTAAGAAAGGTAGAGTATCATAGCCAATTTCTGCAATACTAGGCAGAGTATCTTGTTGTGCATTAGATACTTTTGAAAATAAGACATTGTGGCAACTCCTGATAATCAAGCTAAAGTCTTGACTTTGCTCGGGACGAGAAAAGGGTAAGCTTGGGGGAGTTTGTTGACGATTGTTATATACCAATTTCATCCATCAATTCAACTCAATTATGTGAAGGATTTGTCATTTCTTGCACACATCACCTTTCTATCTGACCCAATTTTACTTGGACTTGGAGAAATACGTGTATGCAGCATTTTATGCAGGAAATGAGGAAATGTAGAGGGACCAATCCTATATAGTATCATCCCAGCAAATCAGTCGACGACACGTGGCATCCCATGGATCAAATGGCCCATAAACAGAAGTATCCGAGGAGATCCAATGGTGTATCACCCATATACATCAACGGGGCCCACCTGGAAGCCACCTGGAGGAAGCACTCCATGTTTGGAGTGATGACTAGGTCGGCTGAACCAGGGGTTCGGCCGACCTCTTCCTGGTGCCAAATGCGGTCAAACGACGCGTGTTGGCTCCTCCTAGCTTGAAGGAGTCAATGGTGACTGATTCGTGCGCATTTGGTGGCGGGAACCAACCTCAACACTAGTATAAATAGGACCCCCTACCCCTCACTTCAACACACACCACTTGAGCTTCATCTCTATTGTAAACACAATCATCCATAGTCTTAGAGGAGTTAGGTTGTAGAGAGGAGAGTCTCTAGTCCCAAGTCCAAATTGGGAAAGGAGAAACGAGTCTCTCTCCTCCCAATCCTACATTGGGAAAGGTATGGCTCATGTATTCTTTCTTATATTTGTGACTTATTCATAATAAACATAGTATCTTTAGTCTCTACTTCTACATATACTTGGGCAAAGCGTTTCTTGTTTGATTGTGGAGTCCATGTATGTGGAAGGTATAGCTTCTATGACTGTTTCATCATGAACATATCTCATTACCATAGAACCTATAGACCCCCACTATAGTCTAGTTAATTATAACATAACTAGGATAGTATGGATAATTATGATGTGAATCAACATTGGTTCAATGATGGTTCAATTCATTTCCTTAGGATGGATTGTGCCTAGGCTCTTAAGGTAATTACTTAATATGCTAGCATGGTGCTAGGATAGCTAAGTAGCATTGGATGTCTCGTAGACCCACAGATTGAAGAGGTAGGCAGTAGGTGGTGACAGCCCTATATGTCCTTTGTAATCCTCCACGTTCGGCTATGCCACTGTCTCTTGGCGGGAGTCGCCCTAGTGTTGCTAGGGGTAAGCCCGTGCCCTATGTGTTGAACCACATAGCATAAGTATTCATTATTTATCTAGCTTATGAATAATTAGTTTAGACTATGTATATGTACCATAGAGCATAGTAGGAGTACCTCCATAACTCTCAACCTCAACTAACCTCTAGGATCCTCTGACCCCCCTTAGACTTGAAAGCTTTTGTGTGTGTCACACTACCTCCATTATTATTTTATACATCCTTACTAGATTCTTACCTAGACCTTTCTACCCTTTCCACTCGATGATTGTTATATCTCTTCCCTGCCTTCCTTTGGGATCAAATAAATGACACCCTTGGGAATACTCTTAAGGGGAAATGCTACAATGATACCTCCTTGCGCTTGCGGAATTCACTCTGTGATCCAATAGAACCATTAACAAGCATTTCTGACACATTAGTTGGAAATGTTTCGTTAATGGTGCATAAGAAATACCAACAAGCATTTATGGCGCCGTTGCCGAGGATGATTTGTTAGTATATCTTAGGAGTCGTAAACAAGCATTTCTGGCACCGTTGCCGGGGATAATTTGTTAGTATATCTTAGGAGCTGTCAACATGTACCTTGGGAAGCTTTTGTTTAGACTTTTCGATTGTCTCAGGCTTTCAGACGCAGCACAGTAGATGGAAACTCGCTCACGACATCCTTACAGCGGAAGGGGTGCACCGTGAGTGGGGATACTGTTCTAGACAATTGAGTCGATTCAACTTGGGCGGAACTTGAGAAAGGTGGCTGCTTACGACGTTAGTGGAGTGCACCAATGTGACTTCCAGTACGGGCGTACGTGTCGTGTGTTCCGGGTATCATTGAATCAAATCACCGTCCCTCGCGGATATGAGTACCACTTGTTCACTAAGTTGTGGCGTAGTTAAATACTTGCACTTGAGATGATAATTAATTGCTGCTTTTATGAACATTATATTATCATGGTATTGCTATGTTGTATGTATTAGTATAGTGCTCACTAAATTTAATTTCCACCTTGGGCATGCAACATCAGCACAAGGTTTAAGCTGCTGCTATAAATCTGAAAATAAGGACCCACATTTATGTGGTCCATTATGCAAATCTGCCATCCTATGTTTATGTCTTTAGCCTAATGTAGAGTTTCTTGTTTATGTGAGACGGTTAAGTCTTGTTGATGCTTCTTGCTCACGGTTACTATATAAGTTGTATTGCAGGTACTAGCTTCTATGCTTATGTTTATGGTTGTCTGATGAGACTCGGAACTCTCCGAGTGATATACTCATGTGGGAACCATGCCGCTGCTGTTTGGTTTTCCTGGCTAGTGAGGAGCATCCGTGGGCTGGACAGCTTCTCTTTTTCTTATTAGACCGGAGTACGAGAGTTGTAATCTTATATTCCGCTGTAGTTTATTTTTATAAACTATTTGTAAACTGATTATCTTTGTAATTTCATCAAATGATTTATGTAATACGTGTTCCTTTACATGTGTGATGTTGGGTGTCGCATCGCATGGCATCACCCAATGCGATTCCTGGAAAGTGTGGACTTCGGTCCCCAAAGACATCATAGCAGAGACGCATTGGGAATAGCACGCTTATAATGGATCGTATTACGAGAAACACATAGGATACGGTGAGGATACGATACTAGGCCAACATAAGGACTGTATTAGCATTTGTTATTAAGGTGGCAAAACTAACTTATGTGTTATTATATCCTGTAATGATGCTCTGACGTCAGGTAAGAGGTAAGGTACGCCACCGCAAGCGGATCAATTGCGGTAAGGTCACCATGTGAGAGGTAGCATGTGATTGTTTCTGTGGCTTGGCACAGACATGTCAATATGAGTCTCTGAAACTTTCCATGTTTCTGAGAACATATGACACGCGGCACTCCAGCGTGCTTCAATGTTAGTGGGAGCCCCCATCGGGTGGGACATAACCTGATGCGCCTCCTACTGGTGCAGCACTATGCAAATATGTGGGACCCGGTCGGGTAGTAGAAAACCCGGTCATGTACCTCGAGATGTGGCTTAACTCGGGGCGTTCCATATGGAATGATACGGGACGAATGTTTTTACATTCACATATATTATTGTGAACTGTTAGCTCATGTGGGCTGTGTCATACGACACCATATGATTGATCAATAGTTTGTGAGTAGTAACAGGTACACTGACCACGTGATCGTATTGTGCTTAGAAATCGTTTGCGAGTGAACGTTATTAAGTGCCACCATTGAGACGTATGCCGGAATACCAGCTTAGAATTTTCATTTTCGTGAGGCATGTAGTACCGACATATTCCATTGATGCATTGGCCCCTTTACTATAAAATGGAACCGAGAAGATGTAAAACTACTTATATTAGCTATCGAGCTCTGAATTTGAACTATGTTTTCAAATTTGGAGTAGGTTTTGAAGTCACCAATTCAAAAACAGAGTGTTCTGTTTTCTGCCAGAAAAGACCTGACTTTGAGAAACCATATCTCCCTGTAGAAGAATCCAATAAAGTTTTATAATACATGGATGGAAAGTTTAGAAATTCCTTTAAAAACTGTTATGTTCAACTCCATAACTGATTTCCCCTCTAACCTGTTAAAATTTCAAAGTTCCAAATCTGCCAAACTGGACAGAAACTGGAACACTCTCTAAACTCCTGACCGTTTTCACCATATCTCACTCCAGAAAATTTGAACCGGGTCATGCAAGACATTTCTGGAATCCTTGTGATATTTATTACAAATTTGTAGATTGTGTCTCTTGTAAATTCTGCTGTTTTATATCTGGAAATTGTGGCCCAAATTCAGCATAAACAATGGAGATGCTGTCAAATTTTTCCAGAAAAGTTGTCAGGTTTACAATACCATATCATCTCAACCAGAAACGATCTGAAGGCAAACCAATACTTTTTGGAAAGGACTCGAAGTGTACTTCAACTATGTAGTTCACCTCAAGATCTGATTCTGCCATTTACTGGGTTAAATTTTTGTTTGAGTACAAACTGGTCAGGTTTCAACAGAAACTTCATCGGTTTGACATAATTTGGTCTTGTTATGAATCTAGTCCTCGAATTCACTTTGAGAAGTGTCGTGACGGATCAGTTGTCGATACTCAAATATTTACCGGTGGAATTGATGGTTCAACCCACTCGAACCTCTTTTCTTTTATGGCCATGTTTTTGTCATATTGAAAATAAAAGTATGTGTTCGCACAATAACGCGCATAACGTCTCGTCGCGACCAACAATAGTGGAAATGAACTTCGATCCATGGAGTTCATTATTTTGGAACTCACTATTGTAACATTGGTCCAGGGATGATGTATTGTGTATAATGTTTATACTTTATCAATATATGACCGTTATGCAAATTTGGTTATCAGTACACACACTATTGTTTTCATCCTAGTGTGATCTTGCAATATCATGTCTCATGTTGCATTAATGAATGTAACTGCAGAATGGTGCGCACACGCACAACTTACGAGGTCGGTGGTTCAAGTCTGGGAGGGGATGACTCCCGAGTGCCGGAACAACCGGCGCAACAGCCACCTCCATCTCCGCTTACATTGGCGGATGATAGCGCAGCCATGCTGGATTCACGTGACGAGTGGACCGAACTGCTGCGAACCCTCGTGCAGATTACGTACAATCAAGGGGGACATCAAGCCGAAGGCAATCGTCAACGTCATCAAGCAACCTATCAAGAATTCTTGGCGAATGCACCCCCCGTGTTCAGTGGTGATGGTGAACCTCTAGATGCGGTCCATTGGCTCCGCACCGTTGAAGCTAAGTTCGGACTGCTGCAGTGCAGTGATCCTATGAAGGTTCTATATGCGGTACAACAACTACATGGCATCTCTGGTGCTTGGTGGGCGAACCACATCACCTCCTTGGCCACCGGAGAGCAAGTCACTTCGACAGAGTTCCGGAAGGCATTACATGCCTATCATGTTCCTCCTGCCATAGTGAGAAGGAAGCTTCAGGAATTTCTTGATTTGAAGCAAGGAGAAAGGAGTGCTCAAGAATACTCCAAAGTCTTTGTTAATCTAGCGCAATATGCGTTGGAGTATGTGAGTACGGAGGATCAGAAGCGAGAGTACTTCTATCGGGATCTAAGGCCCATGTTGAAAGACAAGCTTGCATTGTTCAATCATGCTTAATGCCGCGATTATGCAAGAGAATGCCACACGTGAGCGGATCGCGGAGGAGTCAAAGAAGAGACTTGCTGTGCAGCATAGCAACATAATGTTCCTCAGAAATACCGTATGGTGTACCGATCACCATCCGATCAGATATGGCAATCGGCTGCACAACCGAGTTCATATCGGAGTTGGCCGTTTGAAGTATCAGATTTCCAACCAGCACTACATCAACAGCAAGAACTGTCCTAAATTGTTCTAGGGGCATTTATCTCACAGCGAGATGCAGGACAATTCAGTCCTCAAGTCAGTGGGACGTTGAATCAGTATAGGTGTTCCACATGTGACCGTGTTGGGCACTATACCAGGGATTGCCCAGAGAAGATCTTGAGCAGCAGGCAAGTACCAGTACAATGGTGTATTCAGTCCCGTATTCAACCAGAAAATACAGCACGACAAACCAGAAGTGTTCAACAAATAGCAATCGAGAGTGTTCCGGAGGGAGCACCGGTGTTATCGGGCATGTTTGCTATCAAAGACATACCCGTCCTCATACTCTTTGATTCTGGTGCTACCCACAATTTTATCAGTAAATCATGTGTGGATCAGCACCAATTATCCACCGATACTCCCAAGAAAAGTTATCTTATAAGCTCACCGGGTAGAAGTATCTCGGCGAGTCAAATTGTTCCGCGAGCAGCTTTATGTTTGGGGGGAAAATATATCCAACGTCGCTGATTATATTGGATGGACAGAAGATCGACGTAATATTGGGAATTTCATGGTTGAACCATCACGGTGCCGTTCTTAATATCGGTACCCAAACTATCCAAATTGACTCTCTGATGCACGGACAACACGAGCTGTTTTTGGACAGTTTTGAGCAGGACAGTGCAGCTGCATATAACACGGAAGCAACTAAACTTGAAGATATTCCGGTGGTCCGTGAGTATCCCGATGTGTTTTCCGATGATTTATCCGGCATGCCGCCCGAACGTGATGTTGAGTTCAAGATTGAACTTGTACCGGGAACCACACCAATTTCTCGAAGACCGTATCTAATGGCGCCTAATGAGCTAGCGGAATAAAGGAGCATTTGAAGGACCTTTTGGACAAGGGTTTTATTCGCCCAAGCTCGTCACCTTGGGGTTGCTCGGAACTGTTTGTCAAGAAGAAGGATGAAACATTGCGGTTATGCATGGATTATCGACCGCTCAACGCCGTGACTATAAAGAACAAGTACCCGCTGCCCCGCATCGACATTTTATTCAATAAAATTTTGGGTGTGAGGGTGTTCTCAAAGATGGATCTTCGTTCCGGATATCATCAATTCAAAATCCGACCAGAGGATATACCGAAGACGGCATTCTCAACGCGATATGGATTATACGAGTATCCTGTCATGTCTTTTGGTCTCACCAACGCTCCGGCTCACTTTATATATCTCATAAACTCAGTAATCATGCCGGAGTTGGACAAGTTCGTCGTGGTCTTCATCGACGACATATTGGTTTATTCCAAGTTAGAGCAAGAGCATGCTGAACATTTGCACATTATGTTATAACGGTTGAGGGATCACAAGTTATACGCAAAATTTAGCAAGTGTAAATTTTGGATCAGCCAAGTACCATTCTTGGGACACATAATTTCAGCTGAGGGCATCGCAGTGGACCCAAGTAAAATTGCTCAAGTGCTGAAATGGCAATCTTTGAAGTCCATACATGAAGTCCGAAGTTTCCTTGGTTTAGCGGGATATTATTGGAGGTTTATCCCGAGCTTCTCAAAGATTGTGAAACCGATGACGGAGCTTCTGAAAAAGGGAACCAAATATAATTGGAGTTCAGCTTGTGAAGAAGCGTTCAAGACATTAGTGCAATACCTTACAACAGCCCCGGTTCTTGCTCAGCCGGACACGGCAAAACCGTTTGACGTTTATTGCGATGCATTTGGCATCGGACTTGGCTGTGTTCTTATGCAAGAAGGACGTGTGGTCGCATATGGACCTCGACAACTCTGAAACCATGAGCAGCACTATCCGACTCATGACCTTGAGCTCGCTGCCGTGGTATTGGCATTAAAAATGTGGAGGCATTACTTGCTTGGAAATCTTGTACACCGCTACACCAACCACAAGAGTTTGAATATATTTTCACGCAGAAGGAGCTGAATATGAGACAAAGAAGGTGGTTAGAGCTGATCAAAGATTACGAAATTGAAATTCACTACCACCCCGGTAAAGTGAACGTGGTTGCCGATGCCCTTAGTCGGAAAGCTCATGTCCACAACATGACGATGGCTGAAATGGAAGATGAGGAACCAAGTCTATATGTGATTCCATATGGGGCTCTCAATAATCTTCCTCTCATTCCCACCATTCGAGAGGAAATTATTGAAGCCCAAAAGGAGGACAATGGCATGTCACACATACGGGAAAGAGTGGACAGCTGCCAGGTAAAATGTTTCCAGAAAGATAATAACGGTACAATATGGTTCAAGAACTGGATAGTTGTACCCCGAGATGTTAAGCTCCGGAAGAAAATATTGGATGAAGCTCACATGTCAAAATTTTCTATTCATCTGGGCAGCGATAAAATGTATCAAGATTTAAAGACCAAGTTTTGGTGGACACGGATGAAGCGGGAAATAGCGAAGTACATATCCGAGTGTGATACGTGTCGGCGAGCGAAGGCCGACCATATAAAGAATGCGGGACAACTGCAACCGTTGAATATTCCGGCATGGAAATTGGAGGATGTGAGTATGGATTCCATAGTCAGATTGCCACTCACATTCCGGAAGCATGATTCGATTTGGGTAATAGTCGACTGACTAAACAAATCAGCACACTTCATCCCGGTAAATGTCAGATTCAATGCCATGAAATATGCGGAGTTGTACATATCAAGAATCGTGTGTTTACACGGCATTCCTCGCACGATTATTTCAGATCAAGACTCACTGTTTGTTGCTTGTTCCTGGGAGCAACTGCACGCCTCGTTGGGTACTAAACTGATTAGAAGCTCCGCATATCACCCCCAGACCGATGGACAAACCGAGAGGGTGAACCAGGTCCTTGAATACATGTTGCGTGCATGTGCCATCCACCACGGTAAAAATTGGGACGATCATTTGCCGTCGACGGAATTCTCGTACAACAACGGTTATCAAGCGAATATCAAGATGGCACCATATGAAGCTCTCTATGGCCAAAAATGTCGCACCCCACTGAATTGGTGCGAGTACGGCGAAAGAGTGACATTCTGGATTGATCTAGTCAACGAAGCCGAGGAACAAGTTAGGATCATTCAAGCAAATCTAAGAGCGGCTCAATCTTGACAGAAGACTTATGCGGACAAGCGTCATTTCCTGCTGCACTTCGATTTTGGGGATCACGTGTACCTCCGCGTGTCACCGATGAAAGGAATTCACCGGTACGGAGTAAAAGGAAAGCTAGCTCCCCGATTTATTGGCCCGTTTGCTATCACGGAGAAGTGCGGACCTGTGGCTTATCGATTGGAATTGCCGGCATCTCTCGCTGGTATACACGACATTTTCCACATATCTCAGCTCCGGAAATGTCTCAAGTTCACAGGTGCAGTCCCCACCGACGACATCAGCGAATTGCAACCGGATTTGACGTACTCCGAACATCCAGTTCAGATTCTGGATGAGAAGACTCGAACAACGCGGAACCGCACGCTGTGGTTTTATTAAGTGTTATGGAGCAACCATACCGCTGAAGAAGCAACATGGGAAACTGAAGAATATCTCCGCTCCAACTATCCGGATTTCTTATCGTCTCACATCCGGTAGTTTCTCTCCTACTTTCGTCTCTTCATTATAATCTCGGGACGAGATTCATTTAAGGGGGGAGGAATGTAAAAGCCCTAATTTTATATAATTCAAAGTTCAGCTTGGACTAAATAAATTTTGAATGGTAAAGAGAATTAAAAAGGAAATGAGAAAAACCAAATTAATTCAAACCCCAAATGATGGAATTCAAAAAATAAACTTAGTCAATGTTTAAATGAAGTTAACATGAAGATTTGAGTTGACCAATGGATTCCAAATATTCCAAATAGCATCCCTGCAGTGTTTCATAATTTTTGAAGCAAGTTTGCTATCTAATTAAATAGCTACAGTGAATTCAACTCAAATTCAAATTCAAATTTAAATTCAAATGAAAATTTGTCAAATTAACAATATGATTCCAGAATCAATTTCTACACCTCCGAATTTGTCTACCATAAAATATCTAGAATTTTTGGACAGAAGTGGGTGGGAGAATTCAGTGTTCAGAGAAGATAGATATGAATTGAGAGGTGGGACCCACTGGTCAGTAGGTCAAATACGCCCCTGCTCTTCCCAGGGCGCCACCTCCCGGCATGGAGCTGCCACAGAGCTGCTTGCAGTGTGGAGGTCACCTCCAGCTGCCCCCAGCTCGCCCTGAACTCCTCCTTATCACCTCCTCAGTCCCCAATTCGAGCCTTTCTTTTCTGTTCCTCAGCTGGGCGCAGAAACTTCATCCCGGCGAGTTCTTTCTCTCCCCCTCGAAATCCACCGAGGAGCAACGGTATGGCTCCAGTTTTTTCGCCCTGGGTTATTCCCCAATCTCTTGCGCAGCTACTGGATCATTCTCCTTCACAGTTTGAGGCTCCCCATCGACGGGTTTGATGATTTTTGGACCGCCAGCATGATCCTCTGTTCTTGCCGCCCTCTGTCCCATTTTAAACCTGTGGGCCCCTCCCTTTATTCAAATATTTCCCATGTAAATTAAATTCCAGATTTTGCCCCAACTTGGAAAATCCATAACTCCTAGGATACTTGTCCAATAATTGCCTAATAAATTTGGTCAGAACCAGCATGAAGAATACTTTCTAGTGGCACACTTGGATTTTTATGAAAGTCCATATAAATTTCTCCGTAATTCAAATAAGAAAAATGCTTATAGAATTAGTTCCTATTGTTCTGCTCCCTGGAAAATTACCAAATTTTTCCACAACCTTCATTTGAATATCCTTGAACTCTAGTAAATATTTCAGGGTCATTATACTTCATTTACATGGTCTGATCACCTGTGTATTCTCTATGCACGTAAAAATAGGCAAATTCATTTAGAATTTGTACAGAAACTTGTACAAACTTCTAAATTGAATATCTCTCAGTACAAAGATTTAAAATTTGTCAAACCAACTTTGTCGGTTTGCTATTTATCCACACTAACCAGAAATACAACCCAATCCTCATGAGAATCCCTAGATTTTCCTGTAGAGCCCTTCAAAGCAAAATCTTGTTTGATTTTTACCTGATGAATCACTTTATAGAAAAATCTGAAATTTTGCCGAAATGCTCTTTAGTATGTTTCAGAATACTTGGAAACATTTCAGCTTCATTGGACTTTGTGAACCTAGATCAATCTGAAGATTTTCCTAACTGGTCATAGAAAAACCCAAAAACAACAGAAACATTTCGGTAAAATATTCCAACTTGTAAATTCAGTATCTCACAGTATAATGCTTCAAAAATTATGAAACAAATTTTCGTAGATCCATTGAGACCCCCTATGTATGTTGCAACCACTGGTAGCCATGATAGTCCTTCAGAATTACAACCAAAATTCAGAGAAGGATTTTATTTGTTGAAATTTTAGAGACAACAAGCTTCCTTGAACATCTCCAATTTTTGGTCCAGGTTTTCCCAATAGTACCTAGTGTCCCCTGTAAAATTTTCAGAATCATTGGGCTTAAATTACTATACTTAACTGTCTTTCCATTAAACCATATCATAATACCAGTATTGATTAACTTGTATAATTCTTTACATATCGATTAGTTGCCGAGCTCAAGAGGACCCCAGAGATACTTGTAGTCATCACTCTGGAGATTAACTTTGATACCGTCTCGCAACCAGGCAAGCCCCGGTTTCCATTTAAGCACTATTACAAAATTTTGATTTGTATCACCAATGTCTAGGGTGAGTATTGTGCATTAGGGCTAAGGTGATTGAAAGCCCACTTGCATGACCAGATCAACCTATGGAATATTTGGTTAGTTGTCATGTCATCGTGTAGACTATGCTATGCTAAGTGTTGTATAGGTTCGGTTGAAGTCAAGTAGTTTGAATCTACTCGCATGGCTAGGACTTTTTCGCACGGGATTGGTTCAAAGAGAATGAAGTAGTAATCTGAAAATTAGACCTGGCAGGGGCATAGGATGCAGCAAGACGTGGTCTTGGGTGCGTAGCCCTGCCTGTGTTGGTTAAGGACCGATCCGTATGCCGCCCTGCTGAGCAAGTTTGAACAGTACCGGAGTCATACTGGATATATGGAGTCCAGGAAACCGATGTACCTTGGGAAGCTTTTGTTGAGACTTTTTCGATCGCCTCAGGCTTTCAGCCGCAGCACAGTAGACGGAATCTCGCTCACGACATCTTCACAGCGGAAGGGTGCACTATGAGCGGGGATACTATCCTAGACGATTGAATCGATTCAACTTGGGCGGAACTTGAGAAAGGTGGTAGTGTACAATGTCCGTGGAGTGCACCGATGTGACTTCCAGTACGGGCGTACGTGTCGTGTATTTCGGGTATCATCGATTCGAATCACCGTCCCTTGCGGATATGAGTACCACTTGTTCACCGAGTTGTGACATAGTTAAATACTTGCACTTGAGATGATAATTAATTGCTGCTGTTATGAACATTATATTATCATGGTATTCTATGTTGTATGTATTAGTATAGTGCTCACTAAATTTAATTTCCAACTTGGGCATGCAGCATCGTGATGAAGTGTTTCTTATTTGATTGTGGAGTTACGATGTTGCCCTGCACAAGGTTTAAGCTGCTGCTATAAATCTGAAAATAAGGACCCACATTTAGGTGAGCCCACTATGCAAATCTGCCATCCTATGTTTATGTCATTACCCTCATGTAGAGTTTCATGTTTAGGTGAGATGGTTAAGTCTTACTGAGCCTTCGTGCTCACGGTTGCTATATAAGTTGTTTTGCAGGTACTAGCTTCTGTGCTTATGTTTATGGTTGTCCGATGAGACTCGGAACTCTCCGGGTGATATACTCATGTGGGAACCACGCCGCTGCTATTTAGTTTTCGTGGCTAGTGAGGAGCGTCCGTGGGCTGGACGGCTTCTCTTTTGCTTATTAGACTGCAGTACGAGAGTTGTAATCTTATCTTCCGCTGTAGTTTATTTTTATAAAATATTTTTAAACTGATTATCTTTGTAAATTTCACCAAATGATTTATGTAATACATGTTCCTTTACATGTGTGATGTTGGGTGTCACATCGCACGGCACCACCCAATGCGATTCCTGGAAAATGTGGACTCCGGTCCCCACAAGTTTCTGGGTTGAGAGAGGATTCATCTGACAAGGTGTGGGAACAGCAAGAGATGGGTTCTTCCGTGTCCATAGATTTGTCCTCAGTTCTTGAGACTACTTCCTCTTGAGGGGGCTCATTAAGACCCATAATGAAGGAAGAATTTTCTAGAATTTGGTCTAGAAGATCCTTGCCTTCTTCCGGTGTCTTATAGAGAAAAGATCATCTAGCCGTAATGTCAAGATGCAGGGCAGAGTCTTTGTTCAATCCCATATAGAAGTGTTGCAAAAGAAACGGATCAGGGATAGACAACTCTGGGCCGGAATTTCTCAAAAGAGAAAATCTATCCCAAGCTGCACCTATGGATTCCTTCTCCATCTACCGGAAGCATAGTACCTCCTTCCGTAAGGACACAAGTTGGGCAATTGGAAAGAAACCAAGACAAAATATGTCTTGTAATTCATTATAATTTCCGTTTGTTTTCCCAATGTTATGGTCGTACCATTGCCCGACTTTTTCCTTGAGCAAAAAAGGAAACAACTTCCATTTGAGAGTTTCTTGTGTCATACCCTTGATTAGGAGGCATGAATACAACTGTTCAAACTCTCTTAGATGGTGGTAAGGGTTTTCACAATCCATTCCTAAGAAGGATTGCTCCTGAACCATGGCAATAAAGCCAAGGCGAAGTTCATAGCTAGTAGAACAAATGAGTTCCGCCGAAGGCGGTGGCTCATAGAACTTGTCCTTTGTGGCAGAATATGAAAGAATGGTTGGCTGCTTCATAAAGGTGGTGGTGGTAAGAGAAGGAAAGATAATATAAGAAGATAGATACGAGGGTGAACAAGGTTTGAAGATTAACAACAATCGTTCCCCAGCAACAATGCCATAAATGCTTGTGTTGACGTTTCTTACGCCACTGATAAAAAATCTGCAAGCGCACGGAAATTGTTGTGTCGCACTTCTCCTTAAGAGAGTATTCCCAAGGGTATCGAATCCAAGGAACGTGTGTGTAATCATATGAACAAATTCACCCAAGGAAACAAAGTTGTTTTGTAGGCAGGGAAGATAGAGGAATTCAAAGTATTGATTCTTATTCAATGGAATTTGCAGTAGCTGCTTGCTTTAGGCAGAGGTTTACCCCTAGCAACACTAGGCGACTCCCGCCAAGAGCCTATGCCATAGCCGAACATGGAGGACTACGAAGGACAGATAGGGCTGTCACCACCCACTGCCTACCTCTTCAATCCGTGGGTCTATGAGATATTCACTGGTAATTTCTAACCTAAGCACCACGCTTACATTCTAAATCACAACTCTAGTTGTTTCGAACACAAAGCTACAGATAGAGCCTCTAATGAATTAAAGCAATGAACCCGCAAGTAACTACTTGTGCAAACTACTACGAATTGAGAATCAAACTAGAATTCAATTCACAAAGGCTTACTTGATTTGAATAACACCTTTGTAGGGCTACAAGTGTAGAAGAGGGACTTCACAAGCCCAAGCCTCCTTCTCCTACTCTTCACCACACTCTCCTTTTACTTGGCAGCCTCTAGGGCTACTCTAAACCTTTGGAGTGGTATTCTATTCTCAACTTTTTGGTGTGTGTGTGTGTGAAGTGAGGTGTGATGTGGTGCTCTATTTATAGGGGGGAGAAGAGTCGGTTCCCGGCACCAAATCCGCGCGAATCAGTCACCCATGACCTCTTCAAGCCGGGAGGAGACAACACGTGGCATTTGACCGCAATTGGCGCCATGACCTAGTCGGCCGACTAGGGGGTTGGCCGACCTGGTCTCAGCCCATTGGGGTTGTGCTTCCTCCACGTCCCTGTCAGGTGGGTCCAATCCCCTTATATGGGTTCTAAACCACTAGATGGCCTCAAATACTTCTGTTTGTGGGCCATTTGATCCATGTGATGACACGTGGTGTCGCTTGATTCGTCGACACCTAATTTTATGGATTACTCCCTGCATTTTTTTGTATTTTGGGTCTAAATTCACTTGCAAACAAATAAACACCAACACTTGTGGAATTGGTTAGTTTTTAACTCTACCACTACGTTGTGTTTCTCTTTTGTGCACATCATGAGGTGAATTGATGGTCTAAATATGGCACTTAAGGACTGTCAACACGGGGCTCCACCACCCGAAAAAGTTTTTGACAGGAGATTACCAGCACCTGCACTCAGCCTATCGAGCTGGGTGATGGGGCGAGACCAGCAAAAAGCTAGTGGTCCCGGTCGCCCTTTTACCATGGCGTCCACCAAGGATCATAGGCGCTACAGGAAGCTCTAAGCAACCTAGCGCGTAAGATCCAGAAACTCAAGTCAGCCCCAATGCATGGATCTCGGAGGTCCGGGAGCACTTGAAAGACAACGTTCTTCCTACAGACGCATTTTCGCTGAATGGATTGTCAGATTGGCTAAAAGATACACGTTGTTAGAAGGGGACCTCTATCGACATCACGCCGACGACATCCTTTTTTGGTGCATTTCCCGAGAAGAAGGCTACGAGCTTCTCGCGAAAATCCATGGAGGCGAGTGTGGGAATCACGTGTCATCCCACACGCTGGTCAGTAAAGCCTTCCGTCTTGGTTTTTACTGGCCTACAGCACTCCAGGGTGCAGTTGAGCTGGAAAAGAAGTGCAAATCATGTCAGTCTCATGCAAAGCAAATCCACACACCGGCGCAGTCACTGCAAATGATTCCTCCCTCATGGCCATTCGTTGTGTGGTGGATGGATATTTTGGGACCTTTCACAAAAGCCGTCTGAGGGTACCAGTATATCTATGTCGCCATAGACAAGTTTACAATGTGGCCGGAAGCAACTGTAGTTGTCACAATCAACAAGTAGACAACTATCAAGTTCCTGAAGTCCATAGTCTGCAAATTTGGAGTTCAAAACAAAATTATAACCAATTCACCAGTGCAGCATTTCAAGAGCGTTGAAAAGACCTCAGAATCAATATGAGCTATGCATCAGTAGCTCATCCGGCAAGTAATGGCCAAGCTGAGAGAGCAAACGCAAAAATTCTTGAAGGACTCAAGACCCGCACCTACGAACGCTTGAAAAAACATGGTGCCATCTTGATCCAAGAGATTCCATTCGCATTGTGGGCTAGCCAAAAAACACCCAATCGGGCTATAGGAGAAACTCCATTCTTCTTGGTGTACAGAGCTGAAGCAGTCCTTCCTTTGAAGATATCCATAGGTTCTCTCTGAGTCCAGACCTACGACGAAGCTGCGCAGTACTAGTTTTGGCGTGATGAACTAGACCTCATCAACAAGGTAAGATGCTGAGCAGCTGTCTAAAACGCACGATACAACCAAGCGCTCTGGTGCTATTACCAAAGGCATGTCCACAATTGGCAGTTGGAAGAAGGTGATCTGGTGTTGCGACTAATACTATCTCAAGAAGGGATAAAGAAACTCACCCAGTTGAGTGGGTACCTTTCGAGTCATCAAGGTTTCCCGCCTCAGATGTATTTGCATAGCAACAGAGGATGTGACACTGCTTCCTAATCCTTGGAATATAGAGAACCTCTAAAAGTTCTACACTTAGGATGAAGGTGAGTCTGTTATTGTATAGAGTATTTCATAGAGTCTATGAACAGAGACGTGTTGGTTTAAGATGTATCGCACACTTAACCTGGTCATGTACATTAAGTGTGTCCTTGCCTTCCCCTGTTATTTGGATCTATAATGAAATGTTATTTGAATCTATAACGAAATACATATATATGAAAATAGACTCTACGTGCATTTATTTTGCACAAGCTCGTAATTTTTCCTTCCTTTTACCTTCTTTACAATAGAGGAACTATGCAATACATTTGGAATTTGGTCTCTAAGAATTCATGTGATATTGTCTTGGTGTTACTGGTAGACATTTTTAGGATCTAGTGTTAGCTGAATGGTCTACTCGCCTGAAAAAAAATGCCAATGACAAGTCCGAAGTCGGCTAAATACTTAGCCTAATCCAGCATCATATGTACGCCACACTACCTATTCTAGTGGTGTGCCATAGTAAGGTGGGTTGGGACAGCACACAAACCTATAAAAGCACAACCAGTATACTAAGTATATTGCATTGAGTTGGTTAGGACCTAAATTTTAATTAAGGACAAGAAGCCGCAGCTAAGCTATAGGAAAGAAGAAGTATTTTACTACTTTTGTATCTCATGTGCAGGAAAAAATGGTTTCACGCTCATTCTGGGAGTTCTGACATCCCCAGGGGACCCAACGTTGACGTTTCACACGTTGATAATGGGCGCCACCGGAGCATCTAGCTCCGGCACCACCCAAGGGGCTCAACGTCGACATTTTTCACGTTGATAATGGGCGCCACCAGAGCATCAAGCTCTGGCACCACCCAGGGGGCCCACCATCAACGTTTCACACGTTGATGAAAGGTGCCATCAAAGTAACTAGCTCCGACACCTCCCAGGTGGCTTGAAGCCGATATTTTGTGTGTTGGCGAGGGGTTCTCGGAGCTCTCAGAGGCCAAACTCGGAGCTACTATAACATATTCAAGACATTGCAAAGATCCTTATGGTACATGTCCTACATCATTGAGCACATCTACCAGGGGGCCAACAAGACTAAGGAAATGATAATATTGAAGACAAAACAATGGAATTTGAGAGGATTTCATTATAAAGTTCAAAATATTATACAAGTTGAAGATACAAAGGGAAGAAAAAAATCCTAACTACTGGTTAGAGTTCCACCGGAACAATGCAACAACATTCTCAGTAGCTCCTTGGACACTTGCCTTGGCAGCTTCTTTTGTCACAACTATGGGTCCATCTGTCACAAGAGCTAGAGACATCGAGATGTCCTGACTGCAGAAGCAAGTCAACACATATTCTGCGACTGGCTTAGCTAGAGACTTTCGCTCATTCTCAAGCTGGTCGCAAATTATGTCTTCCCATCTTCCCAGCTTGTCTTCGACTGAATTTAGAGTTGTCAAGGCTCTGTCCATTTCAGGCTCCGGGTCAACTGGTAGAACCGGGCTGAAATCCAGAGGCACCAATTCTTCTTCCGCACGCCGCAAGAAGTCCCATATATAATGAACTTCAACCTTCTGTGAGGTCCAGAGCTCCCCTAGAGATCTTCTAGCAGATGAAAGTTCCATAAAATTTTCATTGGAGAACCACTCGACCTCCTTGGCATGTTGTTGAATCCGTTCAGCTAACTGCCTTTCTTGGTCAGCGATCTATTTCTCTCGGAGGTTCAGCAGCCCTTCTCATCTATTAGCTCCTTTTCTTGGGCCTTCACCTTGTTTTCCCCTTGCACAGACAATACTTTCCCACTTGCTAACTCCCTCTCCTACCAGCCATACTTGGTGCTTTTCTCATCGCACCAGGACTTAAATTTCTTAGCACGGTCAACTAAGTCCTACTCGCGGTGCGCACTTTTCTGGAGCTCCTGCTCCTTAATGTCTAACGACTCTCGGCGCTTGAGGAGCTCATCCCTCAGCTCGTTTAAGGCTTCTAAGTGATCATCTGCCATATCATCTTTTCTCTTGCATTCTCAAAGACTTCACGAGTCTTCTCATCGAGAGCTCTAATCACACCTTGCTTTCATCCAGCAGCTTGTCCATGTAGTCTTGATGCGCCTTCTGGTTCGCAAGTCATTCCCTTTCGTGAGCAGGGCGGGTCTAAGCTTCGCCTTGAAATACAGCAGCTTTCGCCACTGCTTTAGAGTTTCTTGCTCTGCCTTTAGGGTCTTGCGCTCGAAGTCAAATCCAAGATGGACTGGGCAAAGGTTGGAGCAGGCACTTTCTTTTAACATGTCCAGAGGGATTGGCTCCGGACCTACCTTCCTCAGGGTCTTCTGGCGCCTCCATGTACTCAGGGACATTTGTCAGAGCCCATGTTACAAGCATGGACTGCAACAACTCGACATCAGCTGCATCGAGTTCCGGGAGCTCGTCAACCTCCAGCATAGACGTTGAAGGTTGTGCAGTTGGATCTTCAAGTGCCAACTCTTACACCATTGTGGTGTCAGCTGGCTGCTCCGGTGCAACATCAACTGCAAGCTCAATTGCAGGCGCAGGCTTAGGTGCCATCGTGCTGTCTACCTCTAGTGTTGGCATTATCTCAACATCCATCGTCGGCTCCGGCGTGGCATCAATTATGGACACCGAAATCTCTAGAGCTTCAACCGGTACCTCAGGTGCTAGCTCTAGTATCCCAACCGTTAGCTCTATTATAACCACAGGTTACTCTGGCGCTTCTTCTGCATGGTTCGATGCAACCATGGCATCTTTGTCTATAAGCCTCAAGCTAATCTTGGTGCCAATTGACTTCGGAACTGCCATATCATTCGCCATGACCATAGGAGAGGCTGCATGATCAACAAGAGATTTGGTCGGTGTGGTCTCCACGGCTGCAACTCTGACCTGGCTGGTTGCTGGTACCAAGGTAGCGGCATCTCTCGACACTGTGGTAATAGAGGAAAAAAAAATTCAACAAAAAGCAAGAAGTAAGAGGAAAAAACAAGTTCAAGTGTTGATCATTACCTGGGGACGCTGCAGCTCCAGTCGGCATGAAACCTCTTCCTTGGATGGTGCGGCACAAGCTTTGGACTTCACCCCAGGAGTCGTGGCGACCACCAGCGTCGCTACAGCCGGGATCTCCGGAGCTTGTGTAGAACTGTTTCCTGCACCCACCGCTATCATTTGAGAAGACACTCTGGACCCGGAGCCCGTCGTTGGCACCGGGACTGGAGTAGAGGACTTGCTGGACCTAGTGTCCGCTGTAGGTACTTGGTCCGAAGATGATTTCCCGAGCCCAAAGCTCACCTTGGTTGTCGGAGCTGGGGTTGCCGTTGTTGGAGGCACAACCAACACTTACTTGAGAGTCGGGCGAGGTGGTGGCACCGCTTTCATCTTAGCTGCTCTGACAGAGCTGCCATAAGCTCGCGTCAACTTCCTCTTCTGACTGGAGGTGTCTACGGGCTCTTTGCCTTTGCCCCGACTTGAGTCACTTCTTCTGACTTGGTTCTGCAGGAGCCTTGCCCTCCCCACTAACAGGTGCAAGTCTGGACCCTCTATGTGGGCAGGGGGCCAAAGCTCCAGGGATCACAATCCCTGTTGGCGGAATGCTCCTTTGTTGCATCATAAGACCTGTATCGTCAAGGACCGGCATCACCTTCTACATCTCCTTCCTAACCTTCGGAACTACACATAGAGGCAAGAACTCTACCAGAGGTACATGGTCATCTCTTGATAAAGTTCTGCTATACAATTTCCACAGATGGAGCTTCAGGACATTCTCATCTAAGTTGGTTACCAGACCAACGTCAATCCGGAGGAAATTCATTTCTCTGCAGTATGACCAAGCTACAAACTCTCACTCCTTGAGTGAAGCCCAGCGCACTGCAAGGATTTCGGTTTATCGCAATGATAAAATTTATCGCAATAGGTCATTTTCATCACAATAGGTCACTGTTGCAATGAAAAAGAGTGTGGCGATAGTTTATTGTGACAACTTGACATCCGTGGCAAATAGTATGGTATTACAACAATTTCACGTCGGTGAAAAATAGTATGCTATTGCAATGATTTCATGTTTTGCAACAATTTAACGTATTACAACGAATATGACGGTATTGCAACAATTTCACAATCGTGGCAAATAGTACGGTATTGCAACAATTTCACATTCGTGGCAACTAGTATGTTATTGCAACGATTTAGTGTATTGTGACAATTTAACTTATTGCAACGAATAGCATGGTTTGTAACGATTTCACATTCGTAGTAATAGTACATGTTTGCAATGATTTCACATTCGTGGCAAATAATACAGTATTGCAGCAATTTAGCGTATTGCGGCGATTTAATATATTGCGACGAATAGCAGGGTATTGCAATGATTCCACATTCGTGGCAATAGTATGTTATTGTAACGATTTCAGAGCCGTGGCAAATAGTACGGTATTGTAATGATTTAACGTATTGCGATGATTTCACGTATTGCAACGAATATCACGATATTGTAACAATTTCACATTCGTGGCAAATAGGATGGTATTGCAATGATGTCACAGTAGTGGCAAATAATATGGTATTGCGACGGTTTACGTCCGTGGTAAATAGTATGTTATTGCAACGAGTTCACAAACATGGCAAATAGTACTGTATTGCAACGATTTTAGATCCGTGGGAAATAGTATGGTACTGCAATGATTTTACATCCATGGCGAATAGTTTGGTATTGCAACGATTTCTTATCTGTCGCAGTAGGTTTGTAATACAATGTTTCCTGATCTGTGGCAATAGGTTTCTAATGCGACATTTACTGATCCGTGGCAATAGGTTCATAATGCAGTGTTTTCGAATATGTGGTAGTACGATTGTACTGCAACATTTAATGATTTGTGATGATGGAGGTGTAATGCAACATTTTCTTATCTGTGGCAATAGTGTTGTAAAGCAACGTTTTCTACATGGTGGCAATGGCAGTCTAGTGTAACGTTTTTTGAGTCATGGCCAAATGTTAATACTGCAACATTTTGTAATTCGTGGCAATAGCTTCCTATTGCAATAATTTATCATTTATGACAAGAAATTCTTAAAGCCACATTTTATAATTAGCGGCAGTAGAATCTTAATGCACAAAGAATCACAAGTTTAACAATAAACATCCATCAATTAGTGGCAACAGAATCACGAGTTTAACAATAAACATCCATCAATTGATATTGCAACACGCATAACAACACTCAAGTATTACTAACACGACGTGTGTGCATGTTAAAAGTTTGCCTTAGCTGATCGGGACTAATTATTCGAACAGTTGGCTTTTGGCGACCCTTTTGTTGGACCTTTTGTGGAGTGGTCTCAATCATTTTGCACACTTCAGCCATCATTGAGAGGCGCATGTCCTCCATTTTCTGAGCTCTCTGTTCATAATCAGTTGCTATTTAACCTTATAAGTTCTGGACTTGAAGGTTTAACTCTTTATTCTTCTGGTTTTTGCAGTCCATCTGTGTGGTTAAGCTATCATTTCTTTGTTCCTACTCCTGCACTTGGTGATTGAGGCCTGCATTTCTATATTCAAAGTTTCGAACTTGGTCGTTGAGGCATTCAGCCATCTGGATACACATACGTTCACGTCCAGGACCAGTAGGGTTAGCTATATAACCACGCCCCCGAACCTGTGATCCTGCACAACCGATTGAGGATCTATAACAACACTGGAAGATGTAGTTTCTCTTCTCATTTGGAATTGGGCCTCCGTGCTCAGCTTCCTTGTCATCCACTTGGGCCCGTACCTAGCTCTATATACAAAAAGGAAAGTCACAAGTACATTGCAAATATTTATTTAATCAAGGATTGTTTGAAGTGTTACTCACATGTACAGCTTCTACCTGCTCGTTTCCCAGTCACAGTTCTTCAAATGGCTTGCCTCCCACAATTTTATGTTATCGGGTTCTTCTCCAGCCTTTGGGTGTCACTACATAAAATACAAGTAAATTTCAACATGTAGGTATACATATTGATTGCAGCACAAAGTAAAAACATGATTTCTTTTCATACCTTCCTGTAACAAAGTTGGGCATAGGATTTGGAGCCAAGCAAGTGATTCGTCTTTTGTTTTCTTCGATTTTGAGAATTGCTCCTGCTTATTGACTGCAATAATTTTAAGAATTGATTCCACGAACGAACGCAAATCAAATAGTTTTTGTATGATGCAAAGCTATTAAAAAGTTAGCTGACCTTGAATCGCTCAGAACCAAAATATTCTATTAGGTGCAACCACTCGACCTTCGGTACATCAACAGGCTTGTTTCGTATACGTTCTTCATCGGTCGAATAACTCTTATAGGTGTCATGCAAAGACGAGCGCCACCCATTGTAGCACTCACCAGCAAGTTTCAAAAATTTTCTTGCACACTCCTGTGTGTCCTCCATTTCCCTTCTCTACATTGTATAACAAGTTGTTGTAATTGTACAACATGGAGATTGCAAGAAAAAAATACTCGCGCGGGGTGTGACGACACTAACCAGAATGTCTCGTACTATATCTCTCTTGTTGCTATCGCCAACCTCCGCCTAATTCCTTGCACCGCTGAGGGGTGCATCTTTTTTTGTAAACATAACCACATTATCGACAAAGTGCTACTGATTAATACCAACTGCAACACCCATCCTAGTGGAGCACTGAATTGTAGCATCACATGCTCCGTTCTACTAACTTGGGATGCATAGCGTATTTTGGCAACCTTAAGTCCTTTAGCCACACTTCTTCGAAACTTTTTTCCTTCTGTTACATTGATTCAAATGGTAAACGACTAAAGAAAATTACGGCCTGACCAAGTTTAGTATCATGTACAAATAGTGTGAAAAGAAGAAATGTCTGATGTCCGTACCATCTTGAGTATGAGTGCGGCAAACACGAGCGTGGGATGACCGCGTCTCAGCAGCTTTTTGTTCTATATTGCTCCCTCCTAGTTTATATTAATTGTTGAATCAGACAAACAAATGAATTAAAAATTAACTAGTTAGGACTGTCTGAACGACAACTATTTTGATCGGGGGGGGGGGGGGAGTACATTGTTGACTTCTTTGTTTTTGTTCATACACTAAAATGAGCCATCCGATACACATATCAGTGGCGCCACTGCACTCGTAGTACTGTAGAGGATTTTTAGTCCAGTAGCGAAGCAGGCAAGACTGAGGGGGCGGGCATGCAGCTGGCAACGCTAGACTAGACAAAGATAGGTTTCGTCAGTTCGGTCTGACTGACATCAACCGGGGCGCGTCTCGAAGAGAATTTGTTGCAGGGCGAGTAGTGAACACCATCGGTAGCAGGTGGCCAATGCAAGACAGATAAGGCAGACAACTTGCGGGATTGAAATCCTCTATAGTACTGCACCTCCAGTAGCTGCCATTGACATGTGGGTCCTTGAAAAATAGGTTCCACTTGTCTATGGCAGCTACTGCAGGTGCAGTACTGTGTAGTCCCAGCTTGCGACGCTTAACAAAGCGAGGGTTCGGTCTGGCCGCGATCACTGGAGCAACTCTCAAGGAGGATTGGTGGCAGGGCGAGTAATGGCCAGGGATTTGCGGGCGATGGGGTCATCATGCCACGAGAAGGGGGATGCGTCGGACAGGACACTGAAGTTACCAGCAGCAGGGCGTTGGCGTCGGTGCCGGCCGAAGTGGCCGGCAGCGAGAGAGCACAGTGTCGAGGCATCAAAAAATCACGCCATCACATAGGCTGATGAATTGTTAACTATAAATACTAAGAAAGTATAATCTCAATGCATGCTAAAACAATTACTTGAGCCTAGTACATACTCCCTCCGTCCCAACTCATCTCTATTCCTAGGATTCAAACATCGTCTCAGCAAAGAATGCAAATGATTATGATAACCATCATCAATACATATAAAGGACAGAATGTAGTCTCTCAAAATGTTCCAAATTCAATGCTAAAGGAGTAAAAAACTAACACGCTCTACCAAAACAAATGGCACGCTAGAGAGGCATGTAGTAATGTGATGTGATGTGAGTAGTTGGAAGCTACCGATAGAGCTGGAGTGGGACATTTTTTAAGCTCCAAAAGTAATATTATGTTGGGATGGAAGTAATATTTCTGGTTTGTATATCTATACCTGTTGTTGGTTCATGCATCGTAGTACCAGGGAGTGAAGAATCTTGGGGTTCCTGAACATCATGTGCTGCAATATTCTATGCATACTAGGCAAAGGAATTAATGTTTCTTAAAAAATTTTAATTTCGATAGTAAACAAATTTATAGTTATAATAGGTGCTTGTTGGCCACCATGAATGCTTGTAGACGACATCACGGTTTGATGTCTTGTTCTTAAAGTAAAGAGCATTGTAAGTAGTCATTCCAAAGAACAGTGATAACATCAGATTACATGACCGACATAGAATTTGGATCGGACGGTGTGATTTATAAACTGACAGTGTTTGTATGGAACGGAGCAATTAGAAATGAAGGAATCAGGAAAAACGAACGATCCGACAAAGCCACAAGAAAGATAAAAGTGTAAAAACTGTAGGAACTTAAAATCTTAGGAATACAAATTTGTAAAACAGAAATGAGAGTACAACATCTTGAGTGAGTGATTAGATAACCCGTGCGTCGTTTACTTCTAAATCCAGAAATTACATACTACCTCTGATTTTTAATATTTATTGTTCCCGACCAGGAATTGAACTAGAAATACAATACCGTAATGAGCTGTCGGAGCAACATTTATTTCAGGTCAGATGTAGTATATGCTATATATATATATATATATATATTTATATATATACATGTATCTACAACTAAATTTGTAAAACATAAGAGCACATTTCTTCTTTGTTAATTTATTTAATCTTCGTATATCAGCATGGATCGTGTCGAACTTAACTAGCCCGAAACTGCATCGATCGTTCAGAACCTAGCCAATATAGCTCTATAAAAAGACGGCATAGATCGTGTAGAACTTACCTAGCATAAAACTGGAGTCCGGGATGTCGCAGGGAGGTGTCGGCAATGAAGAGGTTCGGTAGATCCCGTCAAACTTGGTTGCCTGGCGTTGTACCTACGAGTCACCACCACCATGAGCTTCGATGCGTCACAACGAGATCCATGGGGAAAAAATTTGTAAAAACCATGGGAAATGAAAACACGAGAATTTCATAGAAATACATGTTTGGAGCACAGGACAGAGAGACAACACATTTGGAGTACTGCGAGATCACCGAAAGGGTGGGGCAATGGTGTGTCGGGAACAGAGGCCAGTGTTTCCATTTATACTCATCGTGGCTGAAATAGGGTTACAATAAGCGGGGCTGAAATTGGAGGCGCAGGGAGTAAAAGTTGAATTGTCAAAATCTCGATTGGGGCGCGCCAAGAAGTACCAAAAAATTTCGCGGGCGTGGAAAATTTGACGCTACCCGTGCCCTTGTGCACGCATGCAGTCGTGATTAATTCCATTTCATGTCGCGTCAATTCCTGCACATGGTGCATTTAGCTAGAGGGGTAGACTTCTTTGGACAACTTGTTCTCTTCTTAATTACAGTATGGCCTAGCTACTTGATCACCGTGCGACTGCTAGTTCTCCTTCATCTTTGTTGCCATGCATGGAGATCAAAATCTAAAAGCAATCATGTGCTAGCTAGTGGGACATTCCAAAAAATATGAACAAAAATATGAATCGCCAAATATATGTGTGTTAATGCAAACGACATGCAAATACAGAACACCCAAGTCCAGGAAAGGATGATGGTAAATCCATGGTATAGTAAAAGTTAAACAATCAGCAACTTCTCTCTTGTGCAAAACATCGTCTATAAACCTCTAGTTGGTATTTTGTAAATGGACGTGGATATATAACTGATGCAGTTACGATATGGGTGGAGGAGTATTTGAATTTGACGGGCCCAATCCCCGAGTAAAGAAAGTAATGAAATTTTTTTAATCTTATATACTTTCTATTTTTTAATTATTATTGTTATGACCACAAGTTGCATTGACTCAACAAAACACCACGTACAACAACAACAACTTTTCTCACAGGCACACCCACTATGTATGCCGGGTGGGCCATGGCATACCCTGGGTCCTGACACAAGAGAGTAGATTGTGTGAATGCATGCTAGAGAGATCAGCAGAATTGGGAACTGGACAATTAAGATGGAAGTCAGCAGTCTCACTATTCATGGATCAAAACGCGCACTATCCTTTTTCTTCTTTCTTATTTCTATCCATGAACCGTGAGACTGCTGAGTTCCATCTTCACCGGCACACTTACGGTCCGGGTGTTCCGGTGTACCTTAACCCCCGTCGTGCGTTCCCGGCTGGTGGTTGTTGGAATACCCCTGCATGTATATGCTTTGATTCCTGTCCTCCAACTCTATCTATGTTTCTGATGATGCCGACGGTTCAGCACCAGAAAAACCAGCAAAGCCACAGTGTTGAGCAACATGCAAGTTTCTTGATGAGAAATTAACCGTGGGGGCGGCCCCCAGCATGCATGTATGACAGCAAGGATGTTTCTTGAGGGTTTGAGGATAAAAGGTATATCGAGGTATATCGTCGTCTATGCCGCCAAACGGAGGTTCGAACGAAGCTACAAGATGCTGCCTAGATGGCTGCCTACACAAAGCCAAACAAAGCTTCATTCGAACCTCTGGTTGGCTGCCCAGATGGTATACCTTTTATCCTCAAACCCTTGAGGGAACATCCTTTCTGTCAAACATGCATGTCGGCGCTGCCTGCGTTGTAAGTTTCTTATCAAGAAACTTGCATACCACTCATCACCGAGGCTTTGCTGGTTTGTCTGGTGATGAACCGCCTGCATCATTGGAAACCTAGATGGAGTTGGAGGATAGGAATTGGAGCATAACCGCAAGGCTCTTCCCAACCACCACTGGGGACGCACAACAGGGGTTAAGGTACACCAGCACACCCGGACCGTACGTGTACCCGTCCAGCCGTGTGTAGCTTTGTTCGAACCTCCGACTGGTTACCTAGACAATGGTATACCTTTTGTCCTCAATCCCTCATGGGAACATCCTTCCCTGAAACATGCATTTTGGGGGCCGCCCTTGCAGTCATTTTCTCATCAAGAAACTTGCATGCCGCTCATTACTGAGGCTTTGCTGGTTTGTCTTGTGATGAATTGTCTGCGTCATCAAAAACCTAGATGGAGTTGGAGGATAGGAATCGGAGAAAACCTGCAAGTCTCATCTCAACCACCACCGGGGATGCACGACGAGGGTTAAGTTACGTCGGCACACCCGAACCATACGTGTACTCGGCCAGCCGTGTGTAGCTTTGTTCGAACCTCCGGCTGGCTGCCTAGACGATGGTATACCTTTCATCCTCAATCTCTCGAGGGAGCATCCTTCCTGTCAAACATGCATGATGGGGGCCGCCCCCGCAGTCAGTTTCTCGTCAAGAAACTTGCATGCCTCTCATCACTAAGGCTTTGCTGGTTTGTCTGGTGATGAACTGCCTGCGTCATCAGAAACCTAGATGGAGTTGGAGGACATTAATCAGAGCATACCTGCAAGGATCTTCCCAACCACCACCGAGAACGCACGACGGGGGTTAAGGTACACCAGCACACCCGGACCGTAGATGTACCTGGCTGGCCGTGTAGCTTCCTTCAAACCTTCGGATGGATGCCTAGACGACGGTATTGTTGACAGTCCTTAAGTACCATATTTTGACCGCCAATTCACCTCATAATATGCATAAAAGAAACACAAAACATAGTGGTAGGGCTATACACTAACCCAATTCCATAAGTGTTGGTGTCTATTTGTATGCAGGTGAATTATTACCCAAAATACCAAAACATGCAGGGATGAATCCATGAAAATTGATTTTAACGAATCAGGCGATGACAGATGGCAACACATGGATCAAATGGCCCACAAACAGAAGAATATGAGGAGATACAATGGTGTTGCACCCATATACATCAAGGGGGCGCACCTGGAAGCCACCTGGAGGAAGCACTCCCCGAGGGAAGGCTTGACCAGGTCGGTCGAACCAGGGGTTCGGTCGACCTCTTCCTGGCGCTAAACTTGGTCAAATGACATGTGTTGGCTCCTCCCGACTCCCTGGAGTCAATGGTGACTGGTTCCCAAGTTAATTGTGGCAGGAACCGACCCTTCTCCATCTATAAATAGACCCCCTCACCTTACTTCTCACACACACCAAAAGTTTAGAATAGTGCTACATTCCAAAGGTTTAGAGTAGTCCTAGAGGCTACCAAAGTAGAAGGAGAGTGTGGTGAAGAGTCTAGGAGATGGAGGCTTGGGCTTGTCAAGTCTCTCTTCTACACCTGTACCCCTACAAAGGTTTTACTCAATCAAGTAAGCCATTGTGAATTCAATACAAGTTTGATCTTTTATTCTTAGTAGTTTGCACAACTAGTTACTTGTGGATTCACTGCTTTAATTCATTAGAGGCTCTAGTTGTAGCTTTGTGTTCGAAACAACTAGAGTAGTGATTTAGAACGTAAGCATGGTGCTTAGGTTATAAATCATCAGTGAATATCCCAAAGACCCACGGATTGAAGAGGTAGGCAGTAGGTTGTGATAGCCCTATCTCTCCTTCGTAATCCGCCACGTTCTGCTATGCCATAGGCTCTTGGCGGGAGTCATCCTTGTATTGCTAGGAGTAAGCCCATGCCCGAAGCAAGCATCTTCTGCAAACTACCTTGAATTAGGATCAATACTTTGAATTCCTCTCTGTTCCTTGCCTAACAAACAACTTTGTGTCCTTCGGTGAGCTAGTTCGAAAGATTCGCACACACGTTCTTTGGATTCGATACCCTTGGTAATACTCCTTGAGGGGAAGTGCTACAACGGTATTTTCGTGCGCTTGCAGACAACTCTGTGGTGTTAAGAAATACCAACAAGCATTTCTGGCGCCATTGCAGAGGAACAATTGTTGTTAATCTTCGAACCAAGATCACCCTCGTATCATATCCCCCTTATCTATCATCTTACCTTTCTCTTACCTTACCACTACCATATAAATGGAGCAACCCACCATTCTTTCTTATTTTGCTCTGAAGGGCAAGTTCTGTGAGCCACCGCCTTCAGCGGAACCTGTTTGTTCAACTAGCTATGAACTTTGCCCTTGCTTTATAGCCATGGTTCGGGAACAATCCTTCTCGGGAACGGATTGTGAAAACCCTTACCACCATCTATGAGAGTTCGAACAATGGTGTTCATGCCTTCTAATCAAAGGTATGACACATAAAACTCTCAAATGGAAGTTGTTTCCTTTTTCCCTCAAGGAAAAAGCCAAACAATGGCACAACCACTACATTGGGAAGACAAACGGTGATTGGAGTGAATTACGAGACAAATTTTGTCTTGCTTTCTTTCCCATTCCCCAAATTGTTTCCTTACGAAAGGAAGTACTATGCTTCCAGCAGATGGAGAAGGAATCCATAGGTGCAGCTTGGGACAGATTTTCTCTTTTGAAAAATTATTGCCCAGATTTGTTAATCCCTGATTTAATGCTTTTGCAACATTTCTTCATGGGATTGAACAAAGAGTCTGCCCTATATCTCGACATTACGGCTGGAGGATCTTTCCTCCATAAGGCTCCAGGAGAAGGCAAGGATCTTCTGGACAGAATTATAGAAAATTCTTTCTTCATTATGGGTCTTAATGAGCCTCCCCAAGGGGAAGTCGTGTCAAGAATGGCGGATACACTCTTGGACAAGGATGAAACCATTTCTTGTTTACCCCAAGCCTGGCCAGAGGAATTCTCTACCGAACTTGAGACTACGAAGGTAGAAGAAATTCAACCCTCGCAGTTTCCATTTTACTTCGAGGAAGAGCTTTTTGAAGATTATGGAAATACCTCGAAGTATTATTGCTATAGGAAACCTTCATTGCCACCAACTCCACTTGAACCACCTGACGTGGTGTTCGTCCGTCAGACGGTCAAGGAGTTGACCTCTATCCTAAGCAGAGAGTGGACAGCTGAAGTCGAGAATTCACCTAAAATTCGTCAGATGACCTCACCTTTGGCTACCATTTTATGTTCTATTAGAGGGACACCAATGAAAATCCTATACAATCCTACTATTGGAGCAAATCTCATTTTCGATTCTTGTGCTCTTGCCATTCTTTGCGATGTGCCATTGGCACCAACAGGCAAATCCTTCCGAGATTCATTTAGAACCATTCTTGGAGGATGTGGGGTTCTACAACAAGTGTCTGTTAGACACAAAGATGTTGAGGCTCTCCTAGGTTTTCACGTGTTTGAAATCCAAGATTTCGACATCATGATAGGGATTCCCATAGAGAAATTTCTCATGGAAGTTCATTTGGAAGGAAGCCTCAATATCAATCTTGGAGGGAGAAATTTCTCCATGCCTATCCTGCGTTCAAAGAACACACCTGCAGAATCTCCCATCCAAGATGAGCCAATGGAGGAGGTTAGGACTCTTCAACTTTTAGAACCCCCTGAAATTAAAGGAGAAGAAGTCCAAGAGGAAGATGAATTTCAGGAGGAAATTGAATTACCAAAAGAAGAGCCATCCCCAAAACCTCCTATTGAGCTCAAGATTCTACCTCCAGACCTACATTATGTCTTTCTAAATGGCGATTTGGAAGCCCCTGTCAACATAAGTGACAAGCTTTCAGATGATGAAACGCTCAAACTCATAGCCATGTTAGAAAGGCATAGAGCTGTTTTTGGATATCCACTTCAGGATCTCGAGGGAATTAGTCCAGCGTTATGCACCCACCGTATTCCTATTGACCCTAAGAGTGTCCCCTCAAGGGAACCTCAAAGGGGATTGAATAATGCAATGCAGGAAGTTCTCAAGAAAGAAGTCTTGAAACTTTTGCATGCTGGGATTATTTACCCTATTACTTATAGTGAATGGGTAAGTCCAGTTCAAGTAGTGCCTAAGAAGAGAGGTATGACGGTCGTTCAAAATGAGAGGAATGAATTAATTCCTCAACGGACCATCACGGGATGGAAGATGTGCATTGACTACAGAAAACTTAACAATGCAACAAGGAAAGACCATTTTCCATTGCCCTTCATCGATGAGATGTAAGAGCGATTGGCAAAACACTCCTTCTATTTCTTTGATGGATATTCAGGATATCATAAAATTCCTATCCATCCTAATGATCAAAGTAATACCACGTTGACATGTCCTTACGGGACCTATGCCTACTGGTGTATGTCCTTTGGACTGTTTAACACTCCTGCCTCTTTTTAGAGATGCATGCTGTCTATATTTTCAGACATGATCGAGGATATCATGGAAGTTTTCATGGACAATTTTTCCGTCTATTGAAAAACTTTTGATCATTGTCTAGAAAATTTGGACAGTGTCTTACAAAGATGCCAGGAGAAGGACCTTGTGCTTAATTGGGAAAAGTGCCATTCCATGGCCTGGGAAGGCATTGTTCTAGGACACTTGGTGTCCAAGAGAGGGATAGAGGAGGACAAAACTAAAATTGATGTTATTGAAAAACTTCCACCTCCTATCAATGTTAAGGGAATCTGCAGCTTTTTAGGTCATGCGGGGTTCTACCGACAATTTATTAAGGATTTCTCAAAAATCGCTAGACCCCTCACCAACCTATTAGCTAAAGAAGCTCCCTTTGATTTCGACGATGAATGCCTTAAATCATTTAATATACTCCAAAAGGCACTCATCTCAGCTCCAATTATCCAACCTCCGTATTGGACGCTGCCATTTGAAATCATGTATGATGCCAATGACTTTGTTGCTAGTGCGGTCTTAGGCCAAACCAAAGATAAAAAGCAGCACGCAATAGCCTACGCTAGAAAACCTCTGACAGGAGCCCAACTCAATTATGCCACAACTGAGAAAGAGCTCCTAGCAGTAGTTTTTTCTATCGACAAGTTTAGATCCTATTTGGTTGGAGCAAAGGTCATAGTCTACACAGACCATGCTGCTTTGAAATATCTGCTTACCAAAAAGGATGCTAAACCCAGGCTAATTCGATGGATTCTTCTACTCCAAGAATTTGATCTGGAAATAAGAGATAAGAAAGGAGTAGAGAATTCAGTAGCAGACCATCTTTCATGTATGGAAGTCACACAAACCATGGACATACCTATCAATGACTTCCTACGAGTTTATATGCTCCTCAAGGTGACAGACTCTCACCCTTGGTATGCGGGTATCGTGAACTTTATGGTCATGGGATACGTACCACCAGGGGAGAACAAAAAGAAACACATTTACGAGAGTCGTAAACACCTTTGGGATGACCCTTACCTCTATCGAGTATGTGCTGATGGCCTTCTTAGAAGGTGCGTCCCATCAATCGAAGGCAACAAAATTATAGAGAAATGCCATGTTGGCCCCTATGGTGGTCATTACGGTGTTTACCGTACTCAGGCAAAAATCTGGCAAAGTGGATTCTATTGGCCTTCAATGTATGAAGATACCAAGGAATTCATTCGCACATGTTGGAAAATGCCAGAATAATGGAGGAATCTTTGCTCGCGATGCGATGCCCCTAACATACAATCTCCAAGTGGAATTATTTGATGTATGGGATATTGATTTCATGGGACCTTTTCCTAGGTCTTATGATTGCGAGTATATTTTGGTTGCCGTTGATTATGTGTCAAAATGGGTAGAAGCATTGCCATGCAAAAAATGCAGATTCCAAGCAAGCAAGGAAAATGTTCCTTGAGATCATTTTCCCACGCTTTGGAACTCCCCGTATGATCATAAGTGATGGAGGGTCTCATTTCATAGATAAGACCTTCCGGAACTTTTTAAGGGAACATGGAGTCCAGCATAACATTGCTACCCCATACCACCCACAGACAAGTGGTCAAGTAGAAACATCTAATAAACAAATTAAGAATATTCTGCAAAAGACTGTCTTGGATATGGGAACGGGATGGAAGCAAAAGCTACCCGACACATTGTGGGCATATAGTACTGCCTACAAGACACCTACCGGTATGTCTCCTTTCCAAATTGTCTATGGGAAGACTTGCCATCTTCCTGTAGAGTTGGAACATAGAGAGTATTGGGCCATCAAGTAGTGGAACATGAATCTTAACGAAGCTGGAATTCACCGATTGAAGCAAATCTCTGAGTTGGAGGAATGGAGAGACAAGGCGTACCAAAGTGCCAGAATTTATAAAGAGAGAACCAAAAGATGGCATGATAAGAGGATTACGCCGAAAGAGTTCAAACCTGGAGATAAAGTTTTACTCTTTAACTCTAGGGTTAAACTCTTTGGACATGGGAAGCATAGAAGTAAATGGGCAGGACTATTCACTGTAGTAGAGACTTCATCCCATGGAGCAATCACACTCCAAGGTGACGACGGTCAACTATTCAAAGTGAGTGGGCACCGACTCAAATTATTTCTTGATTCCCAAAACGATACAGAAAAATATTTTGACGTGGTAAATCTAATCGATTACCATGCCATTTCTTTCAATTCTGTTTAAATTCTCCATGTCCAACTAATGGGCCTATCCAATTCTTCATCCATGAGGCCCATTTAATCGACCCGAGAAAATGTGGCCCAAACGGAGCCAGAAGGGGGTCGGCCGAACCCTAGGGTCGGTCGACTTTCCCCTCGCGCCGTTCGCGTTCTGTTTTCTCATGTTGATCCTCCTCGATATCCTCCACAAAATCCTCTATGAAACGCGTCGTTTCCCGCCTATTTAATGGAAGGAAACAAAGAGAAAAGTCGTACACATCATTGAATCATCATCTTCCTTCCGTCCTCATCATGGCCGACAAGAAGATTGTGCCTCATGCCTCCATCTCAACCTTCAACCTGAGCGGGGACGTTATGCCGGCCAATGACAAAACTTCCCTTGCCTTGGAGTCCGTAATGGCGATTGATGTCAAGCCCCTTGCCATGATCCTGCCTACGACGACTCCGTGCGGGCGCAACCTTACACCTCGTAGCATTGTCCGGTCGCTCTCCCCTCGGAGAACGCCGATGAAGTCGACGACGCCAGGCCGTTCGACTTTGGCTGGGCTGAGCCCAGTCAAAACACGTCTTTTCCTTGGAAAAGACGATTCTCCCCCATCGTTGCAGCCCGGCGAGGAATTCATGTACACATTGAATACTAAGAAGGGCGATGTAGTGAGCCACCACTATAAGACGCCCACCTGTACCTCACCGGAACGCATGGGAGATCGCTTTCTTATCCACGGGGTGCGTAAACCCGAAGGAGGCTACGCTAAGGGCCTATTCAAGCGCGTGGATAATCTGGCGATGGAGGAGTCGACGGGCTCGTCGCCCTCCAAGATTAGGTGGCACATCCCACCACCTGCCATCAACGGGCCACTCGGCCAGTTCGAGGGCAGTGATGAGGACTCTCCTTGTGCCCCTAAAGTGGCACAGCTGACCAAGGAGCTCACTTCTCTCCGCTTGGAGAACAAGAAGCTAACTGACTTGGTGGCTGAAGGGCGCATCGAGAGGGCGGAACTGAAGGACGATATCATGGCCCTCAAGGAGGAGATTGACGGTGTTCGTTGTGGCATGAGCGCCAAGCTGCGACACTTGTGCAATGTCATCGGGGAACCCGACATCTACAACGCACCATAGTTTAGATGTCCCGACAGCAAAGGAAGCTTACTACTTAGGATTTTATTCTTATTAAAACATTTGTTTTCTAAAACTATTAAATAATGTAAGCATCCCCATATTTTGATTTCAATAAAGTGAACTTACCAGTTCATCTAACACCGGTAAAGTTCCCCCTTTAGTTTATTTTGTTGAATAAAGAATTCAGGAAACAAGTGTGGGGGAAACATGTCCCCAAGTCACGAAGTCCCGACGTGAAAAATTAACGTTGCATATCAAAACACGTCGCGACCGAATGAGCAAAACGACCCGACGAAACAAATCCGCAGAAGAGCCAACAGAAGGTCGGCCGACTTGTTTTCTGCTCCATACGTCTCCGTCTCGCTCCAGAAAATCGGTTTGGATTTCCTGTCCCCACTTTTATGCGCTACCCTGCTGTTTGAGTTGATTTCATATTTTTCATTGCATATCTAAAATTAATCAACTCAACAAATTGAAATAAAATTTGGTAGTCAATAATTTGCTTAAGCTGAAAATTTGAATACTTTATATTTCAATTCATTACCTTGTTTATGATTCCCATAATTCAATAGGAAAAACACATCATCTAGGTATTTGACTAGTATGATATGGTAAATGAGTTCTTTAGAAATCATCCTTTTGCTTGAAATTGATTTGGACATTTGTAACTATTTGAAGTCTTGAACTCTGCCTAAATCTCTCATTGGAAATTTATATACCCACCAAGGCCATATGATATATTCATTGAAAACCACCAGCATATGCCACTTTGTTTTCCATTGAACTTTGTCAAACCCGTGACCCAATTGAGTGACATGCATGAAATTTTTGAATTGAAAACTCTTGTGCACTCCATTGATGCAAAATTTCTTACATTGAGAGTTTGCATCCATCGATCACCCATCCGCCAAAAAGAAACTCCATACAATACAAATGAAAGCCTATCTAAAAATAAAAAGGAGTAGAAGACATGGCTACAAGAAAAAGAAAAAGCATCCACTCTTGAAAAAGAGTAAGAGTGCTAAAAAAAGTAGCCATGTTTCATCGTTAAAAGAGAGCAAACTCATGGGAGCTATCACCACACCCCTTCCTTTCATTAATGTGCACAAGAATTTTCCCTTCACATTGTTTGTTGCATAAGTCTCTCATAGGATCAAGTTTTTGACTTAATAACATATGAATTGCAAATGGGTGCCACATTCATCCCTACCAAGCTCCAGATATAGCAACCTTTAGTATAGCGACAAGAATTGGCAGAACATGCCATGGTGAGGACTCAAACACTTTGAGAGATTTGAGAGATTCCGATCGAGAAGGCAAGGGCAAAAGTTCTATGACTTTCAAATATAGCAATTGCCAAATCATTTCAGGAAAGATTGATCCAAAGAACTTCATTCTAACCGTTCCACTTTTCAAACACCCAAGATTGATATGGTAGCCACATACACAAAGGGGATCCATGAATTCAGGTATAAGTTGAAATATATAGTATCCTTATTTTCTATCTTATAGCAAATTCATGACAACACTCTAGTTCTTCTTGCCTTCATTCGAGGACGAGCAAAGGACTAAGTGTGGGGGAGTTTGTTGACGGTCTTTAAGTACCATATTTTGAACGTCAATTCACCTCAAAATATGCATAAAAGAAACACAAAATATAGTGGTAGGGCTATACACTAACCCAATTGCACAAGTGTTGGTGTCTATTTGTACGCGGGTGAATTATTACCCAAAATACCAAAACATGCAGGGATGAATCCATGAAAATGGATCAACGAATCAGGCGATGACACGTGGCAACACATGGATCAAATGGCCCACAAACAGAAGAATACAAGGAGATCCAACGGTGTTGCACCCATATACATCAAGGGGGCCCACCTAGAAGCCACCTGGAGGAAGCACTCCCCGAGGGGAGGATTGACCAGGTCGGCCGAACCAGGGGTTCGGCCGACCTCTTCCTGGTGCTCAACTCGGTCAAATGACAAGTGTTGTCTCCTCCCGACTCCCTGGAGTCAATGGTGACTGATTCACGCGTTAATTGTGGCGGGAACCAACCCTTCTACACTTATAAATAGACCCCCTCACCTCACTTCTCACATACACCAAAAGTTGAGAATAGTGCTACACTCCAAAGGTTTAGTGTAGTCCTAGAGGCTACCAAAGTAGAATGAGAGTGTGGTGAAGAGTCTAGGAGAAGGAGGCTTGGGCTTGTCAAGTCCCTCTTCTACACTTGTACCCCTACAAAGGTTTAACTCAATCAAGTAAGCCATTGTGAATTCAATACAAGTTTGATCTTTTATTCTTAGTAGTTTGCATAAGTAGTTACTTGTGGGTTCACTGCTTTAATTCATTAGAGGCTCTAGTTGTAGCTTTGTGTTCAAAACAACTAGAGTAGTGATTTAGAACATAAGCGTGGTGCTTAGGTTATAAATCATCAGTGGATATCTCGTAGACCCACTGATTGAAGAGGTAGGCAGTAGGTGGTGACAGCCCTATCTGTCCTTCATAATCCTCCACGTTCGGCTATGCCATAGGTTCTTAGCGGGAGTCGTCCTAGTATTGCTAGGAGTAAGCCCGTGCCCGAAGCAAGCATCTACTGCAAACTACCTTGAATTAGGATCAATACTTTGAATTCTTCTCTGTTACTTGCCTACCAAACAACTTTGTGTCCTTGGGTGAGCTAGTTCGAAAGATTAGAACACACGTTCTGTGGATTCGATACCCTTGGGAATACTCCTTAAGGGGAAGTGCTACAACAGTGTTTCCGTGCGCTTGCAGATAACTCTGTGGTGTTAAGAAATACCAACAGGTATACAATTTATCCTCAATCCCTCGAGGGAACATCCTTCCTCTCAAACATGCATGCTGGGGGCCGCCCCCGCAGTTAGTTTCTTGTAAAGAAACTTGCATGCCGCTCATCACCGAGGCTTTGCTTGTTTTGGAGTTGACACCATGGCAGAAGAAAGTAGAAGCTTGCAGGGAATGATTATTGTGGTTTCGTGATACCATATAAAGAATGGTTACTAGACGATTCTGTATGGAGAATGTTTGTTGTGTATTCAACAGGGAACACAAGTACACTTTATATAGGCTAGCTAGTGTAGTGTGAAACAAAAATTAAACCCTTTGACACTACACAGATTCAAAGGCTAGTGTTAATGACTAAACGTAGGCCAACACAGTCAAACAATGACTATTAACGTAGACCAACGCAGTCAACAATGATTGTTACATGTGTGCGTGCTTATCCTTTCAACAGTCTGGTGGTGACCGCTGCATCATCGGAAGCCTAGATGGAGTTGGAGGACAGGAATCGGAGCATACCTGCAAGGACCTTCCCAACAACCATCGGGGACGCACGACGGGGGTTAAGGTGCATCGGCACCCCGGCCCATACCGTACGTGTACCCGACCAGCAGTGTAGCATCGTTTCATATTTTATTCCCGAGGCTCAAAAGTTTGCTCTTCCTCTCCGTTTTCTCTGTTTGCTCTTTTCTAGGCTTAAAAGTTTTATATTTTACAATATTTTTACATTTTTAATATGACATAGGATATATCACTTGATAGTTTTGCAAAAAAATGGAGGAGAAATACGTATATCCCATGCAACTACGTACGTAAATCCACCCCAATTAATTAGCTAGTTATCTTTTAAGATGATAAAAATTTATTATCTTTTTCTAAGTGATGTGGTCGGGTAGATGATGTGGCATAATAGATTATGTGGCATGCCAATGTGGATGTCCAACTTAGGCCAATGATGAAAGTGAAACAGTTGTGTGAAGTTGAGGGACTAAATAATTGACCCATTTGAATGTTTGAGGACCAAACTGATTTTTGATTGAAAGTTTGAGGATAAAATTGAGTATTGTGCCAATTCTAAAAGAGGCAAACTTGAACATGCGAGTTGATGAGCTTAAGCTCAAAAAGCTCAAGTAAGCTCATTTATTGTTGTCAACTATGATATGTACGTATGATTAACTGAACTATATAATACTGTTAAAATGTTTTATGGGACACAATTTTTATATATGATAGAAAAAAATAATGTGCAACATCGTCCATCTTCCTAATCCATTAGTTCTGAACCTAAATTTAGTAGATTCTATTGTATATACATGAATTATTGGCTCAACTCGAGATTGACTCGATGTTTTATCAAACTCAAGCTTAGAAAGACAAGCTCGCTCGAGTTCGACTCTTTGATAGCTCTATATGCAATTAAATTTTTGTGCAATTGTGTAATCAAAGATTTTCATCGGTTGGATCTACATCTTACGGTTATTACATCTTTTCATTCAACCCCTACCACCACCACCACCCCTCCACCAGGTGGAGGGTGTTAAATAAAAAGATTCAACGACTGTAATGTAGATCGATCCAACAGTTAAGGATGGTTGATTGCACGATTGCACCAAACATCTGATTACATTCTAATTGAACCCAAATTTAAAACAAGAAATATTTTGACACAGATTAATCCAGTCGTGATGTTTTTCTCTTCTTGTTTTGTGATGTTTTATTTTCTCTTGTTTCGTGATATTGTTTTTCTTATTTTGTACTTCCTCCTTCCCATATTACTTGGCGTTATAAATTAGGACAAGTTTTCTAATTCAAAAATGAACTAAAAAACTTGTTCTAACGACAAGAAATGTAGGAAGGAGGGAGTAATGTTTTAGGATAATGAACTCAATGTTGTTCGTCTATTCAATCTGTTATTTTGTTTTCTAGCTGCTGTTGAGTGAACTATCTGTTCTATCTGTATTCTTTGTTAATGAATGACCCTCCACACACCATTGGTGGCCTCTAAAGTGGCTTGTTCGATACTTTAGCCGCTGGAGGTGCTAGGAGATCGCCCGTAGTGGGGCCTGCAAAGCGGTCTATAAAGTAGTATAATAAAAAGAAAATGCAACAAGTAGCGACGACTGGAAAGAAAAGTGGAGAAAATGAACAGGGAGAAAAGAAAAGAATGGGTGAGAAAAATGTTAGAAAAAGATAGGTAGAACTCTAAAGTACCATTGGCAATATGCCCCTATACACGGTGTCATCATTACCACTACTCCTATACGCGGCTAGAAGTTATTACCACTGCTTGAAGAGAAGTGTTGCGGACTAGATGTGTCAATTAGTTTATTTTTTGTTTATTGGGGATTATGTAATAGCTAGTTCTGTCGATTAGCGACGACTAGAATCAAAAGTGGAGACAATGAACAGGGAGAAAAGAAAAGAATGGACGAGAAACTATTAGAAAAAGATAGGTAGTACGTACGAATTAAGGTTGAAGAGCGTGGAGAACCAAACTGTAAAACACAAAATATTGCACAGATTACTGTCAAACATAGTAGGTTATCTTTATTGATGACAAGATATTATTATTGTGCTGATGTTGAAAACAAAGCGGTTCCATTACTTCGCACGTCCCATCAATTCAAGCGAGAGGCGTGGGTCCCATATGTTGTGGTGTTCACATGTCAGCCACCCTTAATGCACCTGCGGTACTACAGAGGATGCGAATCCGCCACCACCGGAAGCCAAACCATCACTTCGCGCGACCCCCATTTGTACGCGCGGACAAGATGATGCCATGTTTCTTTATATAATGTCTCCGTCGTCTTCTCCACGCGTACTCTATAAAGACACACCACTGCCTACTCCGCACGTACTCTAGCTTCCTCTTTGTCTTCGCCACACGCACCCTCATTGTTTCACTTCACAGCACGGTGATGCCGAAGCCTATGGAGTTGCTGTTCATGCACCATATTGTGGTCCAGATCGTGGGGCGCCTTGCCGCAAGCTCCCTGCGACCCTTAGACAACCTCTCCAGTCTGCGTGCCACCTGCAAGGCCATGCATGTTGCGGGTCGGGATGTTGTCGTGGGAAAGCGCTTGACACTGGAGCGGGTGACCCGGAGGATGTGGTATGACCCGGGGCACTACAAAACTCCCGTGGAGAACCTGACCAATGTTGGCCACCCTCATGCGTGCTGGCTCATGCTCATCTTCGCGGTCGATTGTGCACAGCAGGGCACCCAGTTTCTCGCTGGGGTGGCCGGGGCCGGCCACATGGAGGTGGCCTACATCCTTGGCCTCCTCCGTGACGACGCCGACTGTGGGCTCACGATGCCGTCGAGTATATCTGGCAGGTCAAAGGCAAGGTCGACATCGATGAGAAAGCAGCCAGGATTGTCGCCATCATGAGGACCAACAATGAGTGCAGGCAATATCAGATTCAAGCTCTGGCTTAAATTGGTAATTTCACGTGGGCGCATTCATGCCCGCCTCCAAGACCACCTACGGTGTTGCTGTCCAACAAGGAGGTTGATCCCTGGATGTCTACTGGTTGTGGGAAGCAAGGGTGGAGCAGTTGCGGGGTCTTCTGTAGTGAAGACTATAGGATTAGACACGAGCATTTTGCATTCTGTCGTGCGATTCCGGTATGGGCTATATACTTATGAGGCTGTGATGTTGTTATTCTTGTTTCATGATATCGTTTTTCTTGTTTTGTAGTAATTTTCTATGTTGATGAACTCAATGTTGTTCATCTGTTCCCTCTGTTATTTTGTTTATCTGTTTGTTTAGTGAACTATCTGTTCTATCTGTATTCTCTGTTAATGAACGACCCTCCACACCGTCGGTAGCCTATAAAGTGGTCGGTACGGTACTTTAGCTGCTGGAGGTGCCAGTGGAGATCACCTGTAGCGGGGCCTGCAAAGCGGTCTGTAAAGTACAATACAGAGTAGTACTAGTAATAGGAAAATGCGATAGGTAGCGATGACTGAAAAGAAAATTGGAGACAATGAACAGAGAGAAAAGAAAAGAAAGGACGAGAAAAATGTTAGAAAAAGATAGGTAGTATGTACGAATTAAGGTGAAAGAGTGCGGAGAACCAAACTGTAAAACAGGAAATTTCCGCCGCAATTACTCCAGTCTTAGGGTTTAATCCTGTCAAACATAGTATGTTATCTCTGTTTATGAAAAGATATTATTATTGTGCCGATATTGAAAACAGAGCGGTTCCATTACTTTGTGCGTCCCTTTAGTGCATGCAGAGAGGCGTGAGTCCCATAGGTTGTGGTGTTCACATGTCAGTCACCCTTAATGCACCTACAGTACTGTCGAGGATGTGAATCTGCCACCGCTGGAAGCCGAACCATCACTACGCGCAACCCCCATCACTACGCGCGGAGAAGACGATGGCGTGTGTCTTTATATAATTTCTTTATCGTCTTCACCACGCATACTCTAAAAAGACACACCACCGTCTTCTCATCATGTACTCTAGCTTCCTCTTTGTCTCCTCCACGCGAACCCTCATTGTTTCCCTTTGCATCACGGTGAAACCGAAGCCTACGGAGTTGCCGCTCACGCACGATATGGCGGTCGAGATCGCGGGTGCCTCGCCACAAGATCTCTGAGACCCTTGGATGACCTCTCCAGTCTGCGTGCCACCAACAAGGCTATTCATGCGGCGTGCCAGGATGGCACCATGGGCAGGCGCGTGGCGCTGGAGAGGGTGACCCGAAGGATGTTGCGCGACCCGGGGCGCTATGAAGCCCTCATGGAGAAACGGGCCATCGTCGGCAAACCTCATGTGTGCTACGTCACCGGGCTTGAGCTCGTCTTCGCAAACGATCGCGCGCAGCCGAGCGCCCAGTTTCTCGCCCGAGCGGCCAGGGCCAGCCACGTGGAGGTGGCCTTTGTCCATGTCCTCCTCCGCTATGACGCCGACCACGGGGCCCGCGACACCTTCGAGTATATATGGCAGGTCGGCGAGGTCGACATCAGTGAGAAAGCGATTGGGTCTGTCGCCATCATGAGGACCAACAACGAGTGCAGGCGGTGTCGGATTCAAGCCCTGACTAAAATCGGTAATCTGACGGGGGCGCATCCACGCTCGCCTCCGAGCATGTCGTATTCTGCCATACGGTGTTATCCGATATGGGCTATATATAAAATAGACTTATAAGGCTGTGATGTCATTTTTCTTGTTTCATGACATCATTTTTCTTGTTTTGTAGTAATATTTTATGTTGATGAACTGAATGTTGTTCGTCTGCTCCGCCTGTTATTTTGTTTATCTATTTGTTTAGTGAACTATTTGTTCTATATATATTCTCTATTAGTGAACGACCCTCCACACCACCGTTAGCCTCTAAAGTGCCAGTACAGTACTTTAGTTGATGGAGGTGCCAGAGGAGATCACCCGTAGCAGGGCCCGCAAAGCGGTCTGTAAAGTAGTATATAATACTAGTATGTAGTAACAGAAAACGCAACAGATAGTGATTACTGGAAAGAAAAATGGAGACAATGAATAGAGAGAGAAGAAAAGAAAGGGCGGGAAAAATGTTAGAAAAAGATAGGTAGAACTCCAACGTAGCACTGGCCCTATGCCCCCATGCGCGGTGTCATCATTACCACTACTCCTATACGCGGCCAGAAGTTATTACCACTGCTTGAAGAGAAGTGTTGCAGACTAGATGTGCCAATTAGTTTATTTTGTGTTTATTGGGTATTATATAACAGCTAGTTCTGTCGATTAGTTTGTTGCCTGGAATGGTACGTTGAACACTACTGTTTGATTTTGTCGATGTTTATATCGAGTATTTAATCCTTGTTTATATCACTGTGTTGCTGCAGTTCAACAGATTTTATGCGTATGGTTTATTTTGATCAGAATTCCACCCTCATTGCCACATTAACTTATTTAGATAACAAATTGCTAGAGCCATACGCACGCCCGTAGATGGGCTCACGCGTCATAGGGACAAACACCAAGCGTCCCAACACAATTTCGGCCCACAAATATAAAGTGACTCAGCGCAATTTCATCCCACGAATAACATGCGGTCCAACACAGTGTTGGGCCTACTATGATAGCTTCACGTACGCTTTGTCCTGACTGCCTGCCCACAACGGTCAATTTTTTCCACGCCGAATAAAGAAGGAAAATAAAAAATGAAACAATTTTTTTATGGGACCTTTGGATCCACAATGGCCCCTCTCCCAGCTGTACGAAAAGTGCTTGGAGGAGCATCCGATGGCCGCCACGCTCTTGGAGGAGCATCCACCAGCCGCCACGCTCTTTAAAGAGCATCTACTGGTCGCCGCATGTGGAGGATCATCCGCTGGCCGTCGCACGTGGAGGAGCAACATTGCTAGGTACAAGTGCCCACATAATGTTATTGTAGTTCTATCCTCTTACGGATACACTGATTGAATTGTAGGAATCGACGTCAGACGATAAGGCATGGATGGGAAAAGACAGGTGTACGAAGCATTGGCAGGATGGAATGAAGTCGTTTTTAAAGTTTGCATTCCAGGGCACTCGTGAATAAGAAACTATGCCTTGTCCTTGCACGAAATGTCATAGTATTTGCCATGGGACATGCAAGGAAGTTCTTCTTCACATGCTTCGTAATGGGATGTCATTGGATTATACTAGTTGGGTACACAATGGAGAAAAATGAGTTGAGAAAAATATTGTTGAGCAATCAGCAAATAATGAGGAGATAGTTTAAGATGATGCTGCTATGGAAAATATAATGTCCAGTCTACTTAAAGGCACTGATCATCATGGTACTTCAGCAGATGTTGATGATCCAGAAAATGCTATAAATCAGCAGGAGCCAACTTGGTGTGCAAAGGCATTCTATTACTTATTAAATTATGCCAAAAAGGAGTTGTATCTAGGTTGTGAGAAGGTGACCCAATTATCCTCCATTATCAGGTTGTACTAGATAAAGTGTTAACTGGTTTGAGCAAAAAAGCGTGTGAGTTTGTCCTTGAACTATTCTAATATGTGCTTCTAGAGGGCCACTACATTCCTAGTGCACTTGATAAAGTTCAGAAGGTTGTTTGTGACCACAGGCTGGGCTACCAAAATATCGATGCATGTGTAATTGACTGTGTGGTATTTTGGAAGGACTATTCTCTACTAGATCGATATCCAAAATGTGGTGAAGTAAGATGGAAAAATAGTACTGGTGGGAATGCAAGAGAGGCTTTACCTTGTGGAAAAGGCAAGAAGCTTGTAGCACGCAAGATTCTACGATACTTCCCCCTTATTCCCCTTCTTCAAAGTTTTTATATGGCATAATCAACGTGTCAAATATGTGCTAGCACAAAGGCGAACATATTGATGATGGAATATTACGCCATCCTGCAGATTCAAAAGCATGGAAGCATTTTGATAGCATTCACCCAAATTTCTCATCTGATCCTCACAACATAAGACTTGGGCTAGCATCTGATGGTTTCAATCCTTTTGGAATAATGAATGATTCTTACAGTACATAGCATGCGATTCTAATCCCTTATAATCTACCACATTGGTTGTCTATGAAGCAACCTTATTGGTTGATGTCAATGATAATTCATGGGCCAAAGCCAACTGGAAACAACATTGATGTGTATCTACACCTTTGATTGAAGAGCTAATGAAATTATGGTCTGATGGCATTGAGGACATTTCTCATGTGAGCTTCTATATTGTGCGCAGTAAATGATTTTCCATCATATGCAATGCTATTTGTATGGATCACAAAAGGTAAGCTAGCATTTCCATGCTGCCATATAAACACTGATGCCTTGTGGTTGAAACATGGACGAATGTATTGCTACATGGGTCATCGTCGTTTCCTACCTCAGAATCAAAGGTGGCATCGAGACAAAGCTTCTTTCAACAACAAGATAGAGAATAGAGAGGCTCCAACATCACTCTCTAGTGATGAAGTACTCCAACAATACGAGAGTTTTGATCAAGTGAGATTTGGACATATGAATAATAAGAGAAAGCGCACTGAGGAAAAGAGGTGGCATTGTTGGAAGAAGATACGTATATTTTTCTAGCTCCCGTATTGGAAGACACTGCTAATAAGGCATAACTTAGATGTGTGATAGCATATTGGGGACATTGCTTAATATGGATGGTAAAACAAAAGATAGTCTACAAGCTCGTCTTTATGTGCAAGATATGGGTATACAACCACAACAACATCTGGTGGCTATAAATGGGAAGTATGATTGTCCATCAGCATAATATACTTTGCATGAAGATGAGAAGATCACCTTGTGCAAGTTTTTGGGGGATGTGAATATGCCTGATGGTTATGGCTCAAACATCATGAGATGTGTGGACATAAAATTACGTAAAGTATCAGGTCTAAAAACTCATTACTGCCATATTATATTTCATAAGGTCCTTCCTATTGCAATACGTGACATATGTCTTTAAAAGGTTGTTGCACCTTTAAATGAGTTTAGCGGATTCTTTTCTGGATTTTGTTCTAAAGAATTGGTGGAACCAGATTTGGATAAGATGATCAAACAATTTCCTAAAACAATTTTTAAGCTTGAGATGTTGCTTCCTCCCGCTTTCTTTGATATCACGGTACATCTTCCAACCCATCTTGCTGAAGAAGCTTGCTCAGGTATACCTATTTGTTACACATGGATGTATCCAATTGAGAGGTACCTTAGTACATTGAAGAGGTATGTACGTAACAGAACTACCCGGAGGGTTCTATAGCTGAGGGATATATTATGGAAGAGTGTATGACTTTTTGTAGTCAGTTTTTGGATAACTTCAGCACCAAGCTTAATATGCCAGAACATCATGAAGTTGCAGCTAGGAATGAACCTTCTCTTGAGTCTAATATATTTACAGAAGTTGATAATTCTGAAAAAGTATTTAAATGGGGCCAACTTACTATGGTGGAACTACATAACATCAGGCATTATATTTTTTCTAATCTTGAATAGGCCGCTCCATGGATCAAGTACGTATAATCAGATGTTCTATACTATATTGGATCACGCTTATTGTAGATGGATAATTTAATTTGTACCCTTTTTAGTGAGCATTTTGAAGAGCTGAAAAAGATTCACTCTCGTGATGTTGAAAAACGCCACAGAGATGAGTTTGTATATTGGTTTCAGAAACGAGTAAGTACATGCAAGTTCTTACTTTGATGAAATATTGAAAAAATATGTGTTCTGAAGTTGGTTTATCGATGACCCCTTTTATACTAATGTGTACATATTACAAAATTACACAAAGAAGGCAATGTAACCGATTATTTGTATGCATTATCTAGAGGACCTGATTGTCAGGCACAATTTTTTGGTCGATCATTCATAAATGTCTTCTTCTTTCGAACTGCACGGGTGGAAAAATATTTACGAACGCAAAATAGTGGTCTTGTTGTTCGGGATGGTGATCATGAGTGGTTTGGAGTAATCAAGAAAAGGATTTCTGTTGATTTTGAAAAAAAAAACAAGAGATTCTGTTATTTCAATGTGACTGGTTCGATCGGCCTTGTTCCTGCATGAGCCAAAGCAGAGGCTACAAAACGGATCAATACGGAATGATGGATGTTGACACTAATCTTTCTCAATTTAAGTATGAGACTTACATTCTAGCCACCCAAGAAGAACATGTTTTTTACGTTCAAAGTGTGAAGCAACCTAAATGGGCTAGAGTTGTTAAAACGAAGCCATGGAACCTTTTTGTCATACCCCCTAACGACGGTGAAAATAATGTCACTGAGACGATGGAGGCTGAGACATTTGATGATCGATGACTTAGTGATATCAATATGCCACACACGAATGAAGATAGGACTGCATGGGTTAGTAATGACATTGAGGGACCAACCGGTGATGCTTCTGCTCTTCAAATGAGAACATGTGATCAGTTTGAGGCACATGGAGTTCCATCAGAAAATGAAGATGACGACGACAACGGCGATATATATATCAATGATGGTCTTGTACCTCCATTTGAGGGGGGGGGGGGGGGGGGACAACAGTGAAGATGATGCGAGCTAGCTGTGAACTATTTGATTTTTTTTTTGAAAAGATAGAAGCCGCTCTTCTATTTAGCAGCAAGCTTAGAAGCAAGCCAATATTGAATAATCCCACCTCTTTGGAAGATACCCATAATTTAAAATGATGCTCCTGCAGAAATTCTTAATACAACGAACTAGTGATTTCTGGCATTATATCATAATGCAATGAGTGTGTTCTGTGGCAATATATACTAAGGCCACGAACTAGTACAATAGTGGCAATAGATCCTAATGCAACGATTGTGTTCTGTAGCGATACATAACAGTTGAACACACAAAATTATTCATCACAAAGATGAACACGGATAACACATTTATTCATTAACAAATATATTACAAAACACAAGAAAAACGTACAAGACACAAGAAATAAAAAGAACATCAAAACTAAAAAACAATAAAAGAAAAACTAAATCCTCCTCCTCCGGCTTCTCCGCCGGTTGCTCTGGGTGCTCCGGATCTGGCAGTGCAACCTCGCGACCGAGGTTCCTTGCCATCGAAGCCACCAGGATACTACGGCCCTCGCCACCGAGCACCTCATCCATCGTCTCAAGCAGCCTCTAGAACTGGTTGAACAGCCTGTCAAACATCATCTCGAGCAGCTCATTGTTGAGACTCTCGAGGGAGTGGCAACACTGTTTCTTGTAGGGTGGCTCCCTCGACGGGCTTGGCGGCAGAAAGTTGGCCATGCTGGGATGTCTGCACGGAGAAGAGAAACGAAGAGAGAAGAGGAGAGACTGATGGTCCCTTGGCCTGTGTGGAGAGGCAAAATGGAGACACGCTTAGTAGCAAAGTGCATTTCTTAAATGAAAAGTGCGTCTTCCCCCACGTCTCCTTTAGTATCGTGATTTTCGCCATTTTGATTCGGTTCACTACTGTTGATATCACACATCACTAAACTTAAAGCACATTCACTTGATAACTAAATCATTCACTTGTCCAGAAAATAAACAAATCCTTCCTTATGATTCTTGAGGAACATGATGAGAACACACCACACATTCATTCGTTCACACAGTGGCCAACGTTTTGTAATATATCGTGAGGCCAATGATTGTGTTCCGTGCTGATAGATCCTAACGCTACGAACTAGTAAAATTGTGGCAACAGATCCTAATGCAAAGATTGTGTTCTGTGACAACAGATCCTAACACCACGAACTGGTGAATCAAGGAAAAAAATCCTAATGCAACGATTGTGTTCTATGGCGATAGATCCTAACGCCACGAACTGGTGAATTGTGGAAACAAATCCTTATGCAAGGATTGTGTTCCGTGGCGATAGATCGTAACACCATGAACTGGTGAATCATGGCAAAAGTTCCTAATATCACGATTGTGTTATGTGGCGATAGATCCTAATGCCACGAACTAGTGAATCATGGCAACGGAGCCTAATGCAATGATTGTGTTCTGTGGCGATAGATCCTAACGCTACAAACTGCTGAATTGTGGCAACAGTTCCGAATGCAACGATTGTGTTCCATGGCGATAGATCCTAATACCACTAACTGGTGAATCGTTTCAAAAGTTCCTAATGCAACGATTGTGTTCCTTGGCGATAGATCGTAATGCCACAAACTGGTGAATCATTACAACAGAGCCTAATGCAATGATTTTGTTCCGTGGTAATAGATCCTAACGCCACGGACTGGTGAATCGTGGCAACATAGCCTAATGCAACGATTTTGTTCTGTGGTGATAGATCCTAACGCCAGGAACTGGTGAATCGTGGCAAAAGTTCTTAATGCAATGATTGTGTTCCGTGGCGATAGATTCTAATGCCACGAACTCGTGAATCGTGGCAAAAGCTCCTAATGGAATGATTATGTTCCGTGGCGATAGATCCTAACACCATGAACTGGTGAATCATGGCAAAAGTTCCAAATGCCATGATTGTGTTCCGTGGCAATAGATCCTATCGCCAAGAACTTGTGAATTGTGGCAAAAGATCCTAATGCAACGATTGTGTTCCGTGGCGATAGATCCTAATGCCACAAACTGAGGAATCATGGAAACAAATTCTAATGCAACGATTTCGTGTTGTGGTGATAGATCCTAATGCCATAAACTAGTTGTGAGACCTATGTGTGCTGAATACATTGGCTTAGACAATAAAAGTTTTGAATGCTGCCATAACATCTTTTTGGCAAGGTCCGAATCTTGCTCCGAGCTTCTGCAATGTCCGACAATAGGTCCGACTTTCTTTGTCTAGATACGACATATTTTTGTGTAGCTCCGGTGAGCTTTGTCTTTAGCTCCGGCATGTCTTTGATAGCTCCGGCATGTCTTTGTTAAGCTCCAATATGTTTTGCTAGGTCCGACTTATATTGGTTAGCTCTGACATGTTTTTCTAGCTCCAACTTTTGTGATGACTAGTTCCGACTAGTTTTGGTTAGCTCCAGCAGTAAGCTCCGACACTATGATGTACTAGCTTTGGTAAGCTCCAGCGCTAGGTTGTACAAGCTTCGGTAAGCTCCAGCTCAAGCTCCGGTTAGCTTTGGCAAGGTTCGGAGCTTGATCGTAATGTTCCAAATTTTCATGTGAAATGTTTTGAACTTGCTTTACACTTATGGAAAGGTTTCTTAGTATTCTTTTACTATGTTTTTGGTGTGTTTTGGTGGTTAAGGCTTATATCGTTTTGTTGTGTTTGCAACATGCTTATGTGAGGTGCTCACTTAAGGTGTTGTAGTTTCGGAACTAACTTGAGTCAAGTCGCGGACTTGGGCCCATATAGATTGGTTGTTTGTTCATGTCCAGGTGTTGCTTGAGTTCAAGACATGGCTGGTGACGGGATCCATTGAACTAGTCTTAGGGAGAGGATGAGGTTCAACAACCAAGTTCGGGAGGAATTATGGTTGAGTTGGTCGGGAGGTTGTGCAGCATGTTTGAATGAAGAACAATGCATATGAAGGTATCGTGGATTTCGTTGGAAGATGTTTGCACGTGTGCAAGGAGTTCATGGATGTGGCTACATGGTTCCGAAGCGTGATGAAGATATGTGGACGTAAAGAATTGGTCAGAAAGGTCCAACCGACTAGGTTATGGACTCAGGCTGTGGTTGAGTTGGGTTTGACTCAAATATGGAATGTTTTGAGTTGGTTATGATAGACTTTCATGTGGCTCACGAATTTGAGTTGTTTTGGGAATGTGGGATACGTTTCTAAGGTGTTTGGAAGTCTTAATATTGCTTCTATCTGTGTATAGAGGAGTCTTAAGTAGTTATGGAAAGTTTTGATTCGTGGACGGAGTAGGATTAGAGTCCTGATTTGAGTTGAATTGGCTTTCAATCTTGTTATATAAGCAAGGGAGGCCAGAGCTCGTGGTGCACAACTTTGGGGGCTGTTCCTCTTGTGTTCTACTGAATAAAATTTGTATTTTGAAGGAACTTTTGTGCCTTGTTCGTCCGACTTGTTCCAGACAAGTTTTACTCGTCGAGTTTCTGGACAGCACTACCTTTTGTCGGTGGTTTTATCATAGATCGAGTTTTACAGATCCAATTGACGTGATTCTTTTTGTGTTGTCTTCACAACTTGATTGTCTATCATCTGCCAAAATTTCACAGTCATTAGATTTGTGGTTTCTGATCTACACGAGTTTTTTGCAGCATTCCAGAACTGTTTTTCTCAGGTAGGACAAATTGACCTTTGTTTGATCTTTCGATCATAACTTGAGTTTCTCTCGACGGATTTGAGTGATTATTCTTGTGTCATCTTGGTGACTTGATTCTCTCTGATATCTATCACTTTTGTCACAGTAAAACACGTTTAGATTAGTCTCACTCACGATTTCTCTAACAGATTGTTTTTCTACCATTCACCCCCCCCTTTGGTAGATTTTCACGTGCTCTTCGATCCTACAATTAGTATCAGAGTCACGGTGCTCTAATCTTTGCGATTTGCACATGTTTTTGACTAACCATCATGGAGAAATACTCCGCCAAACCTTGTGTGTTTGCTGGTCAGTTTGGAAGGCACGCATGGAGGCTTTCATCCAGGCTCAAGGCTTTGTAATATGGGAGAAGGTGTACAAGCCTTATGAAGTGCCGTCAAATGATCAAGTTACAGCAACAAATCTGAGAGATGTCGACAACAATAACAAGGCTCGAAACTTGATCATACAAGGATTAACTCAAAGCGACTTCGACCGTGTTGCACACCTCCAATCTACATACGATGTGTAGAAAGCACTTTGTGACTACCACGAAGGATCCAACACGATCTAGGAGGTAAGGCAAGACATGTTCAAGAAAGAATACATGCGCTTCGAGATGCAACCTGGTGAGTCCATTGATGATCTCTTTGCTCGCTTTAACACAATTCTCATTAACTTGCGTAGGGTCAACGTTAATTTTTCTGATGCTGAAAATGCTAGGCAACTTCTTAGTGCATTAGACATGTCAATCTAGAAGATGAAAGTTACATCTATTCGTGAATCTACTTTCATGAGTACACTTACTTTAGATGTGCTTTACTCTAAACTCAAAACTCATGAAATTGACATATTATCACGTAAGGACCCAAATAAGTCTATTGCATGTGTCTCACAACGTGATATTCCTAGCTCCGGCCAATCATCATCTTGCAATACTCTTGCATTGTTGTCCTCACTAACCCTGGAGTAGATCGAGGAATTTAAAGAGGAGGAGCTAGCATTTCTATCTACTAGGTTCTCAAAAGCATTGCAAAATGTGAGAACTAGAAGGAGAGGAAGCTCTAGACCTCAACGATGCTTCGAATGTGGTAAGACAGGACACTTTTGTACAGAATGCCCTAACCTTTTAGATTCTACTTCTCGAGAAGAAAAACAATCAAGGAAGAAGCACTCCTCAACAAATGATAAGAAGAAGAAGGCCTTTACAGGTCGCCAACTGGTGAACAGTTTTATCTCCGCACTTCAGGAACTTGGTTCAAGTGACGTGGACATTGGATGTGACAAAGATGAAGATGATTTTGGCCAACTTATGCTTCATGGTGGGCAAAACAAAATCAAGATCAAGTCAGGAGGATGCAGAACACAACAGTGACGACGATGAGGTATGTTCTACCTGTAATGAAATGTGTTATGCAATTTCTCGTGCAACTATTATTGTTAAGAAAAAGGACAAAAAACTTATGGATAATGCTGCTAAAATTGAATCACTAGAATCTGAAATCAACCATTTGAAAACCTTGATTCCTAGTGATGATTCTTGTCCCTCGTGTGATTTAATCTATGAACAATTGTCCACATTAAGAACTGCACATTCATCTACTCTAGACAGACTTGAACTTGAAATTGAAAGGAACAAAAAGCTTGCTGCACTTGACATTGGAAACTTCAAAGATGCTTCTTATTCTACAATTGAGTTGCATTGTTTTAGTTGTGATGATCTTGAAAAGAAACTAAAAGATGCTATGCATGAAGTTTCAGTATTGAATAATGCTTTACGTTCTCATGAAGTTAAATATTGTTCCAATTGAAAATTAAAAGGAAAAACTTCATGTAAAAATTGTCTTGATCTGTCCAATAAACTTGATAATATGCATAGGACATTAGATCGGATTTGTAATGGTAATAAGAACCTAATCTTGCTGCTTAATTCTTCCAAGTCTTGCAATGATAAAACTGGTTTAGGTTTTAATTCTCATGCTCATGCTAAGGCACGTCCACCTAAAATTGTAAAGTCATTAGGAAGTGGTATGATTCAAACAGTTCCGAAACAAAAAGAAGTAGTTTTCAAATCTGCAGGAGTATTGTCTCATTCGGTTTCAAATAAAAATATTGCTTGCTCATCTAGACATGAACACAAAGTTAAATTTCATTGTACCTACTGTGGTAGAGATGGTCATGTCATAGATTTTTGTTATAGACTAGCTAAACAACATTAAAGGGAAAGAATGATTGCTAGATCTCATAACTTCCATGCAAAATTTGCTGCACATATTAAACCAAATGCCAGGAACATGCAACCTGCTGTTATGAGTAAAAAACATTCAAAGTTTACCACCGGACCTTCTCTTTTTGCCTCCGGAGCTACTGATTTTTGTGCTACATAAGTAACACCTTATAGGTCAGTAGTTAAGAATAAAAAACCTCAAACTTTGACGCATAAACTTGCTGTTTTATCTCAGCTTTCGTGTGTTTTTCCTGCTGTACGTCGTGAGACTCAGTACTGGATACCTAAATGCCTTTTGACTAACCCCAGTATTGAGTCATCGACGTATTGTGCTTCTATGTAGGTTACACGTTTGAGGAAGAAGAACATTTGGAATGTGGATTCAGGTTGCTCACGCCACATGACCGGTAACAAAGATTGGTTCTCCTCCCTCTCTTGTGTGTAGCGTGTAGAGAATGTTACTTTTGCCAATAATTCTTCAACTCCTATAATTGCTAAGGGTTCGGTTAGAGTAAATAATCACTACACTTTGAAGGATGTGGCACTTGTTAAAAATTTGAAATGCAACTTGCTTTCTGTTTCACAATTGCTAGATGAAAATATAGAAATTATTTTCAATAAAAACCGCTGCAAAGATGTAGGTTCAAATAGTGAGCATATTTTTAACATGTCTCGGTTGGGAAGAGTTTTTAAAGCTGATTTTGATATGTCTTCCTCGAAGCATAGGTGCCTAGTTCCTAATGATTCAAAGGACTTATATTTTTGGCATCGTAGACTTAGTCACGTAGGATTTGATCACCTAACGCGTGTTAGTGCTCTTGATCGCAAACATGGGCTGCCTAAGCTTAAAGGGGACAAAGAAATTGTGTGCTCTTCTTGTAGACATGCTAAGATGGTTTTAGGTTCACATACTCCTCTCACAACGATCATGACAACTGAATCGCATCAACTTTTGCACCCTGACACCGTAGGACCTTCAGGTGTTCAATCCTTCGGAGGTAAATGGTATGTTCTTGTTATTGTTGATGATTATTCTAGATACTCTTGGGTTTACTTTATGGCGTCTAAGAATGAAGCTTTTAGTCACTTTAGAACTTTATTTCTTAGATTATCAATTGATCACCCAGGATCATTAAAAGCAATTAGAAGTGATAACGGAACTGAATTTAAAAATCAATCTTTTGATCACTTTTGTGCTGAAAATGGAATAGATCATAAATTTTCATTACCATATGTACCTCAACAAAATGGTGTTGTAGAAAGAAAGAACAGAACCTTAGTTGA